>CAUJRU010000030.1:3000000-3549315 GCA_963277665.1 Viscum album | reverse complement strand
CTTATATAATGGAAATGCCTTCCCTTTTATCGGGATTTACACCTTTGGTGCTAGTCGCCAGCCATATATATATATAATTATATATTATGATGGAGAGTTTATCTCTCTACAATGGAGAGATCCTCTCTCCTAGCGATTACCCTAACAATCACAACCTGGTGAAGACTGTCTCAAATGGAGAAATTAATGGCCACATATTGGATGAAAAAATCATTGGTAACTTTGAGATGTTTGTGTCATGTGGTTCCAAGCATCCTCAAAGGAAATATGATGGCATGAATCTTCATAAAGATGCAGATGAGATTTTCCCTAGTCTCGACTGAGAGGTTTCTCCAGTTAAGGAGGACTTTATCTTAGATTTACATCATGATCTCAGATGGAGGACCTCATCCTTGGGGATTTTCAAAGTATGGGGTGGATGCTGCCCATGGCAGAGTGCTGCTCGATTTCAGGAGGCTCTTCTTACTGGCAGGGGCATCGAGCAGGCCGACGATGGAATGTGGGGGGTTGACCGGCGAGCATGGATGGTGATGTGAGCAGGCTAAAAAGTATGGTGTCAATGACAACCTCAGCGTGGAGATGATGATGGGGTGAGGAGAAACCCAGGGTTGTCCCCTTGTATTAGAGGGCATCATCCTCATGACGTGATGTCAAATGAAATTGAGATGTGAAGCTTCCTCACGATACATCGACCATGAATAGTGACAGGAGTGCAGCTAGTAATGGCTGGTCGGCAACGTCTTCAGACACAGTGGATTCATGGAAGACTAACCTCTGATCAGTGTTGGAGGCAAGTGTGGGATCCCAACAACGATGTCTTTTCAGGACCTCCTCTTGGGCTGCTCACAATCGGTGTGGATCCCAAGCAGGGGTTTTTTTTAATTTAAAGGGGCGGGGATTACATTATTTGGGGATACGGCTTGGTCGAGCGCCAAATGAAGTGGCGCTGGACAAAAAGGGGGACAGAGCGCCACTTCAAGTGGCGCTTTGACCGGCCCCACACCACCCACCATATATATATATATATATAACAAATTTATTTTAATAAATATAATTAATAAAATAAAATAAATACAATTACAAAAATATAAATATAATAAATTGATATATATGTTAATTACAAATTATATATATATATCTAATATAATTATAAATTTGTAATTAGTAATAAATATGTATATTTAATAAATAAATATAATAAAGTTATATAATTATATATATAATTAAGTAATTATATAATAAATTCATTGATATATATAATTATAAATATATATAATTATAAATATATATAATTATACAATTATAATTATAATATATTAAATATACTAAATTTATTTATTATAATAAATATAATAAATATAATTAATAAAATATAATATTATAAATACATAATAAATTATAAATATAATATAATTATATAATAAATTATAAATATAATAATTATTATATAATTACAAATATTATAATTATAGATATAATAATTATATAAAAAATATAATTATATATTTAAAATTATAATAATTATATGAATATAAATATAATTACAATTTTATAAATATAAATATAATAAGAATTATATAATTATTATAAATTTAGATATTATAATAATTATAAATATAGTAAAAATTATATAATAAATTAAAAATATAATAATAATTATATAATAAATTATAAATATAATAATTATTATATAATTATAAATATAATAAATATAAAGATAATAATTATATAATAAATATAATTATATATTACAATGATAATTATATATTTAAAATCATAATAATTATATAATTATAAATATAATAATTATATAATTATATTGTATTTATTATATTTATTATATATATTAATTATAATTAATAATTATATAATTATAAATATAATTATTAGATAATTATAAATATAATAAATATAATAAATATAAATATAATAATTATATAATTAAAAATATAACAAATATAAATATAATTATGTATTTATTGTATATAATTATTAGATAATTATAAATATAATAAATATAAATATAATAATTATATAATTATAAATATAACAAATATAAATATAATTATGTATTAATTGTATTTATTTTTTTATTATATTTATAAATATACATTTATAATATCTATTAAAATAAATATTACTGTCATAAATATTATAATAAATGTATAATAAAAGTATAGTAAATGTATAATAAATATTTATAATACATTTATTAAAAATGTATATTTATTATAATAAATATTATAATATTTAATTATAATAAATGTATATTTATATTTATATTTATATTTATAATAAATATACATTTATTTATTATAGCAAATCTTCATTTATTTTATACATTTATTATAATAAATATGAACAATAAATGTATAATAAATATTATAATACATTTATTTTTTAATTATAATATAATAAATGTAATGTGTAATTATTTTTATTTATTATATAATTATCATATCTATATTTATTATATTTATAATTATATAATTATATTATAAATAAATGTAATATGTAATATAATATAATAAATGTAATATGATACATTTATTTTTTAATTATAATAAATGTATATTTATAATTATATAAATCTATAATAAATATAATAAATATAAATGTATAATTACATATTACATTTATTATAATAAATAAATAATTACATATTACATTTATTATAATAAATAAATGTATATTTATAATCACATTTATAAATGTATATTTATTATAATAAATATATAATTATTGTAGTTATATAATTATTATAATTATATAATTATTGTAAATATATAATCATCGTAAATATATACTTATTATATATATATATATATAATTCATAAGGTTTATTTATATAAAGATATGATTATAATAATTATATCATTATAATAATTATATAAGTATAAATATAATAAATTTATAATTAAAAATATAATAAATATATAGTTATAAATATAATAAATATATGATTATAGTAATTACATAATTATAATAAATATGTAATTATAATAATTATATAATATTTAATAAAGTTTAATTATATAAAGATAAATTATTTTAATAATGTTTATTTAAATATAAATTTATAAATTTTAAATATAAGGTTTATTTATATATAATTATTTATAAATTGATAATTATTTATAAATTTATAAATTTATATATAATTATTTAAATACATAATTAATCCATATCAAATTTATTTAGAAATTTATATATATACAAATAAACATTATTAAAATTATTTGTATTCATTATATTTATTATAATATATTATAATTATGCTTTTATTAAATTTATAATTATGTATTTATTATAATATTATATTATGTATTAAATTTATAATTATGTATTTATATTTAACAAGGTTTATTTATAATAAATATATAATTATAAATATATAATATTATAATTATTATAATAAACCTTATTAAATATAAATAATTTTAAATATATTATTATAATTATAATAATAATTATATATATAATTATTTACATTTAAATACATAATTATAAATTTAATATTATAATAAATACATAAAAGGGATGGGGTGCAAAAAAACAAAACAAAACAAAAACAATAAAAGGGAGGGGTGTGCAAAAAAAAGGAGGGGTGTGCAAAAACAAATGGGTGGCAAAGCGCCACTTGAAGTGGCGCTAGCCACCTGAAATGTTGAGCGCCACTTCATGTGGCACTCAACAAACCCATTCCCCTAAATTTTTTCACCCTAAATCCATTAAATTAAAAAAAATTCCTGCTGCTGAATTTGCCATGATCGGTGACTTTGTGATGCATATTATTTTCATATTTGGTGGAATGTGCATGGGACAAGATGTATACTTACTGTCATTTTTTTTCAGGCGAGGCAGCGTGTGTTTTTAGTGGGATTTCTTTGGGCCGACAAAATTTAAACATGCCATTGAGCCGTAATTTAATGTGTTTTCTCTATGCACATGTGAGCTTGATCAAGGGGTGTTGGTCTCAACTAGGATAGACTTCGGGTGGCCTTCAATTTTTAATGGTCATGCGGGCCATTTCATTGGTGTGGTTTCTCAAGGGGCCACCAGTGAATTCAGATGCCGGAGAGAGTTTCTAATGGTCACTGTTAGCGGTATGGGATACTCACGGGTATGATGGTCCATGCTCATTTCGACTATTAGTGGAATGAGAGGATGATTTTGGAAGTTTTAAACTCTTATTCCTTGGACAAAACCTACCATCCACTACTGGGATAGAGGCTTGAAGAGTTCCACGAAGATGGCTTGACGTGTGTGGATCCGGATGATTGGGCGACACCTACCGCAACCATCTACAAACTTGTTTTATCCTCTGTTTGATTTTAGTTGTGTGATTGTAACCCTATAAAAAGGGAGTACTGTATGTGTTGTAATAATAGATGAATTAGAAGAGGAGATGAAATAAGTTGTTGAGATCACCTCCAGTGATCTGCACATGTGCGCGGTTTGAGTTTACCGCTGCTCTAGATCCTCCATCTGATGATGGGTTCATGTGATCATGTCCAATGTTGAAGTGGTGTAATACGGATGACACATGGGTGGCGATACTAGGGCACAACGATAAACTATGGGTGGAGTTTGAAGGACAACAACATGACGATGCTTGGGCTTTGGGTGTGCAGGGGTTTTCACGGGAGGCGGACTCACGGTGGCTGCATGGGATCTCATAGTGGGGATTTTGCCCAATTTCCAAGATGGGATTCATAATGGGTCATGTATTAATGGGGGTCCTTGGGTCTCTTTTCAGCTAGCTCTCATGTTGGCCACTTTTGTGTTTGGGGATAATTGTTGTACATCATCTTTGTTTCCTTGAACTTCACTTTTTTTAACAAAATTTGGAGACCATGTGCTAAAAATCACGGTCTCCACCGCTTTGGATATATATTATTATATAAATATATTTATAATTATAAAAAAAATTATAAAAAAAATTATTTATAATTATAAATATAAATAAATAAATAAATATTTAAATAATTATAAAATTATAATAAATATATTTAAATGATATATATATATTTAAATAAATATATATTTATTTAAACAATTATAAAATTGTAATACATATATTTAAATAATAAATATATTTATTATATTTGTGATTATATATATTTATATATTAAAAATATAAATATATAAATATATAAATATATAAATATATATAATTATAACAAAATATAGATAATTATATAAATATATATAAATATATAAATATATATAATTATATAGATATATATAATTATATAAATATATATGATTATATAAATATATTTATATTTATATAAAAATATTTATAAATATAATCATTTATAATTAGAATTATAAATACATATATATCTATATATATCTATATATATGTTTAAATAATTATAAAATTATAAAAAATATATTTAAATAATATATGCTTATTATATTTATAATTATATATAATTATATATAATTATATATTAATAAATATATATAATTATATAATTATATATAATTATATAAATATATTTATAATTATACACAAATAATTATAAATATATTTATATATAATTATAATTTTAAATAAATAAATAAATATATAGATGTTTTTAAGTAAGATTTACTCAGAACGATTAAAACCCTAGATTTGGATCCTTGGTCTTGGAAAATTATTATAAAATAAAAAGTATAGAGAAGAGACAAAGAAAGGTGAAAAGAAAACAAAATGGCACAAAAAACGCCACCAACAACAAAAAAATCAGACAGCAGTCACTTTCTTTTGTGCCTACAACCTCTTGTCTGAGTGTCACCTCGTCCTCTCAGGTGTCTACCTCTCTTCCACTAATTGGGGGCTCGCCAATTGATATCATGATCATCCGTACTCGATGAGTCATCTAACTCATCATGGGGCTCAATGCCTCCAGTAGAGTTATTCTTCATAGAAGAGTCATCCCTATCAAGTGTATTGTCCCCAATTTGTTCATCAGCCCGAGTGTTTCCAAATTCCTCACAAAATGAATCCCTACTATGAGAAATATTGAGAATATCAAGTAGGGTGAATTTATCACTGGACCTAGAGTCCTGCGAGACATTAAAAGCCTCTTCAGGTGTCACCTTTCCTTCTAGTGAACCACAAATAGAAACACCTGCTGCACTTTCAATGCCATCATGCATAGTTGGTGTAGGGAGTACTGGGAAAACAACACCTAGAGAAGGTTCAAGAATAGGAAAATTTAATTCAACCCCATTCTTCACTGCCACAAGTGATTCACTCTATTACTATTCAATTAGGTGCACTACCAATCCAGATATAGAATAGGGTGTTCGAGATTTTCTAAAAGCAACCATCTATAATCTCTCCTTATCCATCAAATTCGATTTACCTATCCTTTTGTCAGTGATAGGTTCCTTTAATTGATCACAATCAATCATAACTTGAACAAAATCCTCACTAAAAGATTTTTCATATGTGTTTTTCTCATTCCTCTTACACATAACATCTTTAAAGGAGAGGTTGGACTTCACTGCCTTCACCTCCTATAGATTCCCAGACACTGCACAACCAGGAGGAGGGCAAGCATGCTTAGAAGGAATTATCGGAGAGGCCTCCAGTTGAGGAGCATGTCTCTGATACATGTTATACATTGTCTTCCACTCCTTTCTCATTAGTCACATCTCCCTAAATAGGTTTCATTGCTTTCCTACAATCCTTCTCCATATGACCTTTTGCATTGAATTTTTAGTAGACAACCTAACAAAATAACTCAATTGAATACCCAACAAAGTCACAAGACATACAATGCATAGGTCATTGTTCATACTCAATTTTCAGATGAATAACATCATTAGGGATAGAAATAGTAACCTTATCAAATAGGGTGGCACTAAGGTCCACCTCCACTAACATTCGTGCAAAATGGCCAAACCTCACTTGTTCTGTCTCCTGGTCCAATCTAATTAGAACTCAAATGGCAGTGGTGATGTCATGTAGGATATTAGGATTCCATAAAATCTTGTTAATCCCATAAATCCTCACCCAAACCTATGAAAAAGAATTCTTGAAAGTGGAAAGTTCAAAATCCAAACCCCAATCATGGAAACAAAGGGTTCCTAGTTTTAAATAAAGATATCCAAAACCCCAATCTCTTTGCTTAGGAAAGAGACAATAGAAATATCCATGACCGATTGACACACATTTCCAATTAGACGTTTATGTGTACATATATATGTTTCTAATTCACATAAATGTTACGAATTCACATTTTTTTTAATTTATTTAATTTAATTTATTCATTTATTATTATATATTCATTAATAACTTTAAAAATATATTTAATCATTTTGTAATATTTATTAATACATATATTTATTTACTATAAAATTAATATTTTAAATATGTTTGTAATTTCTATGAATAATATTTATTCTCCACACCCAACCACCACCATCATACCACACCACCACTACTATGCCAATTCACTATCACCGTAGTGCCCCTCCACCGCACTATTCCACCACCATCGCACCTCACCACCATTTTTATGTCCTATTGCACCGTCACTGTCACACCCCCATTTTCATCCTAATTTCATCATCGTCATCCCACCTCCGTCGGTCCCCCTGTACCAAACATATTTTTTTGTCCCAATTCCCTTTATATTTATATTTCCATTTACCCTTCCATTTCCATTGAAATTGGATCCTAAATAATAAAAAAATACTAGGGTTTGGCAGATAGAATAAATAGGCAACGAAAAATTATAGTTGCGAATGATGGTTTTACCAAATCTCATGTTTTCCTTTTCAGTTTATGAAGAACAATTATTGTATATATGTTAAGGAGTTGTTCCCAAAATGTATTAGTACACACATTTCAATCATTTTATTATTACATGGACCCAACCTCAGTTATTCCCCCACACTCTCATGACAAGTCATATGTTCATGGAGATTATTTCAACCAAGTAGAAAACATCATGGCATCTGTGATTACTGGTGAAATTATCAGTGGGATAATCACCCAAACCTCATTGTAAGAACTTCACACCTATTGATTGGTTTGTTAAGAATAAAATATCATGATTTGTGGTCTCACCATAATGAAACATCACACCCTTAGAACTGAAACCCCCATGGTTTGTTTCCCATACAATAATTCATCCCATAATATGTTTCTAATGCACCATCATATCTTTCTTTCCACACAATACTACATAAAAAAGGTTCTATATTTAGACTTCACACCAGATTCTGAAAATGTGAAGGTGTTAACATCCTCCAATTTCAAGGTTCTATCTATGTACATATGTCCACCAACCATATTACATGATAACATGCATTTTCATATGCTTCCTTTGTCCAATACATTGAGTGGATATATGTGACATGATGTCTGTCAATCCCATATAGCCTCCATAAACATTCTATAATATTTGAGTATAGACTAAAAAATATAATGTATACAACACATCTCATTCAACTAGTTGATGTGTACATCATATTCCCCTCATCAAAATAGAAAAAAAACATCTTATATATCTTTAAATTATAGTCATACAGTTTCTATGTTGAACTCGATCGAGGTATCGAATTTCATACTCATCATATGAGAGGACAATCCTATCATGTTTGATCTCTAATTGATGACATGATCAATAATTTACCCAACTACCTTCAGGTTAGAAAAACCCCAAGGCTTGTGTAAAAAAGGATCTTATGGATGTGGCGTTGATTTCTATAAATCAAAAATAACTCGCTGATAAGTATCCCATAATTTTATATCAATATAAGTGTGTTTTATTGTTATTGGACCCTTTTACATGATTTTTTACTTAACTCCAAATCTGAGGGACAAACACGACTTTTGATCATACTAAGAAATTTATGTATCTGATCTATGTTTCGATGCTTCCTACAGATTTTAAATGACATAAAAATAATTTTCCTATTAATTCATGTTATTCATAGATAATTTGGTCAGTTCTGACTCCTACACACATGTTTTTCCAATTATTATAAAAATGATAATAAATGTAAAAATAAAATTTTAATTGTACTGACCAATCCAAGTATCAAATTTATTCCTGGTTGATTCCAATAGATCACATATGATTCCAGTAATTTTCTCCTATATTTCCATGTCAATTAGAAGTAATTTTCTCATTTTTACCACTTGATGGTAGATATGTCATTTTAATAACACTAGAAAATGTTATCCATTATTTTCCATCATACCGGGTGAAACATGCATCTAATGGCTGCAGTGTTGATTCCTACAAATAAAAAATGGATCAATGATCATTCTCCCATGATTTCATGTCAATAGATGTGTGTTTTAATGGCATTTTACTCTTTTATGTTATTTTTCACTTAACTAAAAATATGAGGGACACATAATACATTCAATCATACCGAGAAATTATGGTATCAAATCCACATGATTATGCTTCCTATAATTTTTAAATGACTTAAATATCATTATCCTAATATTTCATGTCATTCAGAACTGTGGCAGATGAAAATGGAGAGTGTGGATCATAGACGAGTTGTGCTATCTGAATAAGAAGAAGGGAATTAAAGATTCAAATATTATAGCTGTGATCTCAAAATATCAATTTATGATGAGTTTGTAATTTTTTTTATGAAATTATACATGTTAAACAGTGTGGTGTGGATGATGAATTCATGGAAATTGTGATTAATGGAAGATAATGGTTGAAGGAAATGAGTATTAAAATATCTCTTCTTGAGTATGTTGAACCTATAGATCTCTATCAGAATGAGGTTTTCCCTCTAAATTAACCCATCTATCATTAATTCTCTAATGAGAATTACTTCTAGAAGAAATAAAATCTTGAACATGGTATATAACATAATAACCCTCTAAAAGAGAATTGGGGTCATCAATGATTTCAATGATGTAGAATGATTTTTTGAAGATACAACAAAACTGACACAGAGGCTTTCCTGAGTAGATATCCTGTAGTCAGATATCACAAGACCATGAATGTGACATATAAAGAAAAAGGTAAAAAAATTGAGTAAATCAATTTTCTACCAAAATTACATTGAATACCTCACCCAAATAAAGTCCCAGTTAGTAAAATCAAATGATAATCCAATGTTAATGTAAATACAACCAAAACGGTGGATATCATGGAGAGTGTTAAGGCATTAGTGAAAAGGAAATTTCTAGTAGAGTCTCTAATATCCTCTAATATTGATGTTTTATGAAATGATTGTGGTAAAATTAGAAGTTGAACTCATGTAGATGACATCTTGTATCTTATTTCTTTAACTAGATATATTAACCAATGGAATAAGAGAATACTTTTATGATAAAAAATTTGGGATACACTTCTGCATGTAGTCACAAAAAAAGATTATGAAAATAAATAGAGAGAGAAGGATCCCCTATTATGAATAGTCAAGGTTGTTTGAACATGAAGAATCCAAGTGGATTTGTCAAAATTCACAGAGACAACAATAGTGGTTTAATACCTTTTAAATTTTGAAACAAGGGTCAAAGAGTTATTTGCAATGCTAATTTAAGTTTTTTGATTATTTTCCTAAGTTTCCTCATATGTATAAATGTATTTAGTTGTTTTTGAATCCATTCATAGTAAAATTTCCTTTTAATTTAAATAAAAATATGATTTTTGACTTTAATATAAAAAAAATGAGATAGTCAATTTGAATGAGAAACCAAAAAGGTAAAACAAAACACAACTCCTGAATCTCATGCGTCATGTCGGACCATGGCTGCTACCTACGTCTAGTGTGGTTGGGGCTTACAATAAATAAAAATTATGATGATTAAAAAAATTAATGTAATAATAAATAAGTAAATTCAGTATAAAGATATATCATAGGATCCCATACACCATCATCCCATATCATATAATCCCACAGTTCTCTGACCTCATCTAATTGCTGCACATTTACCTCCTCGAAAGAATGCATCCATGCCTCCAAAAAAATCATCTGATATGTCATCCCAACCACAATAGGAGCCACATCCTTATCACATGACACTAAAAATGATAAATACTCATGACATATGGAATGCTATAGCCATGTCCAACACGACCAATAATGTAATTAAATGTCCCATTCCTTTACATGGAAATTTGTCGTTGGTTTCTCTAGAAGTTGTTCTAAATCAACCTCAAATTAAGACTTTGTAATATATAGATTTAAATAAATATATATATATATATATAATTATTACAAGAATTTACTATATGATATTTAATCTTCAGATCATTTTGATCACATATCATCATCCACATCGACATTTTATCAGTTGGTGAACCTTTCTATTATAACTGTATTCCAATAAGAAATAAATATAGAAAAAAACATATTAAAAAATAAATTTAAAAATTGAATAATAAATCCATCACGTCAAATCTAGGACATGAGATGAGTCCCAAGCCTATGAGGTGGTCCTTGCAACATAGGATTCTCAAAATGATGCACAAACACTAACTACATTCAATTAATTCAAATTTAAAACATGTAAAAATTATAGAAATTATTTAAAATATATAAACCAAAATACATAGAATTATTGTTTTAGCCTTAGGGAAAAATATGGAACTAACTGATGCCATTGATATGGGAGAACGCCTCTCAGGACTCTGTCCAAAATGTCTGGGGCACCCATATTTGGTACCCAGTGCTCACTCTTGACTCTACCATTATAATATTTTTACATTTTGTTAAAAGTTTCCATAAAATCATGACTAAAATCATTGGTGTAACACTCTAATATTATTCTATTTAATAAAAAAATTATCAAAAATGTATGTATTTTTTAATCATAGCTATGAAACTAAAATAACCCTCCTACCTTAACTTGCCTCCTAGCCAATCTAATGTATCCTTTGGGAATAAAGCTCAGTCACATGTATTCAATAAAAATATGTGTGGGTCACATATGATATGACCCAACTGGAGAATAAATATAGGGGAAACCACCCCTAGAGGATGGTATGTCTCGTCAAATGATACGTTAAGGGTCATTTCAAAATTTTATAATGAAATACCACGACCAGGGCCTCTCCTATGAGAGGAAGAAGCAGACATGTCTGATCCTATTGAAAACAATTTCATACATAATTATACACATATATATATATATTTAACTCTTGATTAATAAAATAAAAACCCATTTACATTCTGTTTTTGATGAAAAATTTGTCACATGACGATTGATTGTAGGGGGTTGAATTTTTTACAATCATTCATGTTGGGATAACTACTTTTGAATGGATTCCAAAGGGATTTGTTCATGAAACCAGAAACACCCAATGGTTCTATAACCATGAGGGACCTTCTTTCCAAATGGAGACACTCAATTGTGAGTTTTTCTAATGATACTTAAGAACTCACATTGGTTAAGAGGATGGGAGGTCGAGTTCATCACACCCTTTTGGGGGGAATTGTTTCCTACTCCAGGAGCCCCACATATATTTAAGACATGTTCATTAATTATTCATTAATTCCCAAGTATGATTTAGGTTACCCTTGAATTAATAATTAATTATTATCATGTATGGAACTTAGAATCATTTGTATGTATCTGAGGTTCTTCATCCATGAAGATATCTATATGTATCCAAGGTTCTCCATAAATAGTATCCTATTATGTACTTATTGGGGATTATTTTTTCATTAATGAGATGATTTTTGTTTTCTTCTACACAGTGGGGAACTTTGGAGTGTATCATCATCCAGGGAGATGAGAGTTTTTTTGATGTCAGGATTAGACCCATGAATGGGATTCCAACATACCCTTGTGAAAAAATCAAAACCCACATAGTTTGGTTCCACTTAATGAGGTGCATCATATATTTTATGGTCATGTGATAAGGACCAAACCATTTATTTTAACATCATATAGTAAGGAAAACTAGGCGGAAGATGCATAGTCAATGTTTGGTGTGGGACTTATTCTAAAGCGGCATGGGGAACCTAAATGGGATATGAATTACCTGGTTGAATAAGGCCCTAATGGGAGTGTGTCCTAGAGAGAATTAGTTTTTCTATGGGGTGCTTGGTTTGGACCCCATGTAGGCTTCCTACGTATCCCACTTAGATAGTAATCAAAGCCCACATGGTTCAGTTTCGGGGACCCATTCCTTTGGTGGACCTCTAAAGGTTTGTTTCTCATATGAGTAAGGCCCTTTAAGAGGATTATGTTGGGGATTATTCATTAAAAGGATTCCATGATGGTTTGAGATATTTGGTTAGGGATTACTCCTAAGGATGATTCTCTTGGATTAAGTTGAGTATTACACTTGTTATGATGCCCATCAGTTGGATTTTGAGGCTTATTCCTGAGAAGGATACCCTATTTTGGTTGGGGATTACACTTGAAATGATTCCCATTGAGAACGGGACTTATGTAGGATTACTACATATCTTGATTATAATAAGAATTAGAGTTCTCGTAGTTCAATTCATCAGTTATTACACACTGAGGCTTCCTTCAGGCGTGGGATCATGTAGATTTCATGATTACCACCAACCTTTAAGCCCATGTGATTCATGCTCAGTGTGAGAAACAAGAGGATGAATTAAATCCAAGAAACCACACAATATTCTTTGTCTAGTGATGGAAGAGGCCAAAACCCAAAGGGAGGGGGAAATAATGTATTCTCTGGTTCCCATTTAATCTAGATGTTGTACCATGGGCCCGAAGGGAGAGAGAGAGAGGGATTTGAGGTGTTTGCCTCTTATTTTCATTTGGTATCCTAGATAGTCATGTATGACTCCTGGATATGCCTGTGGATATGGATAAGGAGGAAGGAATGAAGAATGAGAGGTCTTGTAGGAAAGTATAGGGGCTTAGGGATTCCCTGAAATTGGTTCGAGGGGGGATCTCATTCCAAATTTATGGGAAAGGCAAGGGTGATCATCACCCTCCCTAGCTAGAACTAGAGGCTCCGGATCTTAAGTACAACTAGGTAAGCACATGGTACTAACCCTAATACCCAACCCTGGGAGTTCCTTGAAACCACCCCTAGCGTTGGGGTCCTCATGACCAAGGGAATGCATACTCACATGCACTCGAAGGACCCTACCTATCAGGTAGGACAAGCGAGGGACACCTCTAACTGAAGGAATTCATATCCAAATGTGAGACTCATTGGTGTGACTCTTTACATGGATTTTCAAGTCCGAATGCTTTGGTATTGGTTTCAATTTGGTCCCTCTTAGAAAAAGGAGCCAAAGGAAGAGAGGCCATGCCATTGGTGTCTTGGAAGAGGGCCTGAGAAGTGGCTTGCGTAGGGTAGAGGCTTAAGAGATCCAAGGGAGTATCACATATGGTATTCCTACAATGATGGAAATGCTTCATGTAGGTAGTCCCGTGTGATCTGAATGTACTTTGGGTGACATACTACCTAGGAAATAATAATTTGGAAATGATTTTCTCAAGGTTTCAGGGGTCTCTAAAGGTGTTCTTGAAAGTGTATCGTGCAGGTATCTTGTTAGTGAAGGGGACCTCAAATTAGTGTTCTTAAAACATGGGGAGAGGGTTCCACACATAAGTGTTATGTTTTTTCTGAATTGTGAGGACTTTGGTTACACTCCCCCTTGTTCCCTCTTCTTTAGGTTTTGGAGGGATACCTTGAAGGTTTATGAGGGCCTGGGTGAAGGACTAGGGAGAGCAGAGCATCAGGAGTTCTTCAAGATTTTTTTCCATGAAAATGAAGAGTCCCAGGGTCCTATTTATAGAAAAATATTGGACCATGGGTGAAGGGAATAGATCACAAAGATCTCTCATGCAGGATTATGTTCAGGTCATTCATGTAGTCTGATGTGAAGGGCTATTGTATAGGCTCATGTGCAGGTACCCTGCGTACTGACGTTGTTCTATGGGACTTGCACGGAGGGTCTTCAGTGAAGTTTCAATTCTTTGATTTCTTTACTTCTTATATTTTATTCTCTATAAGGTATTTTTCTTTAACACTATTTCATCCATATGATAAAATATAGTTTCAAAAAAATCCCCCCTAGGATTGGACCTGATCAAAAGATGAGATTTTGATCCTGAGGTAAAGGGATAAAAGGGACCATGGATCATAGAGGTCATTAGTGTAGGTCTCCTACATAGGTCTTCCACACGGGTCAATCATATATGTGGGGCGTACATGTGGGCCACCAAAAGGGTCTCATGCATCTATAAATAGGGACGCTAGTTTCAACAAACGGTCCAAAAGCTTATGTACCTATAGTCTTTCCACGCTAGTATTTAGCATAGAAATTCCTCTTAAGATTTTTTACTAAATCTCCATTCCTGCATAAAAGGTATACACCTACCTACAAAATATGTATGTTTGGGTGAGTGACCCACACAAGGCCTCTTGGGTGATGGACCTGTGTGAGGTCACTTGTGCGGGAACCCTGTGCGAGCTCATGCCTTTTCCCAAATTTCCACATTTTTGCAATTTTTTCAAGACTAATACTTATTTATAATGAAAATAATAGTGATTATTTGTAAGTTCAATGGTCGGTTGGAAGACTATAGTTTCTGATTAACAACTATAAATCACATTGGGGGGATGGTAAAAACTGCAGGGCCTGACTACTATGACATACCTGATACCAATCTACCAGATCTGGTGGGGAATCTGATGAAGTATCATCATGAGTACCCTAAGAGTAACTATATACCACTTTATGGACATGTCCATATAAAAGAGGTATTTATACCGGAGTTGAATAATTACACTCCTCTTTCCTAGTTTCAAGACTACAAGAACTTCACTACTGCTAACATTTTCATCATGGGTGCATATATTAATGTTGGGACATCATCCAAAGTCTACATCAAGTATCATAGCCGATGTGCACCAGATTTAAATCCAAACACAACAGAATTAAAGTTACACTGTTACCCATTCATCTTCCTTGATTCCAAGAAAACAATTTGAAGGGTTGGAGGGAAGAATGGGATCTCTGACCAGGAGGGGGTGTTAGGACCATGTGTGTGTGGGTGTAATCGGAATTCCATACTATTACTGATTTCATAACTGAGTTGAAAGAAGTGTAAATATATGAAGCCTTCCAGGTGGACCATACATACTTATATAAGAACTATGTATTCATTCCCGAGATGCTATGCCGATGGAGCCTGAAAATGAACTCTTTCCACCTGATGCATGGAGAAGTTGGTATCAGATTATGGGATTTCCATAAGATATTTGGGGCTAAGAACCTTGGAGATATGTATGATGAGTTCATCTGACCAAGAGAGATGTGGGATGACACTGAAAGGACACCAATTCTAGCGCATGAGCTGTTGAAGATATCTTGGGACATTAAGAAGGAAGAACCCCACCTGAGGAGGGATATCCATCCTGAAACATAGACGAGTTTCTTCCTAGAGTTGAAGGGGTAGGGGTCCACTTGAAAACATCTTATGGGGTGTCCCAAGATGAAGAAGTGAGGTGCTCTTGGTAAATTCTAGCCAACATTGGAAAAGGGTGATTAAAACAAATGGGGGTATAAACCCAAGTCTAGTATACCTTCAAACACGCGTCTTGAAGGATTTTAACCATGTGTATAAGTGTATATCATCTTCTTTTCCATGAATCAAATGGTGGCGTGAGGAGAGGGACATTTTTTACTGAGTCCAAGCTGGAAGAGAAGAAGCATGTAGGGTTAGAAATCCATTTCATGGGGAATATTCACTGATGCCTTCTTCACATTCATGTAGGGAAGGCCCCTTTCAGAATTTCTAGGACATTACAAGTATTTTGGGGATAGGTCATAGCACACTTTATATCATATGTTGTGTTAAGTGGGGTCAAGATTCCCAGGGTCCATTTTCGACCATTTTTTCATGTCGTTTCTAGTATACAATCTTTTTTCCTGAAGTCCTATGAGACCTTGATGAGGGTGAACCTATTCAATGAATTCAATTTCTTCCCAAATAGATAATTTACTACTAGGATATTTACTGATGATAGAAAGTCTGGCGATTATCTATGATCGTACATGATTGCCTTTACGGATAGCATTCTAGCGACCCGTATTGTTGTCGAGGTTATATATAAGGCCTATTATCCATACACATTTTTACAACAATTCAATTTCAAAAAAATAATAATTGTATCTCCTTTGGTGGGTGTCTAATTAGAAAAGAACCCAATGGTAGCCCAACAAATGTGGATGATTACAATGATGGAGCTAACTCAGGCAGCAATCAACTTGTCTCCAGTGGGTACATCCATTTTACTGACCTCTTGGTATGATGAGGCCTATATTTCATCATATCCCGAGGGAGTGTTAGTAGAAGTTGTATCTCGATTTAGGGATGGAACAACTTTCAGGCATGGAAAGTAAGGTAGAAAGGCTCCTCCTCTTACAAAAGTTTTTTCCTATCCCCTGGTGGGGGATTCGTATGCCTTTAGAGGCTGCGGATGAAAAGGTCTCGAGTTCATCCAAATGAACTCATGCATGGTTCTGTCCACCAAATCAAGTCAAGAGGGTTTTGACAGCTGAGGATGGGCATAGGAGGTCTGGTCTCTATCATCTGGATGAGACCCAAGTTCCATTTCCCATCCTTCATCTATGATGGAGAGAGTTGGGAAGCCCATGAAACCAATGGTCATCAAATCATCTTCACAGCAAGCCATGTAGGCCTTTGAATACATGCGACTAGAGGAAATCCAATTTTGGAAAGACATGTATCCTGATGCTAAAGTCGTATGGTCACTTATTCATTTCAGGATATAGATTCTAGAGATAAGAGATGCTCAAGACCCACTCAATCTTCTCTTTGAGGATAATCCCATTGAGGCGGGGATTTATATCCAAGAAATAGATATGCTTATTTATGAAACTATAAACTATATTCCTTCCATGAGCCGAAATAAGGACATGTCAAGATAGGGTGTTATTAAAGGGGTTGCCCACCCTTCTTTTGAGGAATGTATTAACTATGTAAATATCAATGATGTATGTTATCCTTTTATTATGTCCTCTTTTGTTCTTTATTTTATCTCAAACATAGCACTATTTCTGAGGGTAAGGTCATATTGATTTGTAGTGGGACTAGGGAAATTAGTAGAGATTTCATCATTGAAATATGGAATGGATAAGACCCTACTTAGAACCGATGAATCATCTCTGAAACTTGGAGATCTATCCCTGGGCCAGCAGATAATGGAGGATCATATGGGGAGAGAAACTAAAATTCCCCCTCTGATACATATCATTGAGGTTACTGGTTCCATCCTTCCTCTGTTGAAAATGTAAGAACATCATATAATACAATATTTTGATAATAACCACTTCAGTGATGGTAAGTCTCTGTGGTATCATTAATCTATGATTTATCCATCACAAATGTCTAACCCTGTTTGTGGTTGTAGAATCTTCTTACCTTTCCTCTCTTAATATGCCTATAAATGAGGCATTAAGAATGAAGAAGGATGCTTCGGACCAAGCATGGATTCCTACTGGTGAGTTATGTCCCAAAAAGAAGAAGTGTCGATGGTTGAGAATATATAATCTCCTCCTATAATCACTCCTACCACTGTAGAAATGGAGTAGGATTCTGGTAATGTCCAAGGTACATCATAAGGCGTTATGTAATGACTCTGAAATTTTATTACTTATGAAATTTTAGGTTTATATCATTAACTAGAGGACTCTGTGATGACTGATGAAAACCACATGGAATCTCTAAGGAATCTGTTTGGGGTATCAGTTCATCAAAAAAGGGTGTTGTACCGGGTCCTGATCCAAATGTTTTAGGAATCCCCATGGGTGATACTACCATAGGGCTTGGGACATTAATACATTCTAGGAGAAATCTTGACATGACATTTGAATAAATGATGTAATATATTAATCATCTCACATATTAATAAAATTTTTAGGAATTTAATATGTAATTGAATGGATGCGAGACTTTATTTTTTGTGTAACCAATTTTCATGCCTGATGTTTTGATCATGATTGGTTGAATCATGAAGCTTCATCTATAGAGAATGTTGCAACATCGATGCATGAACAAGGTGCTGAAGTCTATCCCACTACCGTTTATAAGGGAGCACCGATTCAAGGGGATCCCAAAATGGGGGATCTTTGTGAGCTTCTCCTGGTGAGCTCTAGGTAGACTCAGGATAGAACCTCTTATCAAGAGGATCCGAATCAAACTGCTGAGGTCATGGATGTTAGAGAATAATAAACCCAATCCACTGACCCATCACTATGTGAGTTTCACCAACTAATTTTATCATCCCATACCTCTTTCTATTAATTATCATCTTGATGCTAAAAATTATTATTGTCTATGTCCAGTACCAATAACTTATGCAACCAAGCCTGAGGGAGGAGCCTCCATACTGATGCCTCCATACTAATGCAACAAAGCCCGAGGGAGCATGGCATGGTACCTCATTGATTTTAATGATCCCATAATACATTTACCCCTATAAAGTGGCTTTGAATTAGATTTAGATATTCATAATTTCCTTCGCATCACATTTCATATGACCTGGTAAGAAATCTATAAAACAATCTCTAAGACACCTTTTGAAGTCCTTCCTTTGTTATTCTATTGACTTCTGTTTCTGTTTTCTATGCTAGGATACTATATATTTGATTACCGCATGATTCATTCCACTATGAAGTAGATCATTCACAAATGAAAGTGAGAAAATGATCTTTAATAGAACCTCATAAAGGAAAAGATTCTTGTCAACACTGATGATCTCCAAGATGCATTATCCTATGTGGAGGCCAACCGTGCTATGAAGTTAGCGAAATTTAGAAATCATATCAATGAGAAAAATATTAAAATATCATGCATTTAGAAAGAACTATATTCCAATCAGGGGGGGTGGATCATACAACTTCACCATTCATTATAAGGATCCATAACCGATGGGTCCGGTACTATTGTGACTGCGGCGAAGGAACTTTTCCAGACCGAGGTGACCAAAGCTGTTCACTTGGATGGGCTTCGATAAGCTGTTGATGAGGCTCAGGAGTCCATTAAAAAAATGAAGAGTTATGTTGATGGTATTTTGTAAAGTGTGGCGGAGAGACTCCATCTTTTGTATGCTCCTGTAATTTTGTTTTGTTTCATAAATGAAATGAATTTTGATCTAATCATATGTGTATTCATCCCTATTTTCCTTATGTGATCATAAAAAAAACTTGAATATAATTTTCATAACAAGAAATATTTTTATTATCTAATTTTAACCAAAGGTATAGGGATGGGGAAACAATCTAAAATGTTCCTATTCCATAGGGCCTAGTGAGCATAGTTTGACTAATTTTAGGGTCATATTGAAAACCCTAAAAATATTGCGTCTTTTGTGTCCTCACCCAAATTTTTTCCTAAGTACAATATATTGAAGACTGTGTGGGAAAGACTTGGATTTTTCTTAGACCTCCCCTTTTGGGTTTTCATCCTAACAAGTTTTATGCCTATTTCTTTTCAATGATTGATTTTTTTTCTAAACTACAAGGAGTGCAGGTCTAGAAATATGAGGCTCTAATTTTGTCAAGGTTTCCCTTTAAATGTTTTCAATTAGATGATTACTATGTATCCTTTTATGGGAGGTTTAATTCCATGGAAGTTTGACTATTGAGGCTGGTGTTTTAGGTTATACAACTTTGAATATATGTTTTGAAATGAAGACCTAAATAAGGATTCTTGACAAAGAATGTTCCGACATTTTTCAGATGCCCAATATAGAATTTTGATCCATGATTTTGTGGTTCTTGACTATAAAAAATGATATTTGGGAATAGAGGAGTTTTATACTAAGGATGAAGTTACCATTGGTTAAAAAGCTTGATTTTTGGGAGACTTTATGCAATTATAATTGGGGCATGTTGCTGCATAGTCAAACAATGTCATCCTCTAGCTGACAGAACCTGAAATTTGGTGCGAAACTTATGAAAATCCAAATAATGTGTGTTATATCATAGTTAGGAAAATGAATTTTTAGGGCTTTTAAAATTCTATTACTAATGGCCAAAGTAAGTTTATGGAGATTCATATTTCTCAAGACCATGATGGTTGGTTTTTCTAAGGTAATATGTCTGAGAATTAAGGGAGCATATCTATTGGAATTGACCATGAATGGGAAACAACTTCTACATGAATTTGGCTTGGGTTAAGGATGGTATATTTTTTTAGATGATTGATGTCAAGGGGGAAGTCCCCTTTATTATAAGGGATGAATCATCATGTAGTTTAATACCGTGCGACCATGACATTGAAAATGTAGTTTAACATCTTACGGTGAGAACGTTATTTAAGAGTTTAATGTCATGTGACTAGGAAGTTATTCTATATAGTTTAATGTCATACAATAAGGAAATTATTCTATTCATTTTAATTTAATACAATAAGGAAATTAGGGGGACTATAATTTAAGGTATTTCTCTTCGGCCAAAAGATTGATGATTCTTTTATTCTTTACGATCTATATAGGAACGTGCTATAATATTTAGGTGTGAGAGGAGAAAGTTATAAGATATTATATGGGGATATCCATATTTGAAATTTTTATGGGGAAATGGATTGTGGTGATAGAGGAGGACTCACCTGAGGATGACATTACCACTGATTGAAAAACCTGTTTTGTGGGATACTATATGAAAATCCAACTAGTGCGTGTTACTGCATAGTCAAATAGTGGAACGCTTTGGCTGAAAGGACATTTTTTTGGGAAACTTATACTAATCCAATTGGGATTTATTACAAAATATTTAGGAAAATGAGTTCTTATGAATTCTTAAATTCTATTGTTGATGGACGAAGGAAGTTTTTTGAGATTCATATTTACATGGGCATAGGGTTTGGTTTTGTGGAGGAAAAGTGCATGAATATGGATGGAACATTTCAAGACCAAATTACCCAAGAATGGGGGGAATATGTTTCCTACATAGGTATGACCCAAACACGAGAAATATGGTGACTTTAGTTTCAGGTCATATGAATAGGACCCCATCATTATGGAAACTATATGTGATATGTGCCCTTCTGAACTAAGGTCATTCCAAAATAATTCTAACAAGAGGGAGGAAATTTTAATCCATGGTATTGGGGGTTCATATATTGGGAGAAAGGATATGGAAAAAATTTGTGATGGATAGAAAAAAACTGATCCAAATCATAGGTTCCAACATAATGTCATCAAAGCTTATGAGGATAAAAGAGATTTCTTCTGTGGGCGAAGTTACCACTGGTTGAAAGATCCATTTTTTCAGCGACTTTATGAAAATAAAACTAGGGAATGTTACTGCATAGTCAAACAGTGGGATCCTTTGGCTAAAAAAACCCATTATTTGGTCAAATTTATGAATAGTTAACTAGTCTATGTTATAACATAGTCAGGAAGAGGATTCCTCAGGTATCAGACATTCTATCATTGGTGGCTGAAGAAAGATTATGAGGATTTGATAGTATATAAAATTAGGAGTATGATTTATGAAAGGGGTATATTTTATCAAAAAGGAATAATTTGGACTTATACTATACATGAAGCGTAGATTCCCTTGCATAAATTTGACTCATATGTAAGAGGGTGACATCTCTGTTTCCTTGGTGGACCCCATAATGAGGGGACCCTAATTAAGAGATCCTGTATAGATCTTTGATTATATACAGGGAGGGGGTATTTTTATTTACACTATGTCTAAGACTAGGACATTAGGAATAAGTTCACTACATATCTCACTAGAATGAGAATTAAGACACACATTGTTCTTGAGGTACCTTGCAGTTTAATGTCATACAGCTAGTACATTAACCAGTAGTTTAATATTTTTTAGTAAGGAAAAAGGTGACTCGACATGAGAAATATAGGAATATTGCAGCTGGACTAGGTTATAGGACCTAATCATCACTATGTATCTTGTTGGGGAAAGAATCAAGCCTTGCATAGTTCTGAAGAGGTTCCCCATACTAATTGAATTCATGTGTGTAGAAACTATTTTTTAATACGGGATCATGCATAGGGTGAGACACCATATTGAATCCTCTTATGTAGATCTGAATCATACATAGAAGTGTGGGAAAATTTCTTATATTTTGTTGTGTTTGGGCCCATGATTAAAGATCCAGACATCACTATGTATCTCATTGGAATGAGAATCAAGACACACATAGTTCTAAAGGAAATCATGTAGTTTTTTATCATGAAATGAGGACATCTGGTGTGAATTTTAAGGTCTTGCAGCCAGGATCATGATAACCTTGTTGGAATAATAATCGATCAAAACAAAGTTCTTGAAGATATCGTGCAGTTTATTATCATGCAATGAGGGTGTTAGCTATGAAGTTTAACATATTTTGGTAAGGACATGGATCACCTGATGTGGAAATTCATATTACTGCTAGACCAAGGGATAGGATCGAGGAATCACTACATATCTTGTTGGAGAATTAATCATGCAAAGTGTAGTTCTTGAAGTAATTGTTACCCACGTCAATCAGGTTTCTATATGGGGAAAAGGGGATTTTATATTTTTCATAATGATGGATGGTCCCATGACGTAGGGTCTAGGAATCACTACATGTCTCATTGAAACGAGAATCAAGCCATAAGTAGTTCTGGAAGGTTCCCATGTAGGTCTGAATTATACACAGGGAAAGGGGGTTTTGTTTCTTCTTTGTGGATGGACCTAGGATTGGAGATCCAGGCATCACCTATTGAGAAGCCATATCTGATAAGGCAAGCCATATTTGGAGGTATTTTATGTTCTATTTCGTTCACATTGGTGATGTCTAGGATTGTATACTCGCTGATGCTCGACACAGATAGACAATGGTACAAAACCTTCCCTTTATGGTCTATAAATCTTCTAGTCTGATATCTACTAATGGAGGAAGAGGGGATGGATGTGAATTTGGAAAACACGTTTCTCTTCTCGAACATGCATTCTACAGATTCCTTTCATTATGCTAGGAATTGTGAGATAAAAAAATTACATTCCCGCACTTCTTCCACATTGTCTCACACACTCTCCACAACCCTGGTACAATCATATAATTATATGATTGGGACCAGTCACAACTCTCAAAAAAACACAACAATACCAGAATGGTCCATCACAAGAAAAATATCACAGTAGAAAAATGGAGATCCAAACACCATACATAAATCTGCATGAGTGCCCCATCACACTCAAGAAATTGGAATGACTGTATAGAGATAATGATAAGATTAAAAAAAATTAAGAGATGGTAAAATATTGGGGGAATATGTTGTTGTTAGTGACAACTGATGGCCATCTCTAGGTAGAATTGCTTCAATTGTCAGCTAGTAATGAGCAACGTGTCATGAAACACAAGAGGTTTTCAATTTTAAATTGATTGATAAGGAGTTATATGATGAATATGAAATTTTATTTATTATGAAATTTTAGGTTCATATCATTCACCATAGGACCCTTTGATGACTAATGAAAACCATATGGAATCTCTGAGGAAGTTGTTTGGGGTCTTAGTTCATCGAAAAAGGGTGTTGTTCTGGGTCTTGATACAAATGTTTCGGGCATCCCTATGGGTGAGACTACCATAGGTCTTGGGACATTAATACATTATATAAGAAATCATGAAATGAAATTTGAATAAATGATGGAATACATTAATCATCTCACATATTAAAAAGATTTAGAGGAATTTAATATGTAATTGAATGGATGCGAGACTTTATTTTTTGTGCAACCTATTTTCATGCCTAATGTTTTGATCATGACTGGTTGAATCATGAAGCTTCATCCATAGAGAATGTTGCAACATCGATGCATGAACAAGGTGCTGAAGTATATCACACTCCCATTGATGAGGGAGCACCGATTCAAGGGGATCCCAAAAATGGGTGAGATTCTCTTGGTGAGCTCTAGGTAGACTCAGGATAGTACCTCTTATCAAGAGGCTCCAGCTCAAACTGCTGAGGTTAGGGATGTTAGAGAAGAATCCACCCAATCCACTGACCCATCATTAGGTGAGTGTCACCAACTACTTTGATCATCCCATACCTCTTCTATTTATTATCATCTTAATGCTAAAAATTATTATCGTCTATGTCCAGTAACATTAAATTCTACAACCAAGCTTGAGGGAGGAGCCTCCATACTAATGCCTCCATACTAATGCAACCAAACCTGGGGGAGGATGGCATGGTGACTCATTAATTGTAATGATCCCAGAATACATTTCTCCCTCTAATAGTGGATTTGAGTTAGATTTTGAGATTTAGAATGACCTTCACATCAAATTTCGTATGACCTGGTAGGACATCTATAAAACAATCTTGAATACACCTTTTGAAGTCCTTTGCAATTATATCTACTTTTATTTCTATTTTGTATTCTGGGATACTGTATATTTGATTACCGCATGATTAATTTCACTATGAAGGGGATCATTCACAAATTAAAGTGAGAAAACAATATTTAATAGAACCTCATAAAGGTAAAGATTCTTGTAAACACTGATTATCTCCAAGATGCATTATCCTAGGTAGAGGCCAACCATGCTAAGAAGTTAGAAAAATTTAGAAATTGGATCAATGAGAAAACTATTAAAATATCAAACATTTAGAAAGAACTAGATGCCACCTGGGGGGATCATACAACTTCACCATTCATTAGAAGGATCCCAAAAAGATGGGTATTGCAACTATGGCGACGGAAATTCACTAGACCGAGGAGACCAAAGTTGTTCACTTGGATGGGCTTCGATAAGATGATGATGGGGCTCGGGAGGCCATTCAACAAATGAATAGTTATGTTAATCATATTTTCACGACCTGTACCCCAAGGCCCATGCCGTGACTACCCCAATCCCTCTTTCCATAGTCCAGGGGTTGGCGACTAGCATCGGAAAGGCGTATCCCTAAAACGGGAAGGCATTGCATTTAAACCGGTACAAATACACAACCCAAGAATACAAAAATATGCAACCACAAAGTAAAACTAATGTAGTAAAAGAGTGTACTAAAAGTAAGGGGCAGAATTCAAGCCCAACTGAAAAGATACAACTACAACTGAAAACAAAAAATAGATCATGAGATCATCCACCAGGGATCCTACCTGAAGAGTAGGTACAGATCATCTCCACAGCTCTCCACGTCATCTGTCACCACCATCCACCGTCTGGTCCTAGCTCCCCGAGTCTCAATCAAGGCTGCCCGTCATCTTCACGAGACACAACAAGGTTCGGGTGAAGCCAGTGTATGGGTGAGTATAACAATACCCAGTCGGGACCCCGAGACCTAGGAAGGTCTCTCAGAATTCCACAAAGGGAAACCACAAAGCATGATATCAATCAAAAAGCACAAAGAAAAAGACACAGCTCAAACCAAATATACTCGTCTCATCCACAATGAAACATAAGGCCCCAACCTCAATCCATTTCCAGGATTTCCAACGAAGGCTCAAAGTGTAACTTGAGGATCAGGAGTACACGCTCCATGAACTGGCCATCCCTAATGGAACCCGTATGAGAGATGTACTCCATTAGGTACAAATCAACCATTCCTAATGGAACGTCCGAAAGTACGTGCTCCATCGGGAACTTTAGGCTAGAACTGCCTCTAGTGCCCAACATTAGAGGTCTCATAGTCACAGTCTTGCACTCGAGGAAAGAAAAGGGGAAACCAAGTGAAGAGGCCCACTCCTCGACATGGTGTCTTGCAGTCGAGGGAGCTCCAACTCCCCTAAAGGACTCGCTCCTCATTTCTACTCGGAGACGGGGGAGTACTACTCCATATGTGAGGACCTGCACCCTACCCGGTAGGGGAGTACAAATATGGTAGTTTGTTTGCTGTGGGGGACCCGCGCCCTAGTACATCATGGGAGTACTGACCCCAGGCTAGAAGACCTACACCCTGGCATGGTAGGGGAGTACCAACTCTATATGTGAGTACCCACACCTTTCCTAGTAGAGGAGTACAACTCTGGTAGTTTGTTTGTTGTGGGGGACCCGTTCCCTGGTATGTTAGGGGAGTACCGACCCCAGGCTAGAGGACCTGCACCCTGGTACTGTAGGGGAGTATCGACTCCGTTGTTGCACTGCATAAGGAGGACTCACACCCTGGATTGACAGGGGAGTACCTAATCCTAACATAGAGGACCTGCACCATACCTGATAGGGGAGTAACTAACTCTTTGTGAGTTAAGTATGGAGGAACTGCACCCTAGTCCAATAGGGGAGTACCAACTCCAAATATAGAAAAACCAATCAGAGGGAAACAAACCTGCACTCATGAAGTGGGGAGTCCCATCTGTACCGAAGTAGAGGAGTAAGGAATACCCGCGACTTGAGTCATCAAGGGAGTAGCCATCCTAACTCTCACTACAAGAAACACCCTGGTTCTGATCCTCCGGTTATCAGTCATACCTCAACCGCCACAAAGTTCCACAAGGAAGTAACCCAATGATCTTTCATGTCATAAGGGTTACAACGCAATAGACAGCGTGTCAATTGGACACCCGGTCTATAATATATAATCATTTTAATACCGAGGGCCCGATTGGATTCAGGTATGATCCAACCCGACCAAACACCAAATTTCTCCGAAAGTCATGTGGAGTATCTCAAAAGTACCACCTCTCTCTAAGGATCATAGTGCCATGGATGGTTTGTCAAACAGACGTCCGGTTTGCAAGATACAGCCTTTTAAGTGTATATGGGCCCAAGAGGGGTCTAGGTCCGGTTCGACCCGATCAGACTAACCTGGCATGGCCTGACCCGACCCGGCCCAGCTCGAACCGTCCTGGGATGGCCCGGTTGGGCCGGGCCGCCATGATGCAGCCCATCGACTAGCGCGACCCATGCAGGGTCGCACAATCTGCTTCTCCCTAATGTCTCAAAGGAGCCATGTGACTCCATTAAATTGGTAGTGCCACATTGCACCGCCTCATCACCCGCGGTACCCACAGGGAGTGGGTCTCTTTCTAGCTTCATCAAGGCACGCGACGACGTACCGCCTCCACCTCTGCGGTTGGCCACCATGGCGCCGACTGGCACTGCTCTTCCACCGCAGTTGGTAGTTGTCATCTACCTCCCTCATCTGCCGGCACTGCTGCGCCGGTGTAGCACTGGAACTTCTTCTGTGGGGCTCCGACGACGTTCAAGAGATTCGTTTTCACTTCCGCTCATGCATACGGGCTTCTCGGGATGCCGCCGTCGCTGCACGACACCTAGATTCCAGATTCCAAAGAGTTGAAGAATTTTCCCCCAAAGAACGCAACAAGAACGAAGTGGCGGAGGGTCCGAGCCTTGTTCATTTGGCCCTCTCCCTCCGCGTTAACATGATAACAAGTGGAAGGAAATAAGTCATCATAGATAACTATAATAAAATAAACTCCCTACCATGAGGACCACTGGAGGTGTCGCGGTTGTGGCGGGAGGAGAGTCCTCATCAGATGAAGTCGCCATCGTTCATCGATCTCGGATCATCTCCACCCAAGCTTCTGTTCATTGTCGGTGGAAGTTTCCACAGGACTTCACCAGAGGTTCCTCGCTTGATGAAGCCGTTTCCGAAACCCACACCCAATATTCCATTAAATAGACTGGTAAACCACTCGTGTTTCATGACATTAATGTGGTTCATTTATGAATCTAAATTAATGTTGTAACATTGAGGTTAAGAAGTTGTAGGTTTAAGCCATGTAATGTCTTGACAAATAATCAGTCCTGCCACCGCCGCTTAGCAGTTACAGAAAAGAAATAAAATTACATTGTTAAGTTATTTTATTAATTTTCTGTAAAGTCTAGAATTTAACTTTTCCTCCCAACCTACTACAGTTGAAGTGAAGCTTCCCTTAATCGAATCACAGTGCTACGGATTCAACAATTCCCTCAGATTTCAATTCCAAGCACCAGTTCAAAAGTTAGAAAAAGCCGCTCGTACAGTTACTAAACGTACCTTAAAAAAAGTTCAAAAAATTATTAAGAGTCACCCTCGACCCATGTCGATCACTTTTAGGATCCACCTAAGGGAAAAACGTCCCCAAGAATCCAATGGTACTCTCGGATTTTTAATCCGAGTTACGATTTAGAAGTTAGAGAATTTAAAAATAAAATAATAGTTACTTAATTATTTTATTTACGGCCAAAAACTAACTTCCACTATTGGCCTGCACTGGCCAATGTTAGGGTCTTCCTAAGGAAAGAATAAACTCATGAGTTTAGTGGTGGTATCAGATTTTTAATCCAAGTCACCTTTCTTGAATTATAAGCATTTGAAAATTAAAATAATTTTATTTAATAATTTTATTTACATTTTTTCCATTTTCGGGTTTTCTCACTGGAGTCCTGAGTTGACTAAAATTAAGTCATGCCTAGGGTAATCCTGCCAACCTGAATACAAAGGTTCCCTCAGATTTATGATCCGGGAACCAATTTAAGAGTTATTCTACTTTTTCAAGAAAATCACCCACGCGAGCTATTTTAAACTTAACATTTTTCGAAGGATCATTCCGGGAACTCTGGGCCTCGGAATTACGCGCCGTCATATTCTTTAGTCTCAAAATAATTCCATATATAAAAAAATATACAAAAATTATGGGAAATTATATTCTCCCCACCTTAGGGATTTACGTCCCTGAAATCCAAAACAAGGAAAGCCTAAAAAATGAGGGTACTGAGCATGAATCTGAGCCTCCTACTCCCATGTGATCTCCTGGAGGTCACTGTACTGCCACCAAACTCGCACCAGAGGGATCCACCATCCATGAAGGACTCGCTCTTGTCGATCCTTTATCTCCCCTGGGAACTCCGTAAAAGTTTCCCCATCGTCAAAGTCTAACTCACCCTAGTCAATAACGTGTGATGGATCATGATTGCATCTCCTCAGCTGCGAAACATGGAAAACATTATGCACCCAGTGCATCAGTGGGGGAAGATCTAGACGGTACGCCACCTATCCCACTCTGCTGAGAATCTGGAGAGGTCTGATGAACCTCAGAGATAGCTTACCGCCCTAGCCAAATATCTTCAATCCCTATTGGGGTGAGACCCGTAGGAAGACATGGTCTCCCTCCTTGAACTCCAAGGGTCTCCATCTCTTGTAGGCATAAGACATCTGCCGACTCTATGCAGTCTTCATCCCTGGACACTAGTACTGGAACCGAATGTCCTGGTACATATTCACCACACCAGGATGTACCGCCAAAGGGAATGTGTGGAACTCCCTCAACACCTCCTTTGGTAGCGTCACTGGTACCATAGTGCATCCTATGAAAAGGATGACATGATACCCACCTTCATAAAATCCTTCAGGAGACTGTCCTAAGGATATCTGAGCACGTCGGGCCTCGCAGTCCATGTCCCCAAGCTGTGCCTCCCGAACTTGTTGGAGGTGTGGAGGAGTGAAAATTATAGAATGGAGGTAAGATACTCCATCACTATCCATGAAGGGTTTCTGTAACGTGGCCCACTGGACTGATGCCTCATCCAGTAGTTGTAAACCAGACCTCCTGCTAAGTGCATCTTCCACCACGTCCCCCTTCTAAACTCTCAGCACTCGGATCTATGTGGTATCCACCAAATATGAAGTTGTATATATTGGTTTCATCGCTGGGTAAAATCCAATGTAGAAGAACCTCTCCCTGTGGGGAGGTAATTCTGGAAACATCTTTTGAAAATATGTTCCCACACTCTGCCACTACTATTGGGAACTAAAAACTAAAAACTCCTTCTTCCCTAAGGGTAAGGCTAGCCGACTCAAGAGTGATCGGCTGCACCCTCCTATGCATGAGTTTAACCTGTGCTGCCTGCGTTTCCTTTTTTTTCAACCAAGGAAAACCCCATTCTAATGATGTGGATATACCACAACATTTCTTTCCTAAAATAGTTAATCTGAGCATGAACTGTGGATGACCAGTCCATACCCAAACTAACATCGTAAGGCCTCGATGCTGCCACCAAAAGGTTCCAACCGAAACTCTCGCCTCAAGGGTTAGATCACACCGTCGGCATAAGTGTGATTATCGAGTCTCCTCCCAAAGGTATCTCTAGATGTAAGGGTCAAGTCAGTGGTTTAACCAGAAACTCTAGGTCTTGAACAAGATTCATGACAAAAAGGAATGATTAGTACCTATGTCTATTAATATGGTAGCTAGTAGTACACACAAATCATACCTCAAATCATTCCTGGAGCCCTTGGGTCACACTCCTTGACCGCAAGAAGCTACTCCCTTTCCCTATCCTCCATCTCCCTGAACTTGGTGGGGACCACATTGGGGTGGTGGTTATAAAATGTCAAAATTTATACCACCTCCTGCTACTCTCCTAGCTCCTATACCACATCTGTTGCCCTGCAGATTAATCTTTCCCTATCACTTCCTCTTCCCAAAACATTTTTACACATCCAAGTCTCCAAGACAGACATCAGTTTCCTCCTTTACCAATGCTAACATTCACTGGTTGTATCTGCTTAGCCAAAGAATTTTCAACCACAAAGGTTCTCTCTATCACCCTAACATAAGTAGGAATGCATAGAGGAATAGTGTTATCTCAAATGTACCTAAACACATCTCACTCGAAGTTCCGAGACCTAAATCACTGGTCGTATCGTATTCATCGAGTACCTGGAATGGTTGGTACGCCTTGATGAATACTCAATTACCGACATGTCGTCCTATCGAAACTGTAAAAGATCTTAGGAACACAAACCCCTTAGCCCTTTTTTTGTAAAGAGACCCCCTTCTCTGAGGAAGGTTCTCAAGATCCGTCCACAAAAAAGTCACATCATTGTAAGATAGGGGTAATCTAAACCCGACCATCGACCTACTAATCCACAAATAATGCTCACTGCTAGGTCTGTCATCTAATATTAGGGTAACCTATCTAGATGGAAACTCGGTTACCATCTCAAGACAATCCTTAGCGTCCTATGAGTTGGGCTCACCTCGGAACCTGAGGGGTATCGATAACTGAAACTCGTTTAAGGCACTGAGCCCAAATTTGTTCTCTATCGGTAGCGCCGATAGTAGCTGTTGGCCAATGGGTAGTGGTATCGTTGGGACATCGCCCGAAGGTACCATCTCGGGCAACAATCCTTGCATCGAAGCCTCATCACACTGTGGACCATCCTCATGATCATGCATTGGAATCCTGGCTGGATGTCTGCATGGTCGAATCTTGAAATAGAATAAAGATGAACCTTGGTCAATAAGTTATAACCAGTGAGCTGACTCAAAAGATATAAAAAAACATTTTAAAAACACACACAATCATTGTTTTCATGTATCGAGTCAGAAAATAGAATTCAGGGCCCTGGTGTATGGATACTTCGGCCGCCACACTGAAACTAGACTCCTTGAACTAAAAACCACACACAAAACACTTAACACTATTGATCCATTAGAAAGATCATAGTCCCAGTTCTTCAGTAGAACTGAATCCTCTGATACTAATTTGTCACGACTTATCCCCCAGGGCCCGTTCCGTGACTACCCCAAGCCCGCCTTCCATAGGCCAGGGGTTGGCAACTAGCACCAAAAAGGCGTATCCCTAAAATAGGAATGCATTTCCTATAAACCTATACAAACACACAACCCAAGAATACAACAAGATACATACATGAAGTAAAACTACTGTAGTAAAAGTGTGCACTGAAAGTAAGGGGCCGAAATACAAGCCCCACTGAAAAGATACAACTAAAGATGAAAACAGGAAAAAGCTCCTGAGATCGTCCAACAGGGATCCTACCTGAAGAGTAGGTACAAATCGTCTCCATAGCTCTCCACATCATCTATCACCACTGTCCACCGAGTCTCATTCAAGGCTGTCCGTCATCTGCACAAGACACAACAAGGTGCGGGCAAATCCGGTGCAGGGGTGAGTATAACAATACCCAGAAGGGACCTTGAAGCCTAGGAAGGTCTCTTAGAATTCCACAATGGAAAACCAAAAATCATGATTTCAATCAAAAAACACAAAGAAAAAGACACAGATCAAACCAGATATACTCGTCTCATCCACAAAGAAACATAAGGCCCTGACCTCAAGCCATTTCTATGATTTCCAAAGAAGGATCAAAGCGTAACTTGAGGATCAGGAGTACACGCTCCATGAACTGGCCATCCTTGATGGAATCCATCTGAGAGATTTACTCCATCAGGTACAACTCAACCATTCCTAATGGAATGTTTGAAAGGACGTGCTCCATCGGGAACTCTCTGCTAGAACTGCCTCTAGTGCCCGTCACTGGAGGTCTCGCAGTCATAGTCTTGTACCCAAGGCAAAACCATGGGAAACAAAGTGAAGAGGCCCACTCCTAGACATTGTGTCATGCTGTCGAGGGAGCTCCAACTCCCCTGAAGGACTTGCTCCCCATCAATACTCGGAGACGAGGGGGGGGGGGTACTACTCCATATGTGAGGAACGCCACCCTACATGGTAGGGGAGTACAACTCTAGTAGTTTTTTTTGTTGTGGGGGACCCACACCCTTGTATGTTAGGGGAGTACCAACCCTAGGCTAGAGGACCTGCACCATGGCATGTAAGGGGAGTACCGAATCTATATGTTAGGACCCGCACCCTACCCGGTAGGGGAGTAAAACTCTAGTACTTTGTTTTGTGTAGGGGACCCGCACCCTAGTACGTCAGGGGAGTACTAACCCCGAGATAGAGGACCCACACCTTAGCACGGAAGGGGAGTAATGACTCTCCTGTAGCACTACATAAGGAGGACTCACACCCTAGGTTGACAGGGGAGTACCTACTCCTAACATAGAGGACCCCCACCCTACCCGATAGGGGAGTACCTGACTCTATGTGAGTTAAGTATGGAGGACCCTCTCCCTAGTCCAACACAATAGACGACGCATCAACCAGACACCCGGTCTATAAGCTATAGGCATTTTAGTGCCAAGCGCCTTGTTAGATTCAGGTACGATCCAACCCGGCCAAACTCAAGATTTATCCTAAAGTCACATGGAGTATTTCAAAATGAACATGTCACTCCAAGTATCCTAGCGCCGTAGATGGTTTGTCAAATGGATGTATGGTTCGCAAGATAAGACCCTTTAAGCGTATCTAGGCCCGAGAGGGGTCCGGGTCCAGTCCGACCCGGCCTGGGCTGCCTGACCCCATTCGGGCCGACCCGCCCCGACCTGGTTCAGGCCGACCCACCCTGTTCAGGTCGCCCGACCCGGTGTGGGTCTCCCGACCCGGTCCGGGTCTGACTCGGCCCATCCCGAACCAGCTGGGCAAGGGGGCAGTGGCTCGGCCCACCGGCTGGCGTGGCCCATGCGGGGTCGCGCGGTCCGTTGCTCCCGAACAACTCAAAGGATCTGTCTAGATCCATTAAATTGGTGGATCCACATGGCACCGCTTTATCACCCGTAGGGAGCGGATCCCTTTCTATCTCTACCGCAAATTCCTTTAGCGCGGCGCACGATGGGGCGCCGCCCCCACCTCTGCGGCCTACCACTGTCGACCGCCTGTCCGACCGCCACAGCATCGAGTCGTGCTTCTCTTCCCCCACAGTCGGAGGTTGTCGGCCGCTTCCCTCATCCTCCGACACCGGTATTCGGCGCCGTCGCACCGGTGTCGCATCGATGCTTCTTCTACGGGGCTCCAACGACGCTTCAGAGCTCGGTTTTCACTTTCGCTCACACCTACGGGCTTCCTGGGATGCCGTCGTTGCTGGGAAGATTCCGGATTCAAAATTCTAACAAGTTGAAGAATTTTCCCCTGAAGAACGCAACATGAACAAAGTAACGGAGGGTTCGGGCCTTGTTTGTTTGGATTTCACCCTCTGTGTTAACTTGATAACAAGAAGAAGGAAATAATTCATCATAGGTAACTATAATAAAATAAAATCCCTACCTCGAGGACCATTGGAGGTGTTGCAGTTGTGGCGAGAGGAGAGTCCTCATCGGATGAATTCGTCGACATTCATCGATCCTGGGTCGTTTCCGCCCAAGCATCCATTCTCTATTGGTGGAAGTTGTCGTAGGACTTCGCCAGAAGTTCCTCACTTGATGAAGTCGTTTCAGAAACCCACGCCCAAGCTTCCATTAAAAAGATGGGAAAACCACCCATGTTTCATGACATTAATGTGGTTCATTTATGAACTACAATTAATGTTTTAATGTTGAGGTTACAAAGCTGGAGGGTCAAGACATTTAATGGATTGAAAAATCATCGGTCTCACCACCGTCACTTAGCAGTTAGAGAAAATAAATAAAATAACTTTGTTAAGTTATTTTATTATTTTTCTGTAAAGTCCAGAATTTAAATTTTCTTCCCGACCTACTGTGGTCGAAGTGAAGCTTCCCTTAAGAGAATCTCAGCGCTACGGATTCAACGACACCCTCGGATTTCAATTCCGAGCACCAGTTCCAAAGTTAGAGAACACCACTCGTACGTTTACTGAACATACCTTAAAAAAGTTAAAAAAATTATTAATAGTCACCCTCAACCCACACCGGTCTAGGTTAGGCTCTGTCTAGAGAAAAACATCCCCACGAATCCAATGGTAATCTCGTATTTTCAATTCGAGTTACGGTTTAGAAGTTAAATAATTTAACAATGAAATAATTGTTACTTAATTATTTTATTTACGGCAAAAAACCGAATTCTACTATTGGCCCGCGCTGACCAATTTTAGGGTCTTCCTAAGGAAATAATACCCTCACGAGTTCAGAGGTGGTCTCTTATTTTTAATTCGAGTCACCGTTTGTGAGTTATAAGCATTTGAAAAACAAAACAATTTTATTTAATTATTTTATTTACAGTTATTCTATTTTTGGATTTTCTCACTGGAGTCATGCAACGACTAAACTTAAGTCGCGCCTAGGGTAAAACCGCCAACCTGAACGCAACGGTGCCCTCAAATTTTTTATCCGGGCACCCTTTTAAAATTTATTCCACTTTTTCAGGAAAAACATTCACGCGTGCTATTTTAAACTTATCATTTTTCAACGGATCATTCCGGGCACTTTGGGCCTCAGAATTATGCGTCTTCAGATTTCACAGTCTCAAAATAATTCCATATATATATATATAAATTATACCAAAATTCGAGGACATTACAGGTATTTTGTAAAGTGTGACGAAGAGACTCCATCTTGTCGATGCTCCTCTAGTTTTGTTTTGTTTCATAAATGAAATGAATTTGTATCTAATCATCTTTGTATTCATCCCTATTTCCTTCTATGATCATAAAATAAACTTGAATGTAATTTTCATAGCAATAAATCTTTGTATCATCTAATTTTAACCAAAGGGATAGGTATGGGGAAACAATCTAGATTTTTTCTAATCCATGGGGCCTAGTGAGCATAATTTGACTAATATTAGGGTCATATTAAAAACCCTACAAACATTGAGTCTTGTGTGTCATCACCCAAATATTTTCCTAAGTACAATATATGGAAGAATTAGTGGGAGATACTTGGATTTTTCTTAGACACCCCTTTCTGGGTTTTCATCCTAACACGTTCTATGACTATTTCTTTTCAATGATTGATTTTTTTTCTAAACTACAAGGAATGTAGGTCTAGCAATATGAGACTCTAGTTTTTTCAAGAGTTACCTTTGTATGTTTTCAATTCTATGAGTACTACATCTCCTTTTATGGTAGGTTTAATTCCATGGAAGTCATACTAGTGAGGATGATGTTTTAGGTTGGACAACTTTGACCATATTTTTTGAAACAATGACCCAAACAAGGATTCTTGGCCAAGAATGTTCCGACATTTTTCAGATACCCAATCTAGTATTTTGAGCTATGATTTTGTGGTTCCTGAATCTAAAACATGATATTTGGGAATAGAGTAGTTTCCTCCTTAGGATGAAGTTACCATTGGTTAAAAAACCTGATTTTTGAGTGACTTTATGCAATGATAATTGGGGATTGTTACTGCATAGCCAAACAATGTCATCCTCTGGATGACAGGCCCTGAAATTTGGTGTAAAACTTATGAAAAACCAAACAAGTTGTGTTATATCATAGTTTTGAAAATGAGTTCCCAAGGATTCCAAAATTCTATTACTAATGGACAAAGGAAGTTTATGGAGATTCATATTTCTCAAGACCGTGATGGTTGGTTTTTCCAAGGGAATATGTATAATAATGAAGAGAGAATCTCTATTGGCATTGACCATGAATGGGGAAAAAATTCTACATTAATTTGTCTTGGGTTAAGGAGGGTATTTTTTTTGATGACTGATGTCATGGGGGAAGGCCCCTTTCTTAAAGGGATAGATCAGCATGTAGTTTAATATCGTGCGGCCATGACATTGACAATGTAGTTTAACGTCTTACGGTGAGGATGTTGTTTTAGAGTTTAATTTCTTTTGACTAGGACATTGTTCTATGTAGTTTAATGTCATAAAATAAGGAAATTATTCAATTCATTTTAATTTCATACAATAAGGAAATTAGGGGGGCTATAATTTAAGGTATTTCTCTTTGTCCAAAAGATTGATGATTCTCTTGTTCTTTGCGATCTATCTTGGAATGTGCTATCATATTCAGGTGTGAGAGGATAAAGTTGTAATCTATTATATGGGGATATCCATATTTTAAATTGGTATGGGGAAATGGATTATGGTGATAGAAGATGACTCTCCTGAGGATGCCATTACCGCTGATTGAAAAACCTGTTTTGTGGGATACTTTATACAAATCCAACTGGGGAATGTTACTGTATATTCAAATAGTGGCATCCTATGTCTTAAAGAACTATTTTTTGGGTGACTTATACTAATCCAATTGGTATGTGTTACAACATAGTCAAGAAAAGGAGTTCTTAGGAATCATAAAATTCTATTGCTAATGGACAAAGGAATTTTATTGAGATTCATATTTCTATGGGCATGGGGTTTGGTTTTGGGGAAGAAAAGTGCATGAATATGGATGTAACATTTCATGTAAAAATTACCCAATAATGGGGGGAATAGTTTTCCTGTGTAGGTATGACCCAAACACGGTAAATATGGTGACTTTAGTTTTAGGTCATATGAATAGGAACCCATCATTATGGAAACTATTTGTGATATGTTCCCTACTGAACTAAGGTTGTTCCAACATAATTAGAACAAGAGGGAGGATATTGTAATCCATGGTATTGGTGGTTCTTATATTGGGAGGAAGGATATGGGACAAATATGTGATGGATGAACACAAAAAAATTCAAATCATAGGTTCCAACATAATGTCATCAAATATTATGAGGATAGAAGAGATTTCTTTTGTGGGCATAGTTACCACTGGTTTAAAAATCCATTTTTTCTGTGACTTTGTGAAAATAAAACTAGGGATTGTTACTTCATATTCAAACAATGGTATCCTTTGGGTGAAAAACCCATTATTTGGATGAATTTATGCATAGCCAACTAGGATATGTTACTGCATAGCTTGGAAGAGGATTCCTCGGGTATTAGACATTCTATCACTGGAGGCTGTAAAAAGATTATGAGGATTTTATTGTGTCTAAAATTAGGAGTATGATGTATAGAAGGGATATATCTAATAAAAAAGGAATAATTTGGACTGATACTGCACATGAAGCGTAGAGTCCCTTTCATAAATCTGACTCTTATGTAAGAGGGGGACATCTCTTTTTTCCTCAGTGGACCCCATAACGAGGGGACCCTAATTAAGATAGCTTGTATAGATATTTGATTATATATAGGGGAGTGGGTATTTTTATTTACAGCATGGCTAAGACTAGGACATGAGACATAAGTTCACTATATATCTCACTAGAATAAGAATCAAGACATACATAGTTCATGAGGTACCTTGTAGTTTAAAGTCATACAGCCAATACATTAGCCAATAGTTTAATATCTTTCGGTAAGGAAAAAGGTGACTCGACATGAAAAATAAAGGAATATTGTAGCTGGACCAGGGTATAGGACCCAAGCATCGCTATTTATTTTTTTGGGGCAATTATCAAGCCCTACGTAGTTCTAAAGAGGTTCCCCATACTAATTGAATTCATGTGTGTAGAAACTATTTTTTAATATTGGTTCACGCATAGGGTGAGACATCATATTGAATCCTCTTATGTAGACATGACTCAAACATATAAGTGATGGGAAATTTCTCATATTGTGTTGTGGTTGGGCCCATGATTGAAGTTCCTAACATCACTATGTATCTCATTGGAATGAGAATCAAGACACACATAGTTCTAAAGGAAATCATGCAGTTTATTATCATGCAATGAGGACATCTGGTGTGAATTTTAAGGTCTTTTAACCAGGATCATGATAACCTTATTGAAAATTGGTATACCTTGCTTATGGAGGGGAATCTTTTAGCAAATAAACTAATCACACATTATCTATGATCGATGTGAGAAATATGGAGTGGTAAAGGTTTCTTCCACCTCATTAAGGAAAATAATTTGAATTATTGACAAAGGCATTTAGATTTTGTAGTGTCTAGGCTAGGAGGTATGAACCAAGCATCCCTACATAAATCATTAAGTTAAGAATCAAACCATAAACAGTTCTTGAATTCCGTGCAGTTTAATGTTGAGTGGTGAGGACAAAGATGACCCGATGTGAAAGAGGGAAAATATTGTGGCAGGGCCAATTAATGAAAATATGGGCACCACTATATGTCTTAGGATGGTAGGAATCAAGCCACATGTAGTTGTAAAAAGGTTTCATGTGCTGGTCTGATTCGTACACAAGGAGTGGGTGATTTTTTTTGTAGATGGACTTGGGATTAGAGATCTGGGTATCACTATGTATCTTATTATAATGATAATCGAGTAAAACATAGTCCTTGAAGATATCGTGTAGTTTATCATCATGCAATGACGGTGTTAGCTATGTAGTTTAACATATTGCAGTAAGGACGTGGGTCACCTGATGTGGAAAGTCATATTACTGCTAGACCAGGGGATAAGACCCAGGAGTCACTACATATCTGTTGGAGAATGAAACATGCAAAGTGTAGTTCTTGAATTAATTGTTACCACATCAATAAGGTTTCTACGTGGGGAAAAGGGGCTTTGATATTTAATAGAATGATGGATGGTCCCAAGATGTAGGTTCTAGGCCTCACTATATGTCTCATTGGAATGAGAATCAAGCCATAAGTAGTTCTGGAAGGTTCCCATATAGTTCTGACTTATACATAGGGAAAGAGGGTTTTGTATCTTACTTGTGGCTGGAATCGGGATTGGAGATCCAAGCGTCGCTACGTATCACATTAGAATAATAATCAAGAAAAACATAGTTCTAGAAATGTTTCCTTTACAAGTTTGATTCTTAAATAGGGAAAAGGGGGACATTTTTTATCATGGATGGGATTAGGATGGGAGATCTAGGTGTCACTATGTATCTCATTGGAATGAGAATCAATCCACACATAGTTCTTGAATGAAGTTATGGTTGATTTACCAACATCAAATATTTTGATCTACTCAAACACAGATCGAAATGTTGCATAGTTTTACATCATGAAATAAGGGAATAAACCATGCAATTTACCATCATATAGTCAATATGATATGCTATGTCATTTAGTGTATTATATCTTGGACTATATATGGTGCTACATAGTTTTACAACTTGCAGTTGAGATGAGTTACACAAAAAAATTCTTCAGAAACCTTTCAATGGTTGGGGTCATAATGATATCTCCATACATTGATATTAAGGAATAATATCTATTAGAGCGGACCTTGTGTATAGAGTAAGGACCCTACCACCTTGATTCATGCTTTGGATTATTCTTTCCTTATATCATTGGGGTCCTAAAGACCAATACCAATTCTCCATTGAGTAATGAATGAAGGCATAATTTCTTGTTAAAATCCCATGTTATCCATTTTTTTATGGACCTCCAAGTGATTTAAGGATTGAAATATTTTCTCATCCAGTCACTCCAATTCATCCAGTCATTTCTATGATTTATCATCCATGGATATCCGATCCTAGATGGTAATACAAAGTGATGGAAATTAGACCCCAATGGGAAGGACTACCTTCATTCTATATACGCGCGAGTATGGGGTCACTTGTGTGGTAGTATAGGTTGTAGTCTGATAAGACCTTAAAGAATGAAATAGATTTCCAGGACAACACTTTTTATCTTTATCCACCATCTTCTAGAGTATTTTTGATTGAGTCTTGTTGAAGGCATCTATCAGTCCATTAGATACAACATGATAGCGGGATAAGTGGTTGTATATGATATTGTATTCCTAAAATAGATTTTCCTCCTTAGCAGATCATAAATTGGTGATGTTGTACATTAATTTTGTATGATGGACACCAATTATGGTAATGATGTTGGCTTTCATGAAGCTGGGAATGCTTCTGGTTCCAACATCTTTGAGGGGTATTGCCTCATCCCATTTTGAAAAGAAATCAGTAGCAGTTAATATGAATTTGAACTGCTTGGTTGTAGTTAGAGGATCTAACCCAACAACATCCATTCCCCATATATAAAATGGACCAGAGTATTTGAATGTATGCAGAAAATCTAGTGGTTGATATATGAATATGGAATGCGCTTGGAAAGAATGACACTTCTTGGTTAATTCTATGAAATCATGCATCACAGTGGGCCAATAGTACCCAAGCCTCTAGATTTGATTGGAAAGCATGTAGCCTGATTGGTGGGCACTATAGGATCACAATTTTACTTATTTCATGAGAGAAATAGTATCTTATCCATCAATACATATGAAATGGAATCCATAAAATCCTCATTTATAGAGGGCCTTTTGGTGATTTGGGCCATCATAAAGAGTGATGTTGGTTTCTCTCCATTAGTTTTCCTCTTTCTTAGCTCTATCCAATGGGATTTCTACATCTTGAATGTATTATATGGTTGGAATCATCTGTTCAGTGGTAGTACCATATAGCTGAGGGATAGGACTGGCTTCATTAATCTCTTCTATTCCGACTTGAATAAACGGTGAGAGCATTCAAAAATGCACTATAATGATGTCCATTTCATCCCAGTTTTGGTCTTCCAAAGTTGTAGCATCATTTCCCAGTGTATCTTCCAGGGAATTTTATGATCATGGGATGTGTTTCAATGTTCATTCCAGGGGTAACTCTTCCATTAACCCTCTTTCATAGTCAAGTAGGGGAATTAACTCTTATTTTTTGATATCATAATCCCCATTGATATGTTTAATTACATACTCTGACTCGCCTTCCACCTCAAAGTGGTCTACTCATATTTAGAGTGCCAATTCCATGTCTATAATGAGGGATTGATATTCCAACTAATTATTAGTAAAACATTATGATAACAAGGAGTGAGGCAAGAATGATTTTTATAGAGAGATAATAATGATCCCTAACCCGACTTTGTTGAACTTAGGGTCTTCTATTCCCCTCCTTGTTGGGATCCTAGATGCACTGTCAAAATACATTTCCCACATTTGGGGGAATTCCTAAATAGAAAGGATATCTTCATCTATAAAATTGGTATTTAACAATATTGTTTCTATAAATGGGTGTTCCACAAGGAAGTTTTCCAAGGTATGGCCTTTCACTACTTTCTGAGGCACGAGTTGTATATTAAACTGCTACATGATAACTGACCACCATGCCAAAAATCCTATAAACATAGGACGGTTGAGGATGTATTTTATTGAGTTATTACAAGAGACCAATTGGACCTTGTGGTGCTTCATGTAGTGCCTCAGTTTCTAAACCATGAAGATTAATTTCAGGCAGCTCTTCTTGATATCTGAATAATGAGTCTCAGTGTAGAGAATAGTTCGACTGGGATAATAAAGTCTATTTTCATTTTCATTATCATTATTCTGTGGAAGGAAGGATCCCAATGATCTCTCAAGGGCCATTAAATATGGAATGAGATTATTTCCCTCAAAATTTTCATTAATATTGGTCGACACAAGAGGTATTTCTTGATTTTTTCAAATCATTCGTGAAATTCCCTAGTTCAATGATATGTGACCCCCTTCTTCATCAACTTGGTGAAGGGAAAACACATACCTGCAAGGTTGTATTTAAAGAACCAGATGTAGGGAAAGTGTCCCTAAAGTCCTATCAATTATTTATGGTTTCTAGGATGTGAATTTCTTAGGATAGATTTTGTTTTCTCAGGGTCAACGTCGATGCTATGATGGCATATGATGAAACTAAGAATCTTTCCCAAGTTTACTACAAAAGAAAATTTTAATGGTTTCATCTTAAGACTATGTTGTCATAGATTGTTGATGATGGTATCTAGGTCATCCATGTGGTCAGAAAGTTTTCAGGAATTAAACACTAGATTGTTAATGTAGAATTCCACAAAATTTCCCAAAATAAGTCACAAAAAGCATGGTTTTGGCATGATTTCTAATTCCAAGCTAAATTTTTCATTTGATTAAATTTTAATTTTTTCTAATTAATGTGATGAAATTAATTTCCATTTATAATTTATTACATGATACATTAAAATCACCTATTTAGATTTCGCAGCTGAGAAGGCATGCCATGTTTGGAGGGATTGCATGTTCGATTTTGGTTACATTGGTGATGTCTTGGATTGTATACTCGTTGAAGCTCGACGCAGATAGAAAATGGTACAAAAAATTCCCTTTACGATCTATAAATCTTATGATCTGATATCTACTCATGGAGAAGGAGGGCATGAATGTGAATTTGGAACACGGGTTGCTCTTCTCGAACATGCAATCTAAAAATTCCTTGCATTGTGCTAGAAAATGTGGGATAACAAAAATACATTCCCGAACTTCTTTCACATTGTCTCCCAAACTCTCCAAAACCCTGGTACAGTCATGTCATTATATGGCTATGAATATTCACAACTCTAAAAAAAAACAACAACACAAGAATGGCCCATCACAAGACAAAAATCACAGTAGAAAAGTGGAGATCCAAACACCAAACATAAATCCACACGAGTTCCCCATAACACTCAAGAAATTGGAATGAATAAGTAGAGATAATGATAAGATTAAAATCAATTAAGGGTTGGTATAATATTGGGGGGATATGTTGTTGTCGATAAAAAATGATGGCCATCTTTAGGTAGAATTGCTTCAATTATCAGCTAGTAATGAGCAGTGTATCATGAAACACAAGATGTTTTCAATTTTAAATCTATTGATAATTTGAAACATAATACTATATAATATTCATAATACACAAATGCAACATTAATTCATAACAATAATAACGCATGCAAAATTAAATTGAAAATTATAGAAATAATATGATGTTTTTGGGAAAAACAACATAGTATTCCAAGAATTTTAATTCAATGTGAGACTCTCAACATCTTTCACATAAACGACTTAATATATATATTATAATATAAAATGAATAATACAAGGCACATTTTATTCTAGACATCATCGAATTTCATGAAATTTAATTAAATGTCGGACACTCAACATCTTGCACATACCCGACACAATATGTAAGGTATAATGGAAAAGGCATGATACAAGTCACATTTTAATCCAAATACCAAGCTCAAATATCATTAAAATGTTCACCACTAGACTAATTAGATATAAAAAAAATAATCAAGCCTTCTATTTCATGTGCATCCATATTTTTACTCAATAAAATGATTAAAAAAAATTCAATGCTGTCAGAGAACATTTTAACATTGTTTATCACAAACAAGGATAATTACACGAGGATGGGTGAATCAACATACATAAATTTTTTAAAAGTCTCGTGCCAAAAATCTTGTTCCAATACTAGTAGGAAATCTCCTCTCTCACATAAGAATATTGAAGAGAGAAAACGGTAGAGGGACACATGCATTTTTTACTTGGTTCACTAGCACTGGTCTAATCCAAAGAGCATACAACAAAGATGTGTCAATGTACCAAAATCACTAAGAACAATTCTTGTTTTACAATTTGGAGTAGATTAATATACCCTCAAGGTTTACAAAATTCACACAAAAAAATGGAGAACTCATTTCTATCCTTAAAAGAAAAAACTTACTCTTCTTATAAGTCTGTTATACCTCCCAGAATGTCAAATAGAAATTAAATCAGTGATGGTTCAGTAATCAGCTTTATTTTTATCCACATGATGAAACATCTTGATCTTCCAAAAGATGAACTCCTGGATCTCCTTATACACAATTTTCTCCTTCCATCACAAAATATGTAATTCCCACCAAACTGTGCATACATTGTGATGCTATTACTTCATGTTGGTCTAAAGCGAGGTAAATTCCATAAGGGAGGGGTGAATAAAGGTATTTAGATCTCTTAAAATGACCCTCACCAACAATATTGTTTCACTATTTGTAGGAACACCTCTCTCCCTAAAAATAGATATGAAATGATAAAGTATAGGAGGGACACAAGCAATTTTACATGGTTCACCCAAACTGGGATCCAAGTAGCAGACAACAACGACGTGTCGAAATATCTAAATAACTAAGCGCAATATCTATTTATTATGATTTAAAGTGGTTGAACTGACCCTGTACGTTTAAAACCACCACAAAACATAAAAGTCACTACTCTCAACCACTCAGAAAGTTCACTTCTCCTCCAATTGAAACTGTCTCGATCTCCACAAACCAAGAATAACAATACATCATCAATGGTGTGTCAATAAGCCCCAATTTCATCAATGATATGATATCTATAAACCTCTAATAAGATATAATCTTGGGTCTCCCTTTTCATCCTATAACATTCCAAAGCTTATCTAGAATTCCTCCTCTTCCCTACGTTAATCCATGACCCTCCTCCTTTTGATGAAAGTTATATCTCCACTCTTAAGAGAAACTCTAGGTTCTGAATTTAATTAATATTTAATTGAACCTCATTAATATGGGAAAATACAACCAATATACTTCTTCATAACCAAGACAAAGAATCCAAAATTCAAATATCTAACTTCCTTCATGAAATATGGGATAATTGAATATGGAAATATTATAACATTACTTCTTCATGGTGTTGTCCACAATTTATTTTGTTTTCATTTGTTGTCAATATAAATGTAGAACTATACTCACCACCTCAAAGAGAGGTGGGGCCCTTTATTTATAGATAGAGAAAAATAAATAAATATTAGTGGAAAGCAATGTGGGACTCTAAAATACACAAAAAACGGGTCCTGCAATCCCCTTTCAAGATATAACAGGTATATCATGGAATAAGAGTCCCACAAACAAAAAACAGAAAGAGAAGACATCATAAAGACTGAACACACTCCCCCTCAAGTTGGGTCATTGATGATATGTATTATTCCCATCTTGGTGCATAGATAATCCCATCAAACTCATGGAAATCCATTGGTGAAGATGTTGGAAAGATGATGAGAGATTGTAATGTAGCTTAATGTGATATGGTTTTGCTCAAGTTTATGAATAAAGAAGTGACAATAAATTTCAATATATTTCCTGTGTTCATGGGAAACTAGAATAGAAAAAACATTTGGGGATATATAATAATCACAGAAAATATGAGAAAATATATGTAGAGGGAAACCAAAGTTCATTAAGAAGGTGTTGAAGTCTATGAATTTCAGTAGTGATCATGGACATCACACAATATTCAAATTCTGCACTAGATCTGGAGGTGAATTTTTTTCTTCTCTAGAAGATTAATTTATCATCAAAAAAAATCGCAAACCCAGAAGTAGACTTCTGGGTGGATGAGTTTCCAGTGAAGTCAGTATCAAAAAATGCCTCAACGTATAGATAATCATAAGAAAGTTAATTATTAATGTATTTGACAATGCGAAGGATGGTTTCCAATTGAGATTTCGTCAGATGATCCATGAATTGACTGACTTTGGTAACAACGAAAAAAATATTCGAATGAGTCATAATAAGATAATTGAGACTTCCCACAAGATAAAAATACCTATCTATATGATAATATGAGTGATTTAGATCATAGAGGGACCGTTCTTCTGGTTAAAGAAGAGTGTCAATGATAGTTTCTTTAGACAAGACAACATCCTACAAGATATCAAACACTTATTTTTGCTGCGAAATATTGAAGCTAGTTAGATAGATAACGAATTCAATACCAAGAAAATATTTCAAAGGACCCATGTATTTGGTATGAAATTAGTACATTTATCGATAAAAATTAGTTTAATACTTCATAATCTAAGATATACCAAATTTAGTGGTGATAGTTCGAAATCTATCAAACCTTGCATGAGGATAATGCTTGAGTCCATAAAGAGACCAAAAAAAGTGAAAGACATAAGAATCGACCCGTAAATTATTTTTCAACAAAACCACATAGGAAAACATTCTAGACATCATGTTGATGAAGAGGTCTATGATAACTTATCTATAAATGGTGGACTGAAGATTTAGAAGAAATGTAAGTGGTGTGAGAAAGATGGGAATAATACTAAATATTGGATGACTATCTTAACAACTCAAGAGGAAAGCATGAAAAGGATGTTTCAAAATCAAGGGAAAGAAGAAATTTCAGAAAATAAAGAGAAGATGATAGCTTTATTTGAAGACTCAGCAGATGAGAAGAAATCCATTAAAAATCTATGAAGGCTGATCACAAGGAATAAGAAAAGACATCTCATGATAAATATAAGAAAAATAATTCTAGACTGAGAGAAGACTATAGGTCTAAAATTTTCTTTTAAAGAACAATTAGGCTCCTCCTAATTCCATTTATTATTTTTTATTTGAAATAACTTCAAGGTAATTCAAGGAGTGGAGGAGTTGGCTAAGTACGATTTTTATTTTACATCAATAAGAGATATCCATCATGAAACATTTTTATCTGCAAGATAAAGGATATCGTGTTACCCTTCAGAGGGGGAAAATATGAAGATGAGATATGAATATCACACATTCCTTTAAGGAGTGATGATAGTTAAAAAATTGAGATGCACTGGGAGTTGTGTTTATACACTTGAATTGTTTCGATGTGTTTGTTGAGAGGAATGCAGGTTTTATCTCAAAAAACTTACTCAAATAGAACATGATATAAAGATGTTGTAATAAACTTGAGGAAAGTATTACATAAAATAATTGTTATGGAAAACATTGATCATCTGGATTACAAACACTTGTTTTCCACATCGTATTTTCCCACATAGACTTAGAGTTGTCAAAATAAAGGCTCTTTGTTTAGTGAGTCATGTGACACTATTCTTTATTCTAGGGATGTTCTCAGTATTCTGAGATGCAAGAAGATGAGTTGAGATGACCCGTATGTTTCCCTTTTCATTTGACTGCCAATAAGGGTGAAAAAGAAAATGGACACACATATGGGGGAGAACGAATTGAGAATACCTATTGACTTAGAAGAAGTGTGGGGATATTAACAAAACACAAAAATGGAGTGATTTTTTGTGTCCAAGTTATTTTTGTTTAATTTGTTGTCAATATGTCAATATGTGTTTATAGGATAAATTACCTGAAAAATTAAATGGGAGTTTTAGAGAAAGATTATCAAGTCATACAATGTTTTACTGGTTCTTAAAGTTTCTAATATCATGATTACTCAAAGTTAATGATTCAAAATGAGTTTATTAAAAGGATGATGTGGTAAAAATATGAGTTTTTTAGACTTTTGTTATTGGATGGAGTTTCATCTATAAAATGTTAGTTATGAAGACTATACAGAGTTCATGTTATAAAGATTGTACAATGTTCAAGTTATGAGGTCATAGAGATGTGACTATATGAAGTTTGATCTCTGAAATTATGATGTTATGAAATGATCAGATGGAGAATATTATAAGGTTACAGGACTGGGTTTAATGCTCACAACCCAAACTAATCGGGTCCTCTAGCTGCAACTACCCCAAGACCGCCTCTACAGGCCAGGGGGTAGTAACAAGCATCGAATGCATAACTAACTTGGTGAGGAATTTTCCTAATAATATGCACACACACACACACACAGATCTAAATCAATGTAAAAGTGAACAGGGATAAAGTAAAATATAAAACACTGCTAAAAATTAAACCAAACATGCACAAACTTATAGAGGGTATAAATTTACAATAGTGTGAACTAAAAAGTTGAGGGGAAAAAATACACGCTCAATCAGAAATATGTCCCAACCTGAAAAATTATAAAATTAAACACTGAGAGAGCCCAACAACTAAATCCTAAGTTATGATCATTGTACGTGGTCTAAGTAACCAGTATCCCTAAGCTCCTCTAAAATCACAGTTGACCTTTCCGTTGTCTGCAAAAGACACGACACGTGTGGGAAAAACCCAAGTAGGGGTGAGTATAGACATACCCATGAGAATGCCCCGAAAGTTGAAGGGGGAAGAAATAATAGATACATTAGGAAATAAAGATAATATATGCAAGGTACAATGAAAGAGTACAGCTCAACCCAACCAAGATTTAAAGTAAGCTTGTCCAAACACAAGGGGCTAAACACGGTAAGTAGATGTACTATCAGTCAAGTTTTTTCCACCTATTATAGGAGAGTAGGCTCACCCAACCATGAGAATCTAAAAATAGAAAGCATGTGGAATACCTCGTGCATCTTTTCCTTTCATAGAAGGAGATCATCCAAATATAATGGGTGGATATATAAGAAATGAATATATATACTCAGTCAAAGAAGTCCAAACGAGGGGGAATAGGGATCTCCATATGCAAGATCAACCCAAGAAGAAGAGTATAAAACAGGTCCAAAAGAATCCATCAATGATGATAGAATCTCACACATCTTCCTTGAATACACAAGTCTAAGTAACCTAATCACCACACCTTAATACAATCTTCTTTGGGTAGCACTGACTCACCCGCATAGTTTTAGGTTGCGTCACAAGAATGCGTCTTGATGGGGAAAGCGTATCTCTTCCCCACGCGTCCAAAGCTATGTCAAACCACATCTTGTCACTATGGAACATATTCAAGGGGGACCAAACACAATGTAAGGATCTCATTCCTTGGTATGATAGGAGGGTCCAACTCTGGTTATCACTAAGGAACTCCACTGTCCAACCACGCTGGAGGGTAATGCTTGGGAATTTCATTGGGTAACTCCACTACCCAAACCTGTAGAAGGGTAAGGACTGAAATAATTTCATCAGGTAAATCCACCACCTAGCACTGTTGTAGGGTAATTTATGGAAGAAGGTCATCGTGGAACTCCACTACCCAGCCCCGCTAGAGGGTAACACCTAGAAGATGAGACCTCAGGGAACTCCACTACCCATCACTGATGGAGGGTAAAACCTAGAATAAGTTCATCAAGTACTCCACTTCTCATCCCTGCAAGAGGTTAACACTCAGAATAATCCATCAGGGAAATCCACTACCTAACCCTATTGGAGGGTAATGCCCAAAAATCCCTAGTGATCCTGCACGTTTTCTTCCATCATCGGGTGTCAACTCAATGCATTTTAGGTATATAAAATTTTATATCATATATTGAAAGGCACAAATGATGGACCCATCGTGATCTATGTGAAAAAAAACTCAGGATAGTCTACTTGTGGGACAAAATTCGAGTTCAAATGAAGGAGATACAGAGCTTGGTAGTTTGCTGAGAAGAGCTCAAGGAGTAAATGACATGTGAGGGGACCCACAGGGCATGTGGCCCCACTTCACAACTTGGATGTGTCCCTAGTCGGTACATGGAACCCAGTCCGTGTAGAGGTATGTGTCTTGTATGTGGACTACACTACGTATCTTGGATAATCGAGACCCGAGTTATGTCTCTACTATCCGTAACTGTGTATCGGAGTACACAGGGCATGTACATGACCCCGTGTACCTCCAAACTAGTTCCTGTCCATGTGTACCATCACACAGGTTGTCCAACTGGGGAAGGGTACATGGAGTTTAAGGGGGGATTACACACCATGTCTTCCTTAATATTGTAAAAACCCTAGCACTGCCGCTAAGGGGGATACATGCCATGTTGTTAATAATATACATAGTATGTAGTCAATATTTTCATAGAAACTCTAGATATTGAGTTGCACCTTGAATCAGGCCTTTCCTCCATATATTCCACCATGAAATGACCTAAAAATTGTGTATTTGGGTGTGGAAATAGAATCTCTGCCGTTTCTCATCGCAAATCGGCCTGCTCTCACCACAAGAGTTTCTTTGATCATTTTGCACATCGTCCCACCTTTGTTTGTTCTTTATATGTTCTCAAAACAACGAATAAAACATCCTTTCATCATAATGATCTTGAATATATTCTTCACTCACAAAACAGTTCCCATTTCATTGCTCCACTGTGAATATGAGGGTCTGATCAAGCTCAATACCTCATGGTAAGTTGAACCGGGTCCTTGGGGATTCCACCAGTGAAGAATGGGAAGAAACTTTGAAGAAAGGCACAAAAATGAAAATTTAGACATAATTGGCCTACCGTTCTTGGCCAGTGATCAAGAATAGGGAACTGGGGTTAGATGAATAAATTAGAAAATAATTAAAACTCCAAACTTGGGCACATGAAAAGGGTGTTCAAGACGTAGATCAAATAAATAAGAACGATCCACTCAAAAATTTAATCCAAAGGATTAAAAACACCAAAAGAATAGTCCTACCTATTTTTTGTATCAATAATTGATGAAGGACATGATTTTAAAATGATTTGAAGGATATATTGCATTCATTGCTTCCTGATCCGCTCAATCCTAGAGTTTTGTCACTGTTCACCAAAGGATTTTCTAACAGAGGAGGGAGAGAGCTTTGCCGATGATCATAGGATTTGTGATCTGACCCTGGAAAATCCCTTATATTGATATATTTATAACATATCTCTAGGTAAGAAATGAATGAATGAATTAAATTAATTAATCCACTTAAACACACCGCCAACGAGCGAGGGGTATGAACGTCCCATGATGAATCATTTTATGTCACACCGGGGGTAAACACCACAGTCTGGACACAACCATGGTCCTAGATTTCCGATCCAATCAAACATTTAAAATTTATCCCATTTTTTTTGAGTTATCATGTGCACACAATATAAAATATATTTAATATTTTTATAAAATTAATTCTAGGAACATCAGGCCTTGGAATCACACGTCGTCTCAGTTCCTACCTCTGGAAAAATATATAAAAATATTTCTAAGTCTTCGAAGGAAAAAATCGGGCCTCTACATCATTCCCTCTATTAATATTTTCATACCCAAAAAGAAAAACTAAGAAAACAATCAGGATACTGAGTTCGCACATGGTTATCCCACTCCTAGGAACTCTCCTGCACGTTTCTATGCTGCCACATTACACAAAAAAAAGGAATGGTCCATCCATGTAGATTCCACTCCTGCCGGTCCTCAATCGCCACTGGGTACTCTACAAATATGACTCTATCCTCGATGTCCAGCTTACCCTAGTCGATGAAATACATAGATTCATGTACATGTCTTCTCGGTTGTGACATGTGGAAGATGTCGTGCACCCACTCCAAATGCGGTTGTAGGTATATGCGATAGGCAACCTCGCTAACCGATTTCATGATATCAAATGGCTCGATAAACCTCAGGGATAGCTTTCCTCCCTAGCCAAAACTCAGTAATCCTCATTTTGGGGAGACTCTCAAGAAAGTGTGGTATCCCTGCTTGAACTTCAAGTGTCTGAGATGGTGGTCTGCATAGGATTTCTATCTACTCTGGGTCATCCTCATCCGCTCATGGATGACTTGGACTTTCTCCCTTATCGCCTGAACCAACTTTAGGCCCACTAGGGATGAATCGCCAATATCTATCTAACACAAGGGTTACCTGTATGTTCTCTAGTACAAGGTCTCAAAAGGTTCCATGCCAATGGTAGATTGGTAGCTATTTTTGTAAGCAAACTCTACCAAGGTTAGGTGATCCTCCCAACTCTGAACGAAGTCAAACATGCAAGCCCTCAGCATATCATCTAGGATTGAAATAGTGTGCTCAGTATTCCCATAGGTCTAGGGGTGAAAGGATGTACTCATCCTCATATGGGTCATGAATGCCTCCTGTAATCCCCTCCATAATCATGATGTAAACATCGTGTCACGATCAGAGACAATCATCGAGCGTACCCCGTGAAGGCGAATGATCTCCCTTACATATAACTGCCTAAGACACTCCATCAAACTATGCTCCCTAATAGTGAGGAAGTGTGTCAACTTTGTGAGTCGGTCAAATATTACCCAGATGGTATCATGTAACACCCCAAGCTTCCATGGTACGCTCCTCTTTGAATAATAGAGCAGTGTGTGTTGTACGCAACCTTGAGTTCTAACACACCGCGACCAATAAAAGTAGCAGTTATGAATAGTAATACCCACTTTTTGAAATTATATAAATTTTATATTTTAAAAATGGACTTCATTTTTGGATTCGGAATATCGAAATTAGCCTATGTTTAATTTTTAGTATTTTTCTGAGAACTTCCAATTTTTTATGAATAGTGAAAAATACTTAAAAACAACTTTTTTAATCCAAATAATTTATAGTGATAAATTATACTATTGAGTGGTTTTAAAGTATAATTAGAATATATTTTTACCATTTTATCCAATGGTGGTCATTAGAATTAATTTCACTTTGAAATTGGACATAAACAATTGTCAATCTTTTGATATATATTGTTTCTTAAAAACACGCTATTTGTTGTGACAGCGAGAATTAATTATAAAATTAATTAATTCAACTTATATGTTTGGAATTTTTTAAAATAGATATCATTTTTTAATTCAGAATATCAATTATAGCTTAGGGTGAAATTTTGGCATTGTTCTGAAAAACTTCAATTTTTGATGAATAGTGAAACCCCTAAGTGGTAGTTAAAAAACTGATTTTTCGTTTAAATGAAACATTACCACTTATTTGATTTTATTTTCAAAAATCCGACATACATGGTTTTCATTAGGAAGTAAAATGTGGTTCAATGGGATTAATATAATTTTTTGGTGAATAGTAACTTTTAAGTTTAATTAATCGCGATTAAAGGTAATTAGTGAAATTTAAGGTAAAAATGATATTATAAAAATATTAAAATACCTTTAAAATTGTTCTAACCCTATTGTATGAGTCATGGACGACCAAGAAAATCCATGGGTCAACTTGGGGACCCCATGGATCCACTTTGGTAGGAAAATGACATTGAAAACTTTTTATTTAATGTTAAAATAAAAATGTCACAAACATGAGTTGTTTTACTAAAACAATTTTTAAATGGGGTTATACAAGTCATATTTTTGACTATAAATATTAATTATAAAGATAAAAATATTTCCTAAATCATGATAATTTTTTTATAATTTCTAGACATTAAATAAATTAAATTATTTATGACACCATGATGATGCAGCGATTACCTCATTAATTAACGATTTAAATAAAATAAAAATATAATGTAAAATCTAAGACTTAAACTTGTAAAAAACCTATTGGATGAGTATATTTAGAACCCTTATCATATTATCCTCTAAATTTATAAGTGTGGGACCTTTAAAATCTGAAACTCATTATATAATAAAGTAACATTTCATGACTTTCCAAGAGTGCCCCTCCTCACCTCTTATAAAAGGCCCCCACCACTACCACCTTACTCACACCTTCAAAGCCTTTTGGATCAGCCAAACTCTGCCAAAATACTCTCTCAACTTCCCTCTCTTACTCCTAGAAGCCTCCCTTTGGGCATAATTCTTCCCAAGGAAGCCTTTCTCTCAAATCAAAAAAGAGTTACCCGATTTTAAGGTAATGACTTCTCTTGTGTTCTTTTGTTTTATTTTGCTTCTGCAACCCCTTAAAATCTTTTTATTCCTTTCTTTTGTAACAACAACAGTATATTCAATATAATAGGATGTTTTTATGAGAATTATTTTATTTACACTTACACACACCTTCGTCTAATGGTTAAAGAACATACTGTTTCTGTGGGTGGCGAATTACTGCCTCACGAAACGACGATTGTTCAATATTCTTTTAACACCTCTCATGGTGGAAATTATGATGAAACTATTTTTATATATGATATATATTATGTTTTGTTTTCCTTATTATTCTGTATTTTTAATTTATGGCATACCTTTATGATTTCCATTATGGGTAAACGCGATAATTTCATTTTAGGAAGTGCGGACTACCGCCCCCTCAAAGTGATTTGAATCATTAATGCCATATGTGGGAAGTATAAAGGATGGATTAAATGATATTATATATGATATTATACTAGAATTATAATACACCTTTATATAATTATGATTTCATTCAATTAAATACGAAATAGAAATGAAAGTAGCGTTCATGCGTACGTACGACTTACCGTCTCCATGAACGGTGCATTTCATTTCTTACCTCTAAATGTTACGTAATATTATAAATGAATGTATATAATGGATATATATAATATATATGATATCTACATCATGAATATAATTCTGGATATAATGGATATTTTACCACATGAACAACTTGTAATTATAAGAAGTTTATTTTTGACTTAAGTACCAAAGATCGACAAAACGACCGTTATTAACATAAATAATTACATAATTTTCATAACATGGTAATAAGTGATATTAAAGGAATAATGAACTTGAAAAAGTTTCTTAATCAATTATAAATTAACTCTAGTTTATTATTCAGGAGGTTAAAGAACGGTCGAGTCAAGTCGGACACGAGGTAAGGGAACTTCTTAACCCAATTTCTATTCTTTGGGTTAATATCCTACTTTCAAATTATGTCATGATATTATTATGTCCGATCTTGTATTTGTACTTTCTTTATGTGTACTTATAGTGAATACACGTAATAGATCTATTTTATTTTAAAAAATGATCTTTGTAAGGGACTTTGTCTCAAACTCCTTTCATTGAGGCATATTTTGCTTTATACACAACTTTCTTAAATACGGTGTATAAATTACTTTGACTTTTACTTTTATTAAAAAGGAATATTTTTATACGAAGCGTTTTTACTAAACGACAAAAGGAATTTTTTTTGTACGTATGCGGCGACAACGACTTCTCCGCCACCTTGACCATTATTTGAGTTTTGGCTTCCTCTACAAGCCATAACTTTTTTTAAAAGAAAAATAAATACCATGTTTTAATTTTATTTTATTTTGGTATTGAAAATGGTTTTGAAAGTGTTTTTTTTATTATATCAATGTGTTGTATTGATATCTTGTGATTGAAATGTGGAAATGTTATGTTTCCTTTATGCATGTTTTATGTGATATGATTATGTTATGGTTTATGATATGTTTAAACCTGTTCATATGAGGAATGCATTGGACTTAATAAGTGACGAGTGGAGCCCGCTATAGCTCCTCGATGCATCGGCAGGTCTCATGAGACAAACTAGTGTCTTGGCACGAGGCCTTGACAAAATCTTATTTATAGTCTTGGCACGAGGCCTTGGCTACGTGGTTATGATAGTATGACATTATGCATTCCATAATTATAAAAGTGGTTATTGATATTGCATGTGATTATTCGACTAGTAGAATATCCATGTGAATAAGTAAATGGCATTATCTCGTTTTACTTTTGCCATATTATGTTGAAGTTCAAATTTAAAAGGCTTTTGTTTTAGTCATACATTACCTTAATTGTTTATGTTTATTTATGAAAGCTTCTTCTATATTGTTATCCTTACTAAGAATCTGAGCTCACCCCTTCCAATGTTTAAATTTTTTCCAGGATGTGAAGAAGTATATTATGAATGACCTGCAGGGATAGTATGAGGGGATATGGAGACAAGATGTTGTTGTAGTTTTGTTTTACTTTATGATGTAATGTAAGAATTATGAATGTATCTAGTGTTTCCAAGGCTACTAAACTAATCGTTCTTTCGAGACTTGATCCTTTGTGATCATGCCAATGTTACGCAATAATGCACCGACCTTGGGTAACTGGGGTCGGGGCGTTACATATCATGTCTCTTTTTTGTACATGTAAGCCCTATGAAAAAGTCTAGAGATATGTCGTTCCACTTCCACCCCGGGATCTCAAGAGGTTGCAACAATCATGCCTAAACATGGTTCTTATCCTTCACCCACTGACAAGTGGGACTCTCACACAATCAAGGACAAATTGAGTCAAAACCATCAACCAATGAAAATATATACCCTCCTATTCCACTAGGTTCAGCTGCAAGGAAGCTAACTATTTTGACGCTTCATGCACTAAGCAAGAATGTGACTTCCTACTAAATTAATATGCTATAACATTTCCCTTCAACAGAGTATAGACTTTCTCGAATTCGTAGTCCTACTGGAATTCTAACCAGTGTCGCTATCATAGGTTCAAGTCTCTCTGAGTGAAGACATAATTGAGACTATAGTGGTCTGAGTAAACCATGAAGCGCTCTCCCGGAAGGTAGTCTCACCACATCCTCAGCGTGAAGACTATAGCTTCCAGCTCTAGGTCATGGGTTTCATAGTTCTACTCATGGGGTCCCAACTTCCTCGACCCGTATGCGATAAATGTCTACTGCTGCATCAACATTCAACCGAGCCCAGCTCCTAAGGAATCACAATATACTACGAACTCCACACCCTCCTTTGGTAGTCTCAACACTAGATCACTCATCAACATCTGCCTTAACTCCACAAAGGCCCTATGGCACTACTCAGACCTGGTAAATAGATGCCCTTTCTGTGTCAGAGAAGTCAAAGGGTCTACAATTTTGGAGAAGTCTTCCAAAAACCTCATGTAGTACCCCACTAAGACAATGAAGCGATGCACCTCTGACATACTCTTGGGTGGGTTTCAAGCAAGCACTTCCTTGATCATCACTGGATCCACAGCAATAACCCTGTTTAGAAATGACATGCCCTAGAAATTGAACCTCATGTATCCAGAACTAGCACTTCGAGAGATTTCCATAATGATTGTGCTTTTGAAGAAAGTCAAGGTCTATCCTCAAGTGCTTTGCATGCTCCACCTTTTTTTCTGAGTAGGTGTGTATTTCATTGATGAAGACAACAACAAACTGGTCGAAGTATGACCGAAATACATGGTTCATCAAATCTATAAACATTACAGAGGAATTCATCACACCAAAGAGATAAAATCAGAAAATTATGGGTGATAGGATGCAACCTATAGGTCACAACATCCACCTATCCTACCATGAGATCTCTCTCATCAAAAAGGAGAATCTCGTCTGATCAAAAAGCAGTCATATGACTTGTCGGCGATGACAATCAATCTGGGATCAAACCATAAAATTCAATTCATATATAAGATGACATTGTAGGGTTGCATCATGAAAACCAAAAGGACCCACATGAACCTATCTTCATCAAGTGATAGCTCGCACTACTGGAAGATGAAGGATATGGAAGAAGTGTTCCTTGTAGGAACCTCAAGAAGAAGTTGTTGTGCGAGCGTCTCAACTGGGAGCTTCATCTCTCACACCAGGAGTCAAGCTATAAAGAGTGATCGGAACCTGTGTCTACTAATACTATGGTAATAATAGAATAAAAATATACCGTACCTCAAATCATATTGTGCACTGCAGGATCATAGACATCCAAAGCATGTAGCTGTCCTCAACTCCGACCGCCAGCTCCCAGATCCTGATGTGGGTTTCCTGGTGGTGGTGGTGGAAGGACCTCATACCAACGTACACCACCCATAACTCATTATCCTCTACCAGGTCCATCTCCCTATGGACTACCCTATACTGGCCTAGGAGATCCCCGATCACGGCGTTGCCTCTACTGTGGTAGTCCATAAGCTATCTTCATGGGATACTCAGAACATCAGGTCGAGCGGTCTTAGGCCATGTGACCTTGCCCATCACAAGTAAAGCAATGCACATCTCTGGTATTCCCTTATGCTCTACACTACCTCATCCCCATGTGACTATGTTACTGATCCTACTTGCAAAAGGGTCTCATGCATTAAGATCCCATCAACCAATGCCTGCTAACTGCAGCAGACGTCTCATATTTTGGATGCCCGCTCCCAACTCCAACTATCTGGAATCCCTCTGACAAAAATATATTTGTCACTAGTGCCCACTCCATCACCCCAAAATAGGTGGGGATGCATATAGGAACTACAATGGCACAAATCTCTCTGCAGATCCCCTGCTCAAACTACTATGATTGGAAGTTTCCATTGTGGATCATATCAAGGGAGTAACATGTAAGGTCTATGAACCTTTCTACATACTCATCCACTAGCATCCCTCCATGTTGAATATCCAATAGCTCCTAGATCTGAAATGAGCCTAAGTAAGAGGGGAAGTAATCCTCATAGAATAGTCATTGTAAGTCACCCCATGAGAGTGTAGAATCACCATGCATCTGTCTAACAAGGATCCACCATCGCCTAACTGCTTCAAGGAAATGTCTAGCTGCCAGTGCAGCCACCTAATCCACAGGGGTCTGAATAAGCCTGAAGATATGGACCACTGACTCTATCCAATCCTCTTATGCCTATGGATTTGGCTCACTGTGGAACCTCAGAGGTCTCTAATGTTGGAACTCACAAAGCACACTAAGTCTAAATTCATCCTCATCATGCTTTTCTTGGATGATTTGCTACTCAATAGGTGGAGTTGCTGCTACCTGCCCAACTGGAGGAAGGGGATAATATAATGGACTCTGAACTGATGCCTCATGTCTCATAGAATCAACGTCATGAACCAAAGTTGGTATCTTGGCTGGATATCATCGCGGAAGAATCCTAAAAGTTATCAAGGAGTACCATAGTAAGATGAGCATATATATAAATATATCAACAATGGGGAGTTGTCTCAATAGGGAAACTCAAAGACTCAATCCTATATGATTCATGTACCATTAATTACTGTAACAAATGTCTCATCATGCCGAGTTGAAAAGCAGGTAGTCAGGAGCCTAGTGAATGGATATGTCGGTCGTCGCACCATCACTGGACTCCCAATCCTAAGGGTCACACTCGAGAAACTTTGACACTGTTTCCCTAAACCCAACCAAATCCTCTTCAGTGGATATGTCTGAACAATTCCCCAGGGAATGAACATGCTCCGATACCAATATTTCACAACCCAACGCAAGCTGGGGCTCGATCCGTAACTACCCCAAGCCCGCCTCCATAGGCCAAAGGGTGGAGACAAGCTCTGAAGTTATAACTAACTCAAAGAGGCCTTTTCCTAAGAACTAGTACACATACACACAACCAACTAAATGGTGAAGTGAATATGGAGAAAGTAAAAGTTACAACACTACTAAAAAGTAAACCAAACATGCATGAACCTCTAGACAGTACAAAATACGGTAGTGTGAACTGAAAAGTAAAGTGGAAAAAATACATGCCCAATAAGAAATATGTCCCAACCTAAAAAAACTGGAGAAGTAAATTCTGCAAAATCTTAGCTTCTGAATCCCAATATATGACCATCGTACATGTTCCAAGCCCCCAGTGTCCCTAAGAACATCTGAAATCACAGCGGACCTAGCTGTTTTTTGCAAAAGACATGAAACGTGTGGGGAAAGCCCATGTAGGATTGAGTATATACATACCCAGTAGAATGCCTTGAAATGTGAATGGGGAGTAGTAAGAGATACAAAAGGAAAGAAATATATTAGATGAAACGTACAGTGAAAGAGCACAACTCAACCCAACCAAGAGTGAAAGTAAGTTTGTCCAAACACAAGGGGCTAAACACAGTGAGTGGATGAAATACCCATCGAGACTTCTCCACCTATAGTAGGAGAGTAGACTCACCCAAACATGAGAATATAAACATGTAAATCACGTGGAATACACCACATTTCTTCCCAGCTCTTGGAATAAGAGCATCTAAATCCAAGGGGTGGATACATAAGAAAGGAATATATTTTCTTAGTCAAAGAATCCTAAATGAGGGAGTAAGGGGATCTGCATATTAGAGCTCATCCCAGGAAGAAGAGCATCCAACAATTCCAAAATAATCCATCAATGATGGCCAGCATCTCACGTGTCTACCCTAAGCACATAAGTCTATGGAACTCAATCACCACAACTTAATACTATCAGATTTAGGTGGCACTAATTTCCTCGCACGGTTTTAGGTCCCGTCACAATGATGTTTCTTTGTGGGGAAATCATCCCTCTCCTTCATGAGACCAAAGCTACATCAAACCACGTATCTTCACCGTGTCAAATAGTACAGGGGGATTAAACTTCAGGTAAGGATCCAATGCCCTGGTATGATAGGAGGGTCCTACTCTGATAGTCACTGAGGAACTCCACTGACCATCCCCTCTAGAGGTTAATGCCAATGAATGTCATCATGGAACTCCACTACCCAGCCCTACTAAAGGGTAATTTTTGAAAGAAGGTCATTAGGGAACTCCATTGTCCAGCCCTGTTAGAGGGTAAATCCCAGAAGAAGGTCATCAGGGAACTCCACTGTCCAACCCTGTTGAAGGGTAACACCCGGAAGAAGGGACCTCAGGGAACTCCACTACCCATCCCTAATGGAGGGTAATCCCCAAAAGAAGTTCATTAGGGAACTCCACTTCCCAGCCCTACTGGAGGGTAACACCTGGAAGAATCCATGAGGAAACTCCACTACCTAGACCTATTGGAGGGTAAGTCCCGAAAATCCCAAGTGATCCTGTACAATTTTTTCCATCATCAGGTGTCACCTCGGTGTGTTTCAATCCAAAAAAAATTCATATCATATCATTAATGCCACAACATAGGGCACCATCACATTCTACGTAGAAAACACTCTTGAGATTCTACTTGTGGGCGAAAATCCAAGTTCAAACAAAGGAGATACTGAGTTTGGAAGTTAATTTTCCCCTAAGATCTCAAGGGGTACATGATGTGTGAGGGGACCCACACAATGCGTGGCCCCGCTTCACGACCTAGCCATGTCCCTAGATAGTACACAACACCCTGTACATATAGAGGTACACACTGTGTAGGTGGAATAAACGGCATGTCCAGGATAATTGGGACCCAGGAAGTGTCTCCTCTGGACATGTTTGTGTACTAAAGTACACAAGAATGTACGAGACCCAGTGTACCTCCACATGGGCTCCCGTCCATGTTTCTTGTCACATGGGTTGTCCAACCAAGGAAGGGTACATAGCATGTAAGTAAAGACTACATGTCTTGTCCTCCTTAAGATTTCCAAAAACCTAGTTCCACTACTAAGGGGGATACATGTCATTTTTTCATCAAGTACAAAGTGTCTAGTTAGGATTTTCATGGAAACAATAGATCTAGAGCTGCACCTTGAATCAGGCCTTGCTTCCTCATATTCCGCCATGAAACGGCCCGAAAATCATGGATCTGGCAATGGAAAGGGGACCTTGTTGAACATGGGTTCCCTAGACCCAACTTGTGTTGTACTTTGATTACCACTACATGTATGCATTTTGTTATATATACATGTGTTTATATTTTCATGATAGTATTGACACTTCTCCATCCACTTTCTTTATGGAAATTTCCTTAGATTACATATCGTATCAAAGGGTTATAGACGATTCCAGGCTATAATGAGAACCTTGAGATTCCATGAAAGTAATCTTAATGTAATGTCCTATGGTCCATTTACATCATTATGAAAGGTAAAAAATGATGTGAGACTATCAGGTGATGGGGGATCATAAGCATTGAGACTTCTTCTAATGAAGTCCACACTTGGTGATCTCTAGTAGTTGAGATCATGAGGACTGACCCACTAATAAGAACACCACATGTTTTAGGTGTCATTGGTTGTTTCTATATAGGGACATGTGTAATGGTCTCCTGAATTGAGGTCATTATCAATGTATGTTATTTGGTGACACACTTTGATGCAAGACAAAAACCATGGTATTGAATCCATGGTGAGGTAGTTTGTGTCAGGTACGTCATTGGTAACTAGACATTGATTGAATGATCAGGATAGGAATCATCAATTACGAGTTTAGGAAGAGATATCTTGGGCCTGGTTGATTAGGATGGTAGTACCTTCACTAAATCCATGGCCATGGTAGTTGAAGGTAAGTCCATCCGGATAAATCAACAAATAATGAAGCATGATAGTGAATGATGACACTAGTGTTCATTCTACTTTATTGAGATATCGATGACGAAGAGATTATATTACACAGACAATGTTCATAGGAAGGTAGCCATTTTTTTGACTTTTCATTATCTCTATAGGGTCCTTGATGGGTTGCTAGACCCCGCTCTTGGTCGGTATATCTTTATCACTGCTATTGAGATAAGGGCCTAGAGGGTCATACACGATAGCGCTTGGAGAATCTGCCCTATTCTGATGAATAACATTATAGTGCTTGGTGGGACCCACCACAAGTCTAGAGATTATCCTAGTTCTATAGATCACCAAAGAATAAATAAATTATTCCAGTTTGGAATAATTCATTGAATTTATTTATAACATGTATTTACAAGTTATAAAGTAAATACAAGGATGAAATATTATTCAAATGGATTTAAATATCCTGGGTTCATTTAATATTATCAGGAGATGTGAGTCGAGTTAAAGACTCAAGTTTATCACACAATATATATTTAATATACATTACAGTAAGTGATAAATTATAAATATTATTTATGGCACAATTTATTTGTCATAAATAATTATTTAAAATACTTATGTAGAGGATGTTTATTACACAGAGGTCGGGAACCCATACCGATTTTATTTAGACATTCCCTTTATATGTATGAGAGAGGATCTTCCTTGGTAACTATTAATTCATTGGAATTGAGAGCCTCTATCTCTTCCTGAGTTCTAGAGAGTGATTATCTCAAGGCAGCAAGATCTTCAAGTTCCTTCTTCATGGATCGAAAACACTTGATTGCGGTGATAATCGCTGCATCGAAGTGGTCCTCGGTGTACCGTGATAGCACCCGGATTCCAAAGAATGATGCATGAGAAGATTCAAGAGGCATGTGTGGATAATCTAGAGGGATTTGAAATTAGAGTCTTCAAGCAACGGTCGTCGGCATCTTGTGACAGGTTTTCACACGTCAGATTCGAATGCGGTAAATGTTCGATTTAGTTTTGTGCTTTGTATAAACCGTGTGTGATTATCAAACCATACCAGGACAAGATCACTGGATATGACGATGTTACGTTGCTCTGTGATGCAAAAAAATTTAATTTCCTGGCCCATTGACTTCTACAACCCGTCCTGATACCTAACAGTGGTATCAAAGGGACGCGTTGTTTTTCAGAGTCAAAGAAAAATTAAAATTGCATTAGATTTAAGTACGGAGTGTTATAATAGTTCAAATGGATCAGACGTTGGTCCATTTATGAATGGCCAAGTAATGTCCATTTGAAAAATGTAAAATGGATCGAGGTTGTGATTAAATAGATTCGTGTTTTCATATTCTTAAATTTCATTGAAGAACGTGATTCGTTGTGTGTTCTTAAAATGGATCCAAGTCTCACCCTCCTCTTTTTCCCATTCAGCGGCTCTCTGCCCTTGCTCCCCTCGCTGTACCGCCCGTCCCCCCTCACCGCCATCTGCTCGCGCCGCCCCGTCTCGGCTACAGGTGCTCCACCGCTGCCTTGTCCAGGCTGCGCCGCCCCGGATCGCCTCCCCTCCTCTACCAGAATCTCTCGCCCCACCGTCTCAACTTCCCCCCTCACCGTCATCTTCTAACACCACCCCGTCTCAGCTCCAGGTACTCCGTCGCTGCCTTGTCTAGGACATGCCTCCTCGGGGCGCCTCCCCTCTTCTGTAGGAACCGTTCGCCCTGCCATCACGGCTTCCGACCTCACTGTTGCGCCTGCCCGGTGCTGCGCCGCCTCTGCGTAGCCATTACCGCAGCAAGGCTCCGCCCCACCTCGCCGGACCAGCGGCTCTCGCTGCCGCCCTCACAGATCATTGAAGCAGTGCACCTCCACCCTCACGGCTCGTTAGAGCAACACGCCTCTGCCCTCGCGCCTCGCCGAAGTAGCGTGCCACCGCCTCTATCTGGTCGCGGACCGCCGGAGGAGTCCGCCACCACCCTTGTACGGTTGGGCCTTGCTACGCCGTGGGGGTATTGCTGGACTGGGTGGTCACACCACGATTCGACCCTGCTCTAGTAAAACACCCTCAGTGCGGGACTCCTTCCCCTACTGGAGGTAACCATTATAATGTAATTTATTTAATTCAGTTTTTAAAATTAAATTAATTAGAATTAAATTTGGGGTTTAAGTTTAAGTAGAATCTGGAATGTTAATTTAATTAAGATTAAGATTAAATTAATGGTTTAATTTAATTTTTAGAATTAAAATTAAATTAATAGTTAAATTTAATTTTTGGAATTAAAATTAAATTAAACAATTGGAACTGATAAATAAATTAATGGAATTTATTTAAATTCATTTAGTTTATTAGAATGCCCTCATACTATCTAAATTTATCATAGTTTAATTTTAATTGTGCTTTATATATATCGACTGGTCTTGAGTTAGCGACCAAACCGTGCATGTCTAGTTTTATTTATTTAATTATTTATTTAATGTGTGTGATTATTGTAATAATTAATTAGATAAATGGTGGTATCCGAATCATCTTTTAATTCAAATATTTATAAGTGCCTACACGTCCAATGCACTAGTTGTATTTTGTACCCCTACACCCCCTCGCCTGCGTGCAAGTATATTTTTAATTATACAGTGATGATCCGAGATGTGGACCCTGCCAAGTTAATGTGGTATTCAATATGGGATCCAAGCACATTTCAATAGTTCTAGTTGCGACGTGAGTCAGGTGTCGACTCAGGTTTGGATGCCCCTAGGTCAAGATTGATCCGTTATGGATCGATCACAATAGAATGGTGAAGACCAGTCAGATTTCATGATTTACCTTTATGTATTTTTTATTATTTTATGTGAGTTCATGATTATATATTGATCATATAGAATAATAAACAAGATAAAAATGCATAAAGATGTGACGAATGTATTTATATTTCATGTTCATTTGTGATCACGACAATCTATTTTGAACATATAAATAGAAAAGGATTATATTTTTCAATAAATATAAAAATCCCTCAAGAGATATATTAAATCTTAATGCCTTCCATTACTCACATTTGAACAAAACCGGGTGTTTGGGGTGCTCTCCAGCCATAGTTGAGAGCACCTATTACCACCAGGGTGTTTTCATGAGAGAATTGGGTCGACTTAACTAATGTGAGTAGTCAAGGATTAGCCATATCTAACTTGCTATCACTTTAGAGGCAATATGTTGAGGGAATCAATTTTGGATTCCAAAAGATGAGACTTTATTCAAAAATACAAGGAACCACAAGTCAAGTGGTTGGCTAGCCTCAAGCCTACCTTGAAACCCTCCGAGTAGTGGCGTAGACATAACTTGTAGACTATGAGGGAGGTTTTAGGGATCCTTTCCACTAGAGTACTCAAGAAATAGAGTATTCCAAATCTAATAGTGAGAGCTATTAAGGTTTGTTAAAATAGTAAGAGAAATTAAAATGATATAATAATTTATTAATCATAAATTTCAAAAGGTAATCAAGACAAAGTACTAACTGCTAATATTTATCTGATGTAGATTTAAAATGGAAATCACCAACACCACAAGTACTTTATCACTATGATCAATTCTAGATAAAGAAAATATCTTGAGCGACAATAACTTCCAGGAGTGGTACAGGAACTTGCGCATAGTACTGTTCCAAGAAAGGAAGTTATATGTGCTGGAATCCTCACTTCCTACTAAGCCTCCTCAGGGAGAAAGTAAGGCAGAGTAAGATAAATGGAAAAATCATGTAGAGGATGCACATGATGTTCAATGCATCATGTTTTCATCCATGTCCATCCAATTGTAGAAAATGCATGAGGATGAGTATGCCTAAAATATACTTTCACATCTCTAAGAATTATATCAGGAGAGGTCCAGACAGAAAAGGTATGATATCTCAAGTGCCCTATATAAGTGAAGGCTAGCATAAGGGCACCAATACAGTCCTCATGTACTCAATATGATTGGGTATATTGAGAGTCTTGAAGCCCTTGGGTTCAAATTGAACCAAGAACTAGTAGTGGATATCATTATTTCCTCTTTACCTCCAAGATTCTTAACTTTAATTGTCAATTATAACATGAATGATATGACAAAGTTACTCTCAGACCTTTTGGATTTAGTTCGCAAAGGTGAAAAGGATATGAAAAATACCAATTCATCTGTCCTTATGGTGAACAAAAGAAACAAGGGCAAGGAAAATGTGTCTAAGGCCAAGTCAAGGCCAAAGACACCAATGCATCAGCCAACAAAGAAGCCAAAGATTCAGAGGTAGAGTAATGAGAAGGAAGTTGTCTGCTTTGGATGTGGCAAGAAAGACCACTGGAAGAAGAATTACAGAGCTAGGAAGAAGAAGAAAACTGATGCTTCTACTCACTAGTGCAGAAAACGTTATTTACGTCGGTTATTTTTCATTTTTTTCGTCGGTTTTTATCCAACGTTAATATGGATGACGTTATAAATAAAGTTTTTTACGTCGGTTATTTAAAAACCGACGTAACAAACATAACATCGCGGTGTTTATCACGTTGGTTAATTAATAACCAACATGAAAAAACCCGGGGGGGGGGGGGGGTTTATAACATCGGTTATTATATAACCGCCGTGATAAACCGGGGGGGATTTATCACGTCGGTTATACAATAACCGGTGTTATAAACATGCGAGGGGGAGTTTATCACGTCGGTTATTTAATAACCGACGTGATAAACTCATGGGCGATGGTTTATCACGTCAGTTATTAAATAACCGAAGTGCTAAACCAGTCCGGGGGGGGGGGTTATCACGTCGGTTAATCAATAACCGACGTGATAAAAGGCCTGGGAAATGGTTTATCACATCGGTTATTTAATAACCGACGTCATAAACCATTTCCCAGGCCATTTATCACGTCGGTTATTGATTAACCAACGTGATAAATCATTTCCCAGGTTCTTTATCACGTCAGTTATTACATAACCGACGTGATAAACCATGCCACAGGTGTTTATCACGTCGGTTATGAAAAAAACCGACGTGATAAACCCTTATCAATTTCTTTATCACGTCGGTTATAAAATAACCGATGTGGAAGACAATTTTTTTTAAAAAAAATTGACTGCAGTCCTCTGATCTCCCCCAAAATCAACCAGAAACCAAATCAATAATTCGTACCACAAAAACAGAAGGAGATCAAAACATGAAATAAAGAAAATTTAAGCATTTACATTGATAACATATAAAACTTACCCCACTTGATATCCCCCACCCTCATGTATACCCCCTGTACAGCCCTCCCCCACCCCATTGAAGCCCCCACCACACCCCTAGACTGCCCCATACCCCCTGGACAGCCCCAAACACCCCTCGACAAACCCCCCTCCTGAACAACACCCCCTCACCCCACTTGAAATCCCCCACCACACCCCTGGACTGCCCCCCGACCCCCTGGATAGCCCTAAACACCCCTCGACAACCCCCCCACCCTCCTGAACAGCACCCCCTCACCCCCTCACGCCACTTGACAGCCCCCACCACACCCCTGGACTGCCCCCGACCCCCTGGCCAGCTCCAAACACCCCGGGACAACCCCCCCACCCTCATGTATACCCCCCCACACCCTAGACAGCCCTCCCCCACCCCATTGGAGCCCCCCACCACACCCCTGGACTGCCCCCACCCTCCTAAACAGCACCCCCTCACCCCTCACCCCACTTGACAGCCCCCACCCCATTGGAGCCCCCACCACACCCCTGGACTCCCCCCGACCCCCTGGATAGCCCCAAACACCCCTCTACAACCCCCCACCCTCCTGAACATCACCCCCTCACCCCACTTGACAGCCCCCACCACACCCCTGGACTGCCCCCCGACCCCCTGGACAGCTCCAAACACCCCGGGACAACCCCCCCACCCTCATGTATACCCCCCACACCCTGGACAGCCCTCCCCCACCCCATTGGAGCCCCCACCACACCCCTGGACTGCCCCCAACCCCCTAGACAGCCCCAAACACCCCTCGACAACCACCCCACCCTCATGTATACCCCCACCCCACCGGACAACCTTCCCAGACCCCTGGACACCCCCAACCCCACTGAACACCCCCCACACCCTTGAAACCCCTCCCCCCCAGACCAGAATCCATACCAGAAAAACCATCATAAGTACACCAAAACAAGAAGTAGAGCAAAATTAAACATTCACATATATAACATTCAAAACTTACACTGTCAAATTCAAAAAAAAAATAAATCCAACCTAAACGACTACCAAATACACAATTACAATGACAATATTCAAAATTACATTTTACATTACAAACAACTAAAATTTAATCAAACCTGTAAAATAATTTGACCACTCCACTTATAAGTGTTTGATTTCTTCAGCATTATAGGGTTGAGGGTCATCAAAAAGCTACAAATGAAAAGGATAGTAGTTGACATGTATAATGAGTAAATCAAATTGAAATATTATGGAAAAGTTTAAGAGGAAATCTTACCAGGTCAAAATTCACAACTGTCCCAGTGGTTATTATTTCATACATAAATCTTAACATATAATATCCGCATTCGATGACGCCTTGTTGTTCATGAAAATTCTGTTTTAATGAGTGTAAATTCAATATATTATTTTCATGTAATAAATCAAAAAGTACACATTATAAATGGATATTTACCTTCGCATTTACATATTTGATCTTTGCATTCCTTTTCTTTGTGTTTTTTCTAAAGTAGGCCCATGCCCTATTAGAAAATAATACTAATGGGGTAAATTTAAAATTCATTATAATATATAAAACTATTGAGAAATTGAAACTTACTTTTCCAATATATTCTTAAAACTTTCCCGCACATCATCATGGACAGAGAATATCCAATAAAGTGATTTCTCCCTTTGGAAAAAACCCCTAACATCCAATGATCACTGATAAAAGGAAATTTAACGTTAGTGATTTTTTTGTTAAAAGATAATTAACTCTTTGAGAGAGATGTGTTTCATACCTCTCACAAAAAGGCATCATCCAACATTGTGTGACTATATTCTTTTCAAGTCTTTAAGCAATATAAATCATTCTTTGTTCCTCATCCAATGCACATTCTTCAAGGGAAATCAATTGCGGGTCCATGAATCTATATACATCTGTCAGCTCATTCCTCTCACAGATTTTATAAAGATACCTAATACAAAACAGACATAATTATACATTTTTAATAAATATAACGCAGGGAAAATGTGTTAAGACTTACATGGAAAAAATTTTCACCACGTTGATGCCCAAATTATCTCCAGTAACAAGCTCCATGATATCAGTTTTCATAATCCCCACATTTATTTTATGTCCACAAACATGAGCTTCCATTGGAAACTCATAATGACCCGCCAACAAATTTGAATATCTTGACAATCTGTCAAGACTACTAGAATCTGTATCTGATGTCATAGCCATTTATATTTGTTGTTGTCTATACAATATTTCTTTACCTTTGAAGTATTCCTGTAAAAATAAATTGAAAAATATATTAGTTTTCAAATGATAAAACAACTTTAATAAAAAAAATAAAATAAAATATATAACATTCATACCTCTATGGTAATGAGTTGAAGAATTATGGATGGCCAAATTAAAAAATGGCCGATACTATGTCCAACTGTCGCCACCTCATCTGTAGGTAATGGTACCTGAGCTGATCTATCTATAATATCCTGTACAGTGACCCTATGATTCTCTACCTGTAATTGTTGATGATGAAATGTATCTTCTATACAATATACCAACCCATATGCTACTATATGATGTTGAGAATCATCAACATACAACTCGCAATAAGTAGGAAGCTGCGGCGGAGGAGTAGAATAAAAAATGCGGTCAGCAGGCTGAGGTGGGGGAGTGGGAGCTACTGGCGGAGGTGGAGGATAAATAATGGGGTCTGCAGGGGGAGGTGGAGAAGTGGGAGCTGCAGTCTGAAATTGTCTTTGTATGTCTGCAAACATAGACTGCACCAATGCTCTAATCTGGTCCTCCATCATCGCATTAATATTATGAACTTCAGCCTCCAAGGATTCTATTTTTTATTATAAACCCCCTCAACATTTGAAGTTAAATAACGTGGAAACACTTTTCTTACTAATACATCTGCCGGATATCCTCTTACACGACTAGGATGTTCGGGCCTTCCCAATGCTACAGATAAAATATCTTCCCTCCCAACTGTAAATGTCCCCTGTGAACTCTGCTCCTCAAGAGAGTCCTGTATTAATTAATTGAACATTTCTGTAATGATTGAAATTATATGAAGAAAATGGTTAACTTAAATAAATAAAATATATATCTTACAATCCTCTCAGCTACGATTCTCGATTCATCCGAAAGATATTTCCCTTTTTTCCCCTTCCGAGCTCTCTTCCATTTTTCATGTCTAGATGGAGGGGATGGAGGGGCCACCTCTCCAGAGCTTGAAGACTCAGCTCTTAGTTGTTGAAATTTTTCCACCATCATTTGTTCTTCAAATAATACATACCCTCCCTGAGATAAACTATGAGGGTATACATTTTTAGATTGGATCTCCTAATGATCTTTCCTTGTTTTTTGTAAATTAAGAATAAGAAATTATTAACAAAACGTTAATAAGATCATTTATTTAAGAAATATTATAAAAGTTTACACTGCCCTTACAAAAAATGACTCTTTTCTTCTACTTTCAAAAAACTATCTCCATGTGTCTTCATCTATAAAAGGATATATACGACATGGATTGTCATGACTGCTATGAACATAAATGAAATCAGATGAGAGGGTTGATTTGAAATCCCTCCATATCCTAGAATCCAACGATAAGCATTTCTTCCTGACTCCTCCAGTGTCAGGAATATCAAATTTCATCTGATAAAGAAGAGGTTAAACATATTATATATACTAGAAACATTTAAAGAATATTCAAACAATAGAAAAAGATCTTACCAAAATCATCTCCCATAACTGAGATATTATCGCTTTATCCACACTTCTCCAGTCATCATACATAATGCTTACTTTTCTCTTAGCCTGAGTTGCTACAAAACTCTTAAAATAATTTGAATTTGGACCTCTAGGAATATCATCATCATCAAACTCAACGACTATCCTCTGATCCTGCGTACGGTCAACTGATAATTTTGGTAAACGTGTGCACCCACATTTACCAACCTTTGAACTCTTTGTCGTAATAGGAGCATGTGAATGTTCCTCCCCAGAGGTATGACCAATATGCTCATCTCCAGAATCATGTGGTTGATCAACTGAATGATCTGTCATTATCCTTCAAATCAAAAAAACAAACATTAGTTCAAAAATATACAAATTCAAATATTTTAATACTACTGTAATCAGAAAATAGAAAAGTGTACTAAGTTACGTAATAGTAAACATTGGTAATATGGTAAGCATGTTAAACAATGGAAAATATGGTAAAGTTGGTCAATATGGTAAACATGGTAAACATGGTAAACCTAGTAAACATGGTAAAGTAATTGTCACTGAACAAAAATAATAGATATATAATTCATGTAATGGTAAACATGATAAAGTAAACTAAACAAACTTAAAACAAACAAAAAATTGTACTTATTTTGTTTTAAAACATGTTTTAATAAATAAAAAACATACAACATCTAACATTTATGAAAAAAATATATGTAAACAAGAAATAAACATATGTTACCTGTAATTTTAGGAATGTACAAATGGATTGTTTTCCAAAATTCCTTCATCGTGATCGTTCCTTATGGCACAAACCATGTCTTCAACATGCTCATCATTATGTTCTGTTAATCTTTCCATGGAAGTAGGGATCTCACATAAATCAGCATCTTCATCAACTTCATCCTCACCAACATATTGTTTTTTCCCTTGTAAAACAAAAGCCCACTGCATATCTGATTGATCTACTACATAGAATTTTTTTTGCATGTGTTTCCATTATAAAAGAATCAGCTGTGTCTTCCAATATATTTAGATTAACAAGTGTCATTCCAAATTCATCGTGCCTGACACTATTGTTACCGATAAACCATTTACAGTTAAAAACAGGAACTTTAATTTTAAAGTAATCAACCTCCCATATGTCTTCAATCACTCCATAATATGCACTTGATGCAGAAATTGGGTTTTTGTCCTTAGCACTCGAAAAATGCATTGCTTCTGCAAACACCAATACACCACTATTCTGAACTGCACTTCTGTTGTCCTGAGCTTTCGTATGAAATGTATAGCCATTAATGTCATAACCGGACCATGTTATCACATTTAAACATGGACCACCCACTATCCATTTTAATGTCTCTGATACATCTGATCTACCAAGCAAAGTCTTTTTAATCCATGACAAAAAAGTTTTGTTGTGCTCATTCAAAATCCACATTTCTTTCTTCTTTGGATGACATTGTTTCAACTCATTAATATGCAATGTGATATACAGTTGAGCATCAGTAATGTTATTCAAGATGTATGATTCTAACTTCTTCATATGTTCAGCTGAAAATGATTTGACTTTCAAGCCACGAATCCCCTTTCCCTCATTATTAACTCGTTCATAGAGAGATGGAGGCAAACCTATGTGTTGCGCCGTAGCCAAGTAGCTCGTAAAAAACTCTGCTACCTCCTCAGAAATATACTTTTCAATAATGGAGGCTTCAGGTCGATATGGATTTTTAACATACCCCTTTAATATTTTCATATACCTTTCAAAAGGATACATCCAACGAAGATATACAGGTCCACAAAGCTTTATTTCTTGAACCAGATGAATCATTAAATGCACCATTATATCAAAAAAAGTTGGAGGAAAATACATTTCCAATTGACAAAGTATAAAAATTGCATCCTTTTCCAAAATTTTCAAAGCATTAACATCAATCGCCTTGTTACAAATTGAATTGAAAAAATAACACAACTTCATCATAGTCTTTCTGACACGAATGGGAAATATTCCACGCAATGCAACTGGTAGAATTTGTTGCATCATGACGTGAAAATCATGTGATTTCATACCTATCAACTTCAAGTCCTTCAATGAGACAAAATTTTTTACATTTGAAGAATAACCTTGAGGCACTTTGATATCATGAAGACACTGAAAAAAGCTAATTTTCTCCCTCTTCGATAATGTATGACAAGCCTGGGGAAGAAATCTCCGTCTTCCTTTAGGAGTGGGAGCTAACTCCAAACGTATTCCCATTGATAGTAAGTCTAATCTTGCATTCAACCCATATTTAGTCTTTCCTTTAATATCTAACAATGTTCCAATCAAGCAATCACATATATTCTTCTCCACGTGCATGCCATCAATATTATGTTTAACTTCATGATACCTCCAATATGGTAGCTCAAAAAATATTGACCTTTTCTTCCAAATATGTCTATCATTACCAGATTTCTGTGTATTTCCCAATGTCACATCAAGGTTTTTCACCCTCTCAAAATACAGATCCGGGGATAAAGGTTTTGGAGCAGTATCAAATTCTTATGAGCCATTGAATGCCTTTTTTATTCTTCTATAAGGGTGATCCATAGGAAAAAACTTTCGATGACCCATGTACACTTTTTTCCTCCCATGATGCAATTGTCAATATGACATCTATTGTTCGCAAATTGGACATGTTTTATGCCCTTTAACACTGTATACAGACAAATTTCCATACGCTGGGAAGTCATTTATAGTGAACAGAAGCACTGCAGGTAGTTGAAAATATTCCATTTTATAAGAATCATACACCCTAATACCATCAACCCATAACAGTTTCAAATCATCAATCAACGGTGACAAGTAAACATCAATATCATTGCCGGGTTGCTTTGGACCAGAGATCATTATACTCAACATGAAATATTTGTGCTTCATACAAACTTCAGGAGAGAGGTTTTAAATTACCAATAAAACAGGCCATGAACTATGTGTGCTACTGAGGGTTCGATATGGATTCATTCCATCTGTGCACAACCCTAATCTGAGATTTCTTATTTCATTTCCAAATGTAGAATACTGCGCATCAATTTTCTTCCATTGTGGACAATCATCTGGATGACACATTTTTCCATCACATACCCTCTCATCAGCATGCCATATTAACCTTTTTGCATCATGTGAATTAGAAAATAAATGTTTGAAATGATGAATTATAGGAAGATACCAAAATACCTTTGAAGGGAGCTTTGTAATCTCTACATCAGCCTGTGATTTTTCTTTCTCCTTATACCGTGATGTCCCACATTTAGGACACTCTGACAGAAATTCATATTCCTTACTATATATAATGCAGTCATTCGGACAGGCATGTATTTTCTTGTATCCCAATCCCATTGGGCATAATATTTTATTGGCCTTGTAATGTGAATCTGGAAGATCGTTATCTTTTGGAAGAATGTCTTTCATCAATTGTAGCAGCTCTGTAAAACTTTTGTCACTCCATCCATGTTTCGCCTTCAGGTTAATCAATCTTAACACCACCAAAAAAACCGTAAAATTAGTACAACCAGGATATAATGGTTTTTCAGCATCACCATATAGACGCACAACTGTCGGTTCTATCTCAATTTGTTCTGCTACAATATCACGAATCATTTCTTCAATTCCATCGGAGTTACCATCTTGTGAATCATCATCATCAGTGACAATTCATCCAGTTTCACCATGAAAAATCCAAGGGCCATAACTCGGATTAAAACCATGACATATCAAATGATCTTTTATCTCTCTACTTTTTAACTTCTTCATATTCAAACATTTCAGGCATGGACATAAAAAAATGTCACTACTTGGAACATTTCGTTTAGAAAATTCCAAAAAGGCATCAACACCTTCCTCATATTCATTGCTCATTCGATGTGCCGTAATCCAACTTTGACTCATTATTACCTATAAAAAATATCAAAAATATATATATTTTTAAGATAAGAGAAATATAAGATTATATGAAAAAAATCATAATTTGAATGTAATTTTTTTTTGAAATATAAAACAAATCTATGCGTATTTAAAAAAATATGCTTGAATATTATTATTAAAACAAAATATAATTAGATATAACAGTTTTAAATTCCATTGAATAAAAGAAAACCATGGCGCCTACATGGTTGATAGAAAATTGGAGAGAATGGAGTAAACCTGAGAATAAAATCATATTTAAAATAAAAATTCAGATGGAGAAAATCACAATGTAAATCCAATCATCACAGCACAATCATTATGTCATAATCTCATAAACCACGATGCAGTATTCAATCCCCCTGGACACCCCAACCCTCTGGACAGCCCCCCATCCCCCGGATAACCCCCAAAACCCTCTGGACAGGCCCCCACCCCCGTGGACAGCCACCCACACCCACCCACCCCCTTGGACACCCCCAACCCTCTGGACAGCCCCCACCCCCTGGACAGCCCCCACGCCTCTATACAACACCCCCACCCCTCCTGGACACCACCCCCACCCCTACCCCCTTGGACACCCCCCAACCCTCTGGACATCCCCCACCCCCGGACAACCCCCAAAACCTTCTGGACAGGCCCCCACCCCCATGGACAGCACCCCCACACACACCCACCCCCTTGGACACCCCCTGGATACCCCCCAACCCTCTGAACAGCCCCCCATCCCCTGGCCAACCCCCAAAACCCTCTAGACAGGCCCCCACCCCCTTGGACAGCCCCACACACCCACCCACCCCCTTGGACACCCCCCAACCCTCTAGACATCCCCCAACCCCCTGGACAGCCCCCACCCCTCTAGACAACACCCCCACCCCTCCTGGACACCACCCCACCCCCTACCCCCTTGGACACCCCGCTGGACACCCCCCAACCCTTTGGACAACCCCCACCCCCTGGACAGCACCCCACCCCTCCAGACAGCACCCCCCACCCCTCCTGGACACCACCCCCACCTCCGACCCCCTTGGACACCCCCCAACCCTTTGGACAGCCCCCCACCCCCCTGGATAACCCCCCAAACAATGGTTTACATATAAAAACTAGGCATGGTGAACAACTAAAAACACATGAATTTAATATATACTTCAGCATGAAATAGATGGAATTAAATATTATTAAATATGGCTACTTAAATGATCGTATGATAATTAAAAATAACCATTGATATTCAACTAGTCAAATGATCACAAGTTTTCTCGATAACTAATATCATAATGAGGTAATGGATAATTCTATAAATCTTAAACATATTGTCAAGGCCTTGGCCAATGCCTCAAAAAATACTAGGTTAAGCCCTCAACAGAACCCATTTTTATTTGGAATCATGAGACATAGAGATTCATCGAAGGGCTATAGAGGTCAATAGACATTACATTATATGTCTAATAAATTCTCATATAAAAGAGGATAAACATAAGCACCAACAACACATGAAATATCATTTACGAATTCGTACATTTAATCAATAACCATTCTATGCAGTAATATAGGTGAATGAGATCATTAGTTGTCAATGACAACAAAAATTACCATCAATGTCGGGCATTCGCGAAACAAAAACAAACTAAATAGAAGTAGTTGAGGCTTACATGAATATTGTGAGTCGATCTAATAGATCTAGGGATGATAAATAATATGATGATGGAAAAAATAGGTAAGAGGGTTCGAAATCGAAGAATCTTACCCAGTTTAAACACAAAAATCGCAAAACATAAATATAGACTATTCGAAAAAAAAATGAATGAAATAAATTCGTGGAAGGCTTACTTGAGTGATGCGAGTTGAGATGATAGATCCGAGGAGAGTAAATATGATAAACGGTGAAGGCAAAACGAGTTTAACGCAGCGAAATCGATGAGTTGATTAGGGTTTACCGCACGAGAGAGACGAGCCGCCGGACTGTTGATCGAAAAATCATAAATGACAATCCATGGGGCTTGTTAATTTTTTAAATATTTTATAACGTCGGTTATTTAATAACCGATGTTATAAACTGTTTTTTTACATTTATAACGTCAGTTATTATAATAACCGACATTATAAATGTATCAGATATAACTTTTTTTACGTCGGTTATTTTATAACCGACTTAAAAAAATCCGTATGTTGGTTTTTTAAGTCAGTTATTCTATAACCGACGTAAAAAAGACATCAAAAATCAGAGTTTTTTACGTCGGGTATTGTATAACCGACATAAAAAACGTTCTGTGGGTTATTTTGTTACGTCGGTTATAAAATAACCGACGTCAAAAAGGCCTCAAAAGTCGCGTTTTTTACGTCGGTTATCAAATAACCGACGTAAAAAACCCCCGCGCTTTGGTTTTTTACATCGGTTATCAAATAACCGACGTAAAAAAACCCCACACTTTTGTTTCTTACATCGGTTAATTTATAACCGACGTAAAAACCGAACACGCGCGATTTGTAACGTCGGTTATTAAAATAACCGACGTTAAAAATCTACTCACTGCATTTGTTATGTTGGTTATTTTATAACCGACGTAAAAAACCACGTTTCACAGATTATCACGTCAGTTATATATAACCGACGTAAAAAATGGTGACGTAAATAACGTTTTCTGCACTAGTGACTTCGAGTATTTTTTTCATTGAATGAAATATATCCTTATCTACAAGTTGGTTATTGGATACGGCATGTGGATCACACATTTGTATTCATATATAGGAACCAAGTAGGTTCAAGAAGATTTCAAAAGGTGAAGTGGATCTCTGAGCTACAAATGGTGCAAGTCTAGCAGGCTTGGTAGTGGAAGACTGTCACTTATCCTTGCCAAGTGGTTTGGTTATAGTTTTAAAAAATTGTTATTATGTACCTTCTGTAACCAGGAACATTATCTCTCTGTCGAGTTTAGACACTATGGGATTTTATTTCAAGTTTATAAGTAAATGTTTTCTCTTTTATAGGGATAACATCTGTTATGGTATGGACATCTTAACAATGGTTTATACATGCTGGAACTCGAGAAACCCGTAATGGCAATCAATGACAAAACCGACCAACATGACTTATATATCACCCACCTATGGCACTTGAGGCTAGGTCATGTAAAAGAGAAGCAATTACGAATATTACATCAAGAAGGTTATTTAGACTCGGTACAGTTAGAACCCTTGGATGTATGTCAAGCTTGTTTACAAGGAAAAATGACCAAAGCACCTTTCTCAAGAAAGGGAGAAAGATCCAATGCAGTACTGGAATTAATACATACTGATGTATGTGATCCATTTCCAGTAGAGGTAAGGGGTGGTTTTTCATACTTCATTACATTTACCGATGACTATAGTAGGTATGGTTATATCTACTTAATGCGGTATAAGTCTGATTCCTTTCGAATATTTAAGGAATGCCAAAATGAAGTAGAAAACCAACTTGGTAAGAAGATAAAATCACTCCACTCAGACCGAGGTGGAGAATATCTTAACTGAGCTTTCATTGATCACTTGAAGGAGTGTGGGATAGTATCCCAACTCACTCATCCTTATACACCACAATGGAATGGTGTTAGTGAAAGGAGAAATAGGACCTTGCTTGACATGGTCAGATCAATTATGAGTCATGCACCTCTTCCATTATCCTTTTGGGGATACACTTTGCAGACAACAACATATACCATTAACAGAATACCCACTAAAGCTATAGATGGGATTCTATATGAGTTATGGTATGGAAATAAACCTAGTCTGACACACATACATGTATGGGGGTGCGAGGAATTTTTCAAGACTTTACCAAGTTACAAATTAGAATCCAGAAGCACGAATTGCATCTTTAGAGGTTATCCTAAGGAAAACAAAGGATATTACCTATATAAACCTTTAGATAGAAAAGTTATTGTGGAAAGACAATCCATATTTATAGAATGGGAACACATTTGTATTGGAAATATTGGGAGCAAGATTGACTTAGATGAAGTTAATGCTCTATATGCACAAGAGTTGGTAGAGAAACAATCTCCACAAGATAAAGTGAGAGAATAAGTTGTTCCGAAGACACAAATACTGTGTAGTTATATGTGAGAGGTTAAAGAAATAGAGAATTATGTTTTTCTTGTCACTGGGTCAGGTGACACATTATTCCTTGAGGATGATGAACCTCTAACCTACAAGGAAGCATTAGAAGGCAAAGAAGCTTCTAAATGGAAAAAATCCATGCATTATGATATGGAGTCCATGTACCAAAATCAAGTTTGGATTTTGGTAGACCCTCTAGCTGATGTAAATACCATTGGATGTAGATGTGTATTCAAAAAGAATATGGACATAGATGGTGAGGTTAATAACTTTAAATAAAGACTAGTTTCAATGGGTTTCGGGAAAAGTTATGGCATCGACTATGATGAAACCTTCTCACCCATAGCAATGCTTAAATCCATTATAATATTTCTTGCAATAACAACCTTTCATGATTATGGAATTTGGTAAATGGATGTCAAAACTGAATTTATAAATGGGATGTTGGTTGAATACATCGATATGACTCAACCCGAAGGGTTCGTCAATTCAAAGAATGCCAATAAGTTATGAAAGTCATAGAGATCCATTTATAAGTTGAAGTAGGCATCACATTCATGGAATGTTAGTTTTGATAAGGCCATAATAGAATTTATTTCTGTCAAAAATGAAAGAGAGACTTGTGTCTATAAAAAGGTTGAAGGGATTTCCATTGTTTTCCTAGTTTTATATGTTAATGACATATTAATTACGGGAAAAGAGGTGCAAGTATTACAGTTAGTTAAGACTTGGTTAAATAAATGCTTCTCCATGAAAGAATTAGGTGAAGAAGCCTACATTATAGGGATCAAGATCTATCAAGATAGATCTCAAAGTCTGATTGGGATAAGTCAAAGTACATATATTGACAAGGTACTCAAAAGGTACAATATGGAACAATCCAAGAGAGTATTTTTACCTGTGTCACATGGTATAAATCTCTCCAAGAAAATGTGTCCACAAAAACATGAGGAGATTGATAGAATTAATAGAATCCATTATTCCTAAAAAGTGGGTTTTATCATGTATGTCATCATATGTACTAGGTTTGATGTCGTCTTTGCTATAAGCATGGTGGGTAGATATCAAGACAATCCAGGAGAGCTGGAAGTTGTTAAAACTATCCTAAAGTACTTGAGGCGTACAAAGGATATGTTCTTGGTGTATGGAGGAGATGAAGAACTAGTAGTGAGAGGATACACTCATTCTAGTTTCCAGAGAGATCATAAAGATCTGAAATTGTAGTCAGGCTCCATCTTTTGCCTCAATGGTGGTGCAGTGAGCTGGGGAAGCTCAAAGCAAGCTGTGGTTGCTGATTCTATAGTAGAGTCTGAATATATTTCAACTTCCAATGTAGAAAAGGAAGTAGTCTGGACATGTAGATTTATGTCAGAAATTGGTGTTGTTACTAGTAGTGTAGACCATGTTTCAGTATATTGCAATAATACTGCTACAATGGTGCTCTCCAAGGATCCCAGGTCTCACCAGATGACAAAGAGTATTCTTTGGAAGTTTCATCTCTTGAGTGATTTTAATAAAAGAGGTGAAGTCATAGTTAGCAGAGTATCCACAGAGGATAACATGGATGACCCCCTGAATAAATCCATTTCTCAGTAGAAGCATGATTCTCATGTGAGAGCTAGCAGATTTAGACTTGTTAACAGTTGGCTCTAGTGCAAGTGGGAGTGTTGAATGTGGGTTCCCTAGACCTAACTTGTGTTGTACTTTTATTACCACTACTTTTATGTTGTTTCTTATATGTACATGTGTTTATATTTCCATAACAATGTAGATACTTATGAATCCCTTTCTTTAGGGAAATGTCCTTAGATTACATGTCGTATCAAAGGGTTATAGAAGATCACATGCTATAATAAGAACCTTGAGATGCCATAACAGTAATCTTAAAGGAATTTACTATGGTCCAGTTACATCATTCTGAAAGGACACAGATGATGTGAGACTATTAGGTTCTTGGGGCTCATAAACATTGAGACTTATTCTCAAGAATTGCACACTTAGTGATCTCTAGTAGTTGAGATCATGTGGACTGACCAGCTAATAGGAACACCACATGTTTCATGTGTCATTAGTTTGTTATATCTATGGACATGTGTAATGGTCTCATGACTTGAGGTCATTATCAGTCAATGTTATTTGGTGATGCACTTTGATGCAAGACGAAAACCATGGAATTTAAGCTTTGGCGAGGTAGTTTGTGTCTGGTACGTCATTGGTGACCAGACATTGATTGAATGATCAAGATAGGATTTGTTGATTCTGAGTTGAGGAAGAGATATCTTGGGTCTAGTTGATTAGGATGGTAGTACCTTCATTAAATCCATGTCCATGATAGTTGAAGGTAAGACCATCCAGATAAATCAACAAATAATGAAGCAAGATAATGAATGATGAAACTAGTGTGAATTCTGATTTGTTGAGATATTGACGATGAAGAGATTATATTACACTGACGATGTTCATAGGAAGGTAGTCCTTGCTTTGAATTTTCCTTATCTCTATAGGGGCCTTAATGGGTTGCTAGACCCCATTATTGGTCTGTATATCTTTATCACTGCTATTAAGATAAGGTCCTAGAGGGTCACACACTATAGCACTTTGAAAATATTTTATATTCTCATGAATAGAATTATTGTTCTTGGCGGGACCCACCATGAGTCCTAGGATTATCCAATTTCTATGGATCACCAAAGAATAAATAAATTATTCAAGTTTGGAATAATTCATTGAATTTATTTATAACATGTTTTTAAAAGTTATTAAGTAAATACTAGGATGAAATATTATTCAAACGGATTTAAATATCCTGGGTTCATTTAATATTATCAGGAGATGCGAGTCGAGTTAAAGACTCAAGTTTATCACGCAATATATATTTAATATACATTGTAGTAAGTGATAAATTATAAATATTATTTATGGCATAATTCATTTTTCATAAATAATTATTAAAATACTTATTTAGCAGATGTTTATTAAACGGGGGCCAGGAAGCCATACCGCGTTTATTTAGACATCCCCTATATAAGTATGATAGAGGCTCTTCCTGGGTAACTATTCATTCATTGGAATTGAGAGCCTCTCTCTCCTCCTGAGTTCTAGAGAGAGATTCTCTCAAGCGAGCAAGATCTTCATGTTCCTTCTTCACGGATCGAAGACGCTTGCTTGCGATGATCATCGCTGAATCGAAGTGGTTGTCGGTGTACTGTTGGATTCCAAAGAATAATGAATAAACAAATTCAAGAGGTGTGTGTGGATTATCTAGAGGGTTTTGACATCATATTTTATGAACAACGGTCACCGACATCTTGCGACGGGTTTGCACAGGTCAGATTCGAATGAGGTAAATGTTCAATTTAGTTTTGTGATCTGTATAAACCAAGCGTGATTCTCAAACTGTACTCAAACAATATCACCAGAGTCTATGATGTTACATCACTCCGGTGACACAAAAAATTTTAATTTCCCGGCCCATCAGTTTCCGTATCCCGTCCCAGTACCTAACAGACCTCAGTCGTTTCTCATCGCGAATCAGCATCCAATCACCATGATGGTTTTGTTTATTTTTATACACTCCTTCGTGCCTTAGTTTTCCTAGATAAGTTATATAAACAATTATTTGAACATCCTTTCTTTGTAACAATCCTAGATTTATGCTTCACTCGCTAAACCATTCCCATTTCATTTATCCACCATGAATCTATGTGTCTGATCGAGCTCAATACCTCCCAGCAAGTCGAACTGGGTACTTGGGGATTCCACCAGTGAAGAACATAAATAAACTTGGATGAAAGGAACCAAAACAAATCTTTAAACATCACTAGACAAGCGTTATTGGCTGGTGATCAAGAAAGGTTAACTGGGGTTAGATGAACAAATTATAAAATAATTAAAACTCCAAACATGGGCACATGTGAAGTGTGTTCAAGGCATTGATCGAAGAAAGAAGAATGATTCCATGAACCATCCCAAGTTGATCCTGAACCGGGCACTCGAACTGATCTGTGGCATGGTCCGAAGGGCACTCCTGATCCCATGGGCTGGAAACTATTGTCGAGCATCATTAGAGTAGACAAGGTGTCACGGACCATATCTGGTCGCCTTCACCACCGACACCTGACCCAGTTTGTGGCAAGACCCGAAGGGCATTCCTGATCCCCACGGGTTGGAACAAGATCCTGGGTATCATATATGAGTGTTTTAGAATGATTTACCCAAGTTCAAAAATATAAGACAACCAAATACAATAAATAAATTGAATCTGAAATTTTACCCCAAACAAGCCTTTAATAAAATTCAGAATTGGGAAACAAGGTTTATGCAAAGCCCAAAGACTATAACAAATGAATAAAGACAAAATGGACAGCCCAAGAACCACCTCAAGGCAAGGGGGAATCACCCTCAATCCATCTCCACAATACCACACCATGAAGGACCACTAGAAACCCGGACTACCAGTTCTAAGAGCTTTACCCAAACCTACAAAAACATTACCAAGTCTACTTACACCCAAAGATGTAAGTAGGGTGTGACCCAAATCCCAATAGGATTATACCACAAAAATATTCCATGTGATAATCAATATAATACAAAAATCTTTGAAGTTTTTTAAACAAGAAATGCTAGTACAAATATTTAGGAAATGAAAATTTAAATAAAATTAGGTTTCAACTGGGCTATTTTAAAGAATCAACACTTTTAAATAAAATGCACAAGCTGCTGATTTTTTCCATCCAAACACACAGTATGACGATGATGAGTGTAAAATGTTCAATGATCACTAGCAATGAGAACACCCCTAGGCACTATCTTATTGTGGGTCCCCGGTACCTCGTATCTCAGTGAAAGTAACCATACAAATATCCATTCTCATGCACACAAGCCACTAGTAGGGATCACACCCATAACCTAGTGGTCCACCAACATCATCATCATCATATTTTAGTTAGATTTGTCATCGTCAAACTTGCTATGTGAAATAAGGGTCAAACCCCACGGGATCACTCGCATACTAGTATACATCCACGCACCTAGATACCCGGGTTTTCCCTCTTGTTCTCAAAAAAGTTACACAAGCCATGAAATACCATTTTCCCATTCAAATACCATTTACAAATCACACACACACTAAAAATACCACACACATATCAAATAATTTCCTTTTTCATTCAAATTCATTTTGAAACCATACTCACACCAAAAACTGCCCACAATGTGTTTCACATCTCCTTCACACTTCAATACATACTTTAAACCATTTTACAAAAAATTTCAAAGATAATACACATCACATAACAAAACTTTCACATTAAAATGGACCATTTCAAAAGCACACTCCTTCCAAAATATCTTTCCAACATAGTTTCACCTCTTAAATAAATCAAGAAACCATTTAAACCCTTCATAAAATAATTCCAAGGAGTGTAACCAATCCTTGCACATAAAATCCTTCTAGAAAACCTATTTTGAAACCAAATTCATTCCAATATTACATAAAACCATAATTTTCATCCCTATAACCATTTAATAAAACCATTTCATGAACCATAAAATAGTCCCAAGTGGTACAACATGGAATACACAAGACAAACACACATTTTTACACAAAAATGCTACTTTAAAATTAACCACTCAACAAAAGCTACCAAAAATAGTTTTCACACCACACAAAACATATTAAGAACATTATAAATAAATAAACCAATTAATCCAACACATCAAGAAATTTTTACGCATGGAATCACCTACCACAAATGCCAAAACACCAAATCCTTGTGCGGAAGTTCACCCGCACCACCACCGCACCACAAGGGAGTTAAATAAAACCTAAAACCACAAGATTAGACCAATAAACCCAATATAAAACCCTAGGTTAGTATCCCTACTTTTTGAAAATTAGTAACTTCAAGAAAATATGGATGAAACCCTAAGAAAAAGGAAGAAACCCTAAGCAAATGGGAGAAGGAAGGAAGGAAACCCACCTACTAGAGATATCTTGAATAAAACGCCCCAAATACATCAGTATATGAATTTAAAAATAGCCAAAAATTAAATTTATGTTCTAATAAGTCTGAGTAGGTCAAGTGGGAATTTAAATGGATGGAAAAGACTAAAAATTGAAGGAGTTATGAAAGAAACAAGTTACCTCTTCAAATCTGGACGATTTGAGAAATCCATAGAATTTTTCCCCTAATTTGCGATGAATATGAGCTCCAAATAGGGGTAAAAGAGCATGGGGGTGTGACTTGGATAAGTGGTCTTGGGTGAGAGTTGTAATCAACAAAAAACCTTAAAAATGGAATGAGATATTAAATAAATAATTGTTTTTAAAGCAGGAAATGAGAATACGGGTTAGCCCAATACCTTAATAAAAAACCAAAATCCATCATGATTATAGATTCCTATAAGTTCCAAAAAAATATGGTGGTTTTAATATACCAGGGGATGCCAATTTTGAAGTGGAATGGGTGTAAAATTTTGAAAAATGAAGGAGTTCTAACAAAACAAAATTTTTTTTTAAAATATTAAATGAGCTCATGGTTTGGACAAAATCATGAAAACACACCCTTTCCTCCAAAGAAACATGTGAAACCCCCACAAAAAAAATCAAGAATAGTAATTAAATGAAAAATACCTTTAAAATAAGTCATGGATGTGACATAAGGGAATGATTTTGGCCAAATATAAACAATAAAACAATTGGTGGAAAGTAATGGACAACCCGATACACATTTATAAAAACTGAACTTATCATCATGTATACAACAAAACTTGAAGTACAACTGAATGATACAAATAAACCGACCAAACCTGATGAAGAAATCCATGTGACCCCACTGTTCAATCTCCATCACAATGATTATACATCCCTCAAAGTGATATAACTCAGGCTGAAACCTACACAAGGGCTAAAAACAGAAAAGAACTATAGACGTGAGTATTAAAACTCAGTAGGCTAGCCAGATAATATATTCCCAATGAAAATAAAATAAAATAAAATAAACATAAATTTCAAGTTTTAACTTCAATATATAAAATTATGATTTTCTACATGATTACTCAAAACAAAGTACAACCCATTTCCCTTATTCATTTCCAATACTAGATTCATTCAACTAGTGAGTCAATAGCATTTTAAAGGGGAAAGTGATGTTTACATTTTCAGATTTTTACAAAGAGGATAAAACACTTTCATTTGAAAACCATTTTCATAAACCTTATCAAAACCATCCCACCACTTTTCAAGAAAAACAATACACAATAAGGCACGATTGTAATCGCACAACATGGGCAATGTAAATGTACGTGCAAGCATCATATTCATAACTTCAATCAACTGAAAGCCAAATAGTTATGGGTGAACCTATGAGATCAATAATAATACATAAGACAAAAATACATGAGAACTCATCCCCATTTACATTTTACACATGATGAAATCAAAATTCTCAATATGCTCGACCATCCATTCTCAGGTAGGCCAAAGGAAAATCTCATAGCAATAAACCCAATATATCCACCTACTATGAGCCACTGGTCAGTACCATAATCTACAAGTGCTGCAATCATTCTTAGAATATCCTATGAATATGAAAGGTTCCCATGTCACAATTATATAATGGGGGTGATCCAACCGATTCCATCTGATCATCCAACCGCAATATATATATAATAATAAATCACAATAGACATCACCCTGAGTCACTCCAAGGACCGATATCATGCCATTAATAAAAAAGAACATAAAGATTCCAAATCGAGGCACTCTCATAATGGATCAAAATGATTCATCAGTAAGTAAATATCATCCATTATATACATACAAGCATGGCATGAGAAACATCCACAGGAGGTTTTCATAATAAACAATTTCACCATTTTTCACAAAATTTCCAAATGAGCCATTAAGCAGTTCTCAAAACTAACATTTTACAAAGGTAAAAATTTCACTTTTAAGAAAGAGTTGTATACACACTATTTAAAGAAAAAACCACTTTCATAAATCCATTAAATGAATTAAAAGTACAACCATTTTTATAAGGATTCTAAAGGGTCCATTTTCCGGCAACTCGGGCCAAAACCTGTTATAAACCAAAAACTCATTTGTTTGTACAACCAAAAACACATTGGAAAGCCATAGAAAGACCAAAAAATACAATTTTCATGATTATCATGCATTTATAAATCCAAAAAATTCATTTTAAATCACACTTCTCATAAAATCCAACCGAGCAATTTATCGAACACATGACATCCACTCTGTAACAACAAAATTCATTTTTGCACTTGAAAAGGAATAAAAATACCAATTTCATTCCATAAATTTATTCAAGATACTGAACCATTTTAAAAATACCATAAACCAGGTTCTAAATATCACAAATCAAGTGTGAAAGATACCAGAATATTTAAACAAACACTTGGTATGCACTTTTATAACAAAACAACACTACTTTTCACAAAATAAGGCATAAACACCACCTTGAACACCAAATAAAGTTGTTTAAGGATTATAAAACAATACTAAGAATGTGTAGATGGGTAAAATACCATGAAAAATATGAATCTTAAATAAAAAGGACATGTTCAATGGGAAACCTACCTCAAAACCACGTCGGAAAGGAAACACACGCCCGATACCACCCGCTGTGATTCCCAACACTATAGATCTATGAAGACCAGACCTAAACAAACCAAAAACCCATAAAAATAATGTTATAACATAACCCTAAGTCATTCATGACCAAGGGAGATTAGGAAACCAAAATAAAGTGGAAGGAGAAGGAAGAGGGAGGTGAAAGAAGAAGGAATCTCACCTTGAAAACTAAATAACTATTTATCTTCCCTTATATCTACACCATTAGAGGAAAGGGAATGTCTTGGAACTCCTTTTAGAGACTAATTAAGTCTGGAAGAACAAATTAAAGAATATTTTGGGGGAAAATAAAAAAAAATAATGATTCATGAAACAAACAAATTACCTTACCAAATCTGGATGATTTGAGAATCCTTGAGAAATTTCATCCTAATCCGGGATTAAGATGAGCTCCAAAGAGGAAACATGTAACATGGGGGTGCGCCTAGGGTTTTTGGGCTTGATTGAGAGGTGGAATCACCGAAAAATATTAAAAAATGAATAATATATAAAAGAAAAATTTATTTTTTTTAAACTGTCAATGAGCTCACGGGCTGGCCCAATACCTGAATAAATAACTCAAATCCACCATGATTAGGAATTTATAAGTGTTCCAAATGGATATGGTGGTTTTAATATGTCAGATAAGGATATGTGGGAAGTTTAATGAGTGAAAAATTTTGAAAAACTAAGGATTTATAAAATAATTTTTTTTTAAAAAAAATCTTGAAATGGGATCACGCTTGGCCAAAATCTTAAAGTAACCACCCTTTTCTCCAAAAACTCCTAAACAAGATATGGAGAAACAATGGTAGGATGATTATAAATAGATGGAAGTTCAAAAATCAACATTCATATCACTTAAAACCCAAGAAAAGGATCAGGATTTCCATTGAACCGGATGAAAACCAAGACATGAAAAAAGGGTTTGACAAATGATCTACTCAAAAATTTAATCCAAAGGCATAAAAACACCAAAAGAAAAGTCCTAAATCTGTTTTTGATTGATTGATGATGAATAATGTGCTCACGCAATGATTTCAATGAACTTATGCATTTTTTGAATCCTGATCTGCTCGATCCGGGAGTTTTGTAGCCATTTGCCAAAGGATTCGCCAATGGGGAAGGGAGGGAGCTTTGCCGGTGATCGCAGGATTTGTGAGCCAAAACTAGAAAAATACTCTCTATAAATATATTTATAACATAACTCTAGGTCAAAAATTAATTAATGGATTAAATTAATTTATCCACTTAAATTCACTGCCAATGAGAAAGGGTCAGAACGTCCCGCACTAACTCATTTTATGTCGTGTATAGGGTAAAAACCATGTTCTGGACACAACCATGGTCTCCAATTTCTGATTAGATCAACCATTTATGATTTATCCCATTTTCTTTATGGTATTTTTTCCATGTAATATAAAATATACTTAATATTTTTATAAAATTAATTCCAGGCACACTGGGTCTCAGAATCACATGTCGTCTCAGGGCTTGGCTCTAGAAATATATATAAAAATATTTCAAAGTATTACAAGGAAATAACCAAGTATCTACATTAATGGACTGATTTTATCAGACATAGAAAGTATGAGGATGTTCCAAATAAATAAAACTTCAGATAGAGAAATTATGTATAAAGATCCATATGGAGAGAACATTCATGAATCAATCAGATAGAGAACAACAAATAGATAAAGATATAAAGATGTGCCCGTTAATCGGATGGAGAAAGAGTGTGAATCAAATGGAGAAATATGGGTTCATAGGATAGAAAGGATCAGATAGAAACGTTTTTACATTGGATGGGGGTTTGAGGAACATTACAAAATTATAGTAATTTCAAACAATGTGATGATAATGAGGTGTGCTTTCAACGATTGAAAATCTAAATGATATTTGAGGAAGATTAGAAGAGTTCATTGAATCCGATATTTGAGGAAACTTTGATGAATAATGTTGAGCCTGATTTATATAGATGTTTTGAAGGTGGGAGGTCATTCAAAAGGAGTGTTGAATAGGAAATTCAAATTTAGTTCTCCTGTTTACTCCTTACTTTTCAAAGGAATTTGAGCCTATAAAAGGAGGACAACTCATTTAGAGATATTTTTGTTGTTTGATCTTAAGAGAAATTATTATTAGTTAACCATGAGGTGTTAACTAAGAATACACATGGTTGAAAGAAAGTAATACTAGACAAAACGTAACAAACAATGGTTCATCAGATGGAGATGCATTAGAGAGAGATTCATTGGAAAGAGGAGTACCAGAAACATCATATCGAAGAGAGGAACACTAGAAAAATATGCAATGGACTAAGGAGTATCAGAAAAATCATACCTGATATAGGATTTATAGAAGGACCTTTCATGAGGATGATTTTCAGTTTTTTTAGAATGTTATGATCTGAGTAGATCTAGGTCTTTCAAATATCAAGAAGAATTTTCATGGTCAACAAACTTGTTAGAGTTTTTCAAGTTCCTGAAGATGTTATACAGAGAAAAATGCAATAAAAAATTCTTGTGGAATAAGACCATATGGAGAAGAAGATATTTCTACACTGAATATACTCTAAATAATGAGCTTGTGTCTGAGGGGTATAGCCAGCTACTGGAGTCTTGTTATGGGGGGTATAACCAATCACTGAAGAAGTGTGTAACTGGGGGGTATAAATTTTTTTTAAGTTTTTAATTGGGGGTATAACCAATTACTATTGAAGTTAATGGATAATTCATGTTGGGGGTATAACCAACATGGAAAGGTGTAGGTTCTCACATTGAGTCTAAACCTTGTAAACATCACGTGTTGATCTCTCACTTTATATTTATTTCATATGAGGTAAGGTTGAGAGAAATCATTGAGTGGATAGATAACTATAAAAAAGGTGTAAAAACAAAAAAATATAAGTCCTAACTCTATTTTAGATCGATCGATGATGAAAAACACACTCGCGCAATGATTGGAATGAATTGCTGCTTTTGTTGCATTCTGATATACTTGATCCTGGAGTCTTGTAGCCATTTTCTAAAGGATTCGCTAGTAGAGAAGGGAGATAGCTTTTCGAGAGATCAAATGATTTATGAGAAAAAATAATAAAATACTCTCTAGAAATATATTTATAACATACCACTAGGTCAAAAATGAATGAATGAATTAAATTAATTAATTCACTTAAGTGCACCGCCAATGAGAGAGGGTTCTGAACATCCCGCATGAACTCATTTTATGTTGTGTGTAGGGTAACCATCACGTTCTGGACACAACTATGGTCTCCGATTTCTGATATGATCAACCATTTATGATTTATCTCATTTTCTTAATGGTATTTTGTGCATGAAATATAAAATATACTTAATATTTTTTATTAAATTAATTTCAGGCACAACGAGTCTCAGAATCGAAAGTCGTCTCAGCGCCTGGCTCTAGAAACATATATAGAAATATTTCAAATTCTTATAAGGAAAGAACCAGGTATCTACATTAATGGATTTATTTATTAGATAGAGAAAGTTTGAGGATGTTTTGAATAAAGAAAACTCCGAAGAGAGAAAGTATGTATAAAGATCTAGATGGAGAAAGTTGATTTCACCGAATGAACATTCATGAATCCATCAGATAGAGAACATTATATATAGAAAACTATAAATATGTTCCCGTTCATTAGATAAATAAATAGTGTGTATCAAATAGAGAAATATGGGTTTATTGGACAGAAAGGACCGGACATATATGTTTTTACATTGAATGGGGGTTTGAGGAATATTACAAAAATATTGTAATGGCAAACAATGTTATGATAAAGAGTTGTGATTTCAATGATTTAATATCTAGACGATATTTGAGGAAGATTAAAAGAGTTCACTGACTCAGATATTTGAGGAAACTTTGATGAATAATATTGATCCTGATTTATATGGAGGTGTTGAAGGTGGGAGGTCATTCAAAAGGAGTGTTTAATAGAAAATTCAAATTTGGAGATCCTGTTTACTCCTTACTTTTCAAAGGAAGTTGAGCCTATAAAAGTATGAGATCTCATTCAAATATGTTGTTGTTGATTTATATTAGGAGAAAGTATTATTAGTTCACAATGAGGAGTCAACTAAGAATCCACTTGGTTGAAAGAAAGTAATACTAGAAAAAATGTACTAGACAAAGGTTCATCGGACGGAGATGCATCAGACAGAGATGCATTAGAGATAGGAGTACCAGAAACATCATACCGAAGAGAGTAACACCAGAAAAATATGTAATGGACTAAAGAGTATCAGAAAAATCATACCTGATATAATATTTACTGAAGGACCTTTTGTGAGGATGATTTCCAGATAATGTTTTGAAATGTTATGATCTGAGTAGATCTTGGCCTTTCAAATATCAAGAGAAATTTTCAAGGTCAACAAAGTCAGAGTTTTTCAAGTTCCTGAAGAAGTTATACATAGGAAAAGGCTATCAAACTTTATTTTGAAAGAATACCATATGGTGAAGAAGATATTTATACACTGAATATGCTCTGAAGAATGAGCTTGTGTCTGAGGGGTATAACCAGCTACTGGAGTCTTGTTATTGGTGTGTATAACCAATCACTGAAGAAGTTTGTAACTAGGGGGTATAACTAGTTTATTGAGTTTGTAATTGGGGGGTATAACTAATTACTATTGAAGTTAATGGATAATCCATGTTGGGGGGTATAACCAACATGGAGAGGTGTAATCTCTCACACCGAGGTTGAACCCTATAAACATCATGTGTTGATCTCTCTCTTTATATTTATTTATTATGAGGTAAGGTTGAGAGATATCATTAAGTGGATAGAGAAATCTAACAAGTTTCATAGGTTGAGTTTATAAAATAATTCTTAAAAGAAAGTGATCATTGATTCACCCTTTCTACCTCAAAGTGATCTTACACTAATATGAGAATCAGACACTGTGTGAGAATCACCATCAAGACCTAACCATCATCCCATTCTGAAATATTTAACCTGAACTCCAACCTCCACAATCACCTCTATAAAATATGTTCCTTCATCACAATTCAATCCAAGTAAACAACCAAATCCACCCAATTTAGAAAAATATCCCATTTAAAACCCTTTGAATATTTTCACATAATACTCTAAATATTCTCGATCTCTAAACTTGTGGCAGTGTGATTTATTACTTACGGTTTGAACATCTCCAAATATACTAGAACCAATAAAATTCTCTTAAACTTATTCACGGTGTGGTCATAATTCCCATGGTGTGAATTATTATTATGTATTTATTTAACTTATATATTAAAGGAATGTTTCTTATGTATGATATTATGATACCCTTACGTATTATCTGGGTACTCTCACTTAACATGTGGATGAGACCATTCATGACATGATCCTTATGACCATGTCGTGGCTTGTCCCTTACAACTTCACTTGAACAAATTATGTATCCTAGTGAGTGCTTTCCCCTTCTACACATTTCAACATCTTGAAAGATATTATGTATATAAAACATTACCAATGGACTCTACCATTTTCCAATAAACCACAACATCACTCATAGCATTACACCAGCTTCCATGGTGTGAATTAATCGATGACAAATATCCCAAAGCCTAACTTTCATAGGGTCCCCTTCAATACGTGAACCACTCCACATGATACCAACCTCTAGAATAATTTTTCTAGCATAGACTACTCCCAGTATGACCTAGGATATCCCAACATTATTTTTTTCCTACTGATGGAACTATTATAGCTACTCCTAGATTCTTCCAAAACTCCACTGGCTTTCATGTTAAAAGATATTAATTAATTTTCAAGAAATTTTGGAAGTTCCTTCAATCTCCTTTAACAAACATAAAAAAAATACTCCAAGGGGATTTTCTCTAACAATCTCCCTCTTTGGTTTTTTTGATAACTCTTTCAGAACTGATTCAACAAATATTCATCTAAAAACATCATAACTAACCAACAACATGATTTGAATTCTATTACTTTCAGATAGTGCATCAATGATTTAAGAATCACTAACTGAATTCCCGCATGACTCAAACTAATCATAATAAAAAATGTTTACATGAAAATTTCAACATGAAATCACTTTTTTTGATCTCCATGATCTTCAACACTTCTCAACTAAGATTCTCCCCTAAATAGAAATTCAAGTACTATACTCATTTCCAAAACATTAGCATGGGATATCCCCCACTTGTAAACAAGAAAAAACACTCTAATTAATCTTCATCTCTAATTAGAGCCAACTTCTCCAAAACAACACATGGGAGACTTTTCCACCTTCATCAACGAACCTAAATATAGCTTCTCTAAAAGTTCACAAGAGTTTTATAAATCCAAAATTTAATTTAAGATAATCACCATACCTTTTAAAAAATAGAAAATTTCATAGGGGAGTGGGGGTCCCTTCTCCAAAAAATCTAGTTGGACGGTTGGAATCCAATATATAACTAATTCCACTCAAAATGATCCTTAATTAGTACCTTTTTCATGATTTTTCAACTTCATTTTGTGCTTACATGTACTCTAACTCCATTGGCCGTTGTTCAACCTTCTCCTTGATAAAATGATACCATATCTCAATGTCATTTTCCTTGTGTGATTTATATGATTTTAAAAAAAATATTGATATCAATTAAGTTATCACAAGAGATTATAATAAAGTATTTCAGATCAACTCCAACATCCTCAAGTTGTTGCTTCATCCATAGAAATTGACTACATGTTTGATTAACAACAATATATTTCTTTCATAGTTATTATTGAAATACAATCTCGTTTATTTCTCATCCAAGAAATGAAAAAACCTATAAGATAGAATGCGTCGCTCAATGTTTACATTAGACCATCCATAAACTAGATCAATCCGTGTTCATGTATCTAAATAACTCCTGTAGTGATATTTCATGATAAAATAGTCTAAAATCCATTGTGTTATAGATATCACAAAGAATCGTCTTTTCGATAAGCAAGTGGATTTCATTGAGATAGATTTGGTATCATTGATCTTGAGAAGTGGGAAACACAATTTCGGGTCATGTCATTGTTAGGTACAATAAGATTCCAATCATTTTCCTATATTTTGTCACATCATCCTTCCCGCCATCATAATATCTTGACAACATCATCCAGATAGTGTTTGATGTTGTCATCTCCCTTGAATAATCAATTTCAAACCTCTTGAGTATCTCTTTCACCTTTTTTTTATAGAGAAATAAACATGTCATGCTTTCCTTGAGTTACATGTTGATGAGAACCATATCGAAAGCACTGAGTCAATTGCTTGGGTGGAGTTGGATTTTCAAGGCCTAATGATGTAAGGGAGATTAAAGAGGTTGAATGCTACAATGGGCACTCATCTCACTTCATTAAATGACCAATTGATCTCACCATGCATGGATGGAGAAAATGGGCCTATTATATCTTTTATTCAAGCCCAAACATGATGTTTTATGCTTGGACCACAAGGTTTCCAGAATTTTGAAAGCCTTTCCCACATGTAGATTCTATAATGGCATCTCTGTACACCAAATTCAAATCTGGTGGGCTGGGTAAGTCAAATCCCGTGAACTATGGGTGGAAAGGAATGTGTTACTTTTATAAAAAGTATTTGTTAGACTTTATCTTTTTTAATTTAATGGGACAAGGTAGGAATATGATTTATGACTTTAGGGTATTAGACCCTTGACCTTTTGTGTTACCCCATTTTATTTCATATTGATTAAAAATTGTAATAGAGAGCTTATGCTTTCTATCTCTCTATTGTGTGTGGATTGTTATTATTATCCCCCTCACTATTTTTTATTCTTTCCTTGTCAGTATATATATTAGATTCATGATCCAAGATCACAAAATCCACCAATTCCATGCCTCAACTGAATTTAATTTTTTTTGGATTGGTTATCACATACCTCCTTTGAGTGTGTTGTCTAAGTAGTAGTTCACACTCCTTATAGAGTTGATTTAATACTTTCATCCACTATCTATACCCTTCAACTCTCACTTAACCGAAAACCACATCCTTCATCAGCCACCCTACACCATAAAGATCGAGCCACCCTGAGCATCTCACATGTATCATAGCTCTAGTTGACACGACATCTATCCATTCATTTAATTTACTTATATACTTTAACTTTATTATTTTTCTATATTATCCACCCATTAAAAAAACAAAAAAAACTTTTCTTCAAAAAAATCCAGAATTGTTCAATATTGTGCAAGCTTGAAATATTTTACATTGAACTAATTATTCATTCATCTTATTTTCTCATTTGATTTGATTTATGTGATTTGTATAAAAAAATAAAAAATTGAATATCTCACTTCTTCGATTCCATTCATTTAGAGATTTAGATAAATGGTTCAGAAAAGATAACAGTACCATCACTTCTTCATCAGTTTTTTCTTTACAATATTAACACTTTCTATTTTGTTATATCACTTTCCCCATCATTTTACTTCACAACCATTTAAAATTGGGTTGATATTGTTATTAATTTTTCTTATCTTTCACAATTGGTAAAAACCCCACATACCAAACTTTTCTACCATTTCCACCTTTTACCCATATTTTCTTCCCTCTTTTCCATCCTTTACCATTTTATAACACTTTTCCTCTCATATGTGTTTTTTAATATATTCCCCTACCCCATATTGGTTGGTTAAGGATTGTCAGCTCATGATCTCTATAAATAATGTATTAGATTTCATAAGGTTTTGGGATTTGAATTGAGTGTTGAGTGTTGAGAGTGGAGAGAAATAAGAAAAAAAAACATCCATGGGTGTGTATCCTTGTGTGCCTGAGTGTGTAAAACTTGTGTGTGTGAGTGTGTATCCTTGTGTGTGTGAGTGTGTACATATTATGTGTGTGAGTGTGTATCATTGTGTGTTTGAGTGTGAACATCTTGTGTGCGTGTGTCTTTATATATTTCTTGTGTTGGTGTGTCCTTGTGTGTGTGATTGTATCTTTGTGAGTGTGAGTGTGTGTATGTATTTTGGCATGTGAGTGTGTGTATTTCTCCCCATGTGTGTTTGTGTTCATTTTATATACCATTGAAGAATATCATGGGAATAAAATTTCTCATGCTTGCGATAAAGGAAGTCTAAGTAGATCTCCCTAATCAAAAGATACACTCCTAATGAATTCTTTGATGATTCATTTAGAGAATATTCTTGATTGGAAGTTGAAGGTTCTACATGAAAGGATTGATAACCTGGATAATCAACCAAGCCCAAGGAAGATACATGACAACCTGCGACACGCTCTAGCACCATTTATCCCAAACATCATGGAGGAGACGGAAAACATTGATGATGACTTTGAGGATATCCCACAAAGGAAGAGGTTTTTCTAAAAAAAGAGGAGGGATATAGAGACCACATAATGATGACATCCTTGTAGGTATTAAGATGAATGTCCCCTATTTTCAAGGAAAAATCTATCCAGAAGAATACGTGGAGTGGTAGGTGTGAATTTAGAAAGTATTTTCAAGTCATTGTTATTACAAGGAGAAAAAGGTAAAACTTTATTCCCTTGAATTTTATGATTATGCATTAATTTTTTGTGATCAAAAGAAAAAGGAGAGGTCAAGATTCAACATACATCCCATCAACACTTGAGATGAAAAAAGTTTTTCATGAGGAAGCAGTTTGTTCCCTCACCCTACCCCAGAGAACTCCACAACAAACTTCAACGCCTCACCCAAGGTTGTAAGAGTGTTGAATATTACTATAATGAGATGTATATTTTCATGTTCAGAGAAATCATTGAGGAGGATCTGGAGGCAACAATGGAACTGTTTTAACAAAGACTCAATCAGGATATTTTTGATCAAGTGGAGATGTACTGCCATATAGAGATACAAGATCTGATCCACCAAGCCACCAATATCAAACAAAAAATCAAAAAGATTAGAAACACGAGGAAACTAACTACCCCTTTCACTTCATGAGAAATTTTAGGAAGGAGATTAAAGAATCATCAAATCTAAAAGAGGTGGTTCATCAAAAAAATAATAAGGTAATTTTTCCACCTAAGAGACCTACTCTTGTGGCTAACCAAACCAAGATTTGGGATATTAGATGTTTCATATGTCAAGGAGCCACATTTCTAGTGAATTCCTAAACTGGTGCACCATGACCATAAACAAGTATGCATAATGGGAGACCGATGGGGAGAGATTGGAGGAAAAAGAGGAGGAATCCGCCGAAATTGATTTTCAGAAGATGGTGAGATTCTTGTCACTAGGAGAGTTCAAAACACACAATTGGACATTGGATAGGAGTAGTGGTAATAGTTTTTCCATACATCATCCAAGATCCATGGTAATGAATGAAGTGTTATTATTTATGGAGGAATCTGTAGCAATATAGTGAGAACCATGATATTAGAGAAGTTGGGACTTCCGACTTTGAAGCACTAACATCCATAATGGATTTAGTGGTTGAATGATTGTGGAGAGATGAAGGTCACCAAATAGGTTAATGTCTTATTCACTATTGGGAAATATAATGATTATGTACTATGTGACGTGGTACCAATGAAAGTATGCCACTTACTAGATCATCCATGGAAATATGATTGGCATGTGAAACATGATGGTTTTCTAAACTATCATTCTTTTGTACTCTGAGGGGAACCTATAACCCTCATCCTCATGTCCCCCAATTTTTTTTTGGAAATCCGAATTCTGAGAGAGTAGAAAAAAATAAGTGATGAGGGAAAAAATAGAAAAAAATGAAAAATAAGAAAATAAGTAAAAAAGAGAAAACGAGATAAAAATGGGGAGAAAAGAAAAATCCAAACAGAAAAAATATTTGAGAGAGGAAAAAAGTGTGATGTTGGAAAAAAGAATGAGGTTAAAGATTCTTTGATTTCTCAAAAAAAAACTTTCAGTAATTATGTACAAAGAGGTGATGTTTTTACACTGATGACTTAACATCTAATTTTTCACATGTTGAGTCTTTATTGTAAAAATTTGATGATGTGTGTACCAAAAGAGTAACACCCAGTTTTCCACACATTAGAGGCATTAAGAATTGGATTAACCTCATACCTAGAGAATCACTACCAAACTGCCCAACATATCACACCAACCTAGAGCAGAGAAAAGAAATTAAAAGGCAAGTTCAAGATTTTTTGTATCTGAGACCTATCAAAGATATCCTTAGTCCCTATGTTGTACCTGTGCTTCTGGTTCCCAATAAGGAAAGAACATAAATAATGTGTATTAAATAAAGAGCCATCAATAACATCACAGTCAAATAACTTCAACCTATAACTAGGTTAGATGACATGATATATGAGTTAAATGGACCTACTATTTTCTAAGAAATTAATTTAAGAAGTGGTTTCCATTAGATTATTATGAAAAGAGATGAGTGTAAACCTACATTTAAGAAAAAACATGGACTTTATGAATGGTTAGTTAGGCGCTTTGGTCTCACTAATGTGCATAGCACATTTAAGAGGATACATGCATATATTGGAAAATTTGTGGTGGTTTATAGGTTTTAATAAAGGATTTTTTTTGGAAACATAAAAAAAGTGTTAATTTTTTCTTGATAAAATTGTATTCCATGGATTTTTTGTATGTAGTGATGGAGATCAGGTAGATATTGAGAAGATTAAAGCCATTAAAGAGTGTTCAACTCCAACCTCTATTGGGTAGATAAAAAGCTCCCATGGGCTTGTTAGTTTTTATAGGAGATTCATGACAGAATACCTCACACTAGAAACATCGTTGAATGAATTTAAAAAGAAGAACGTTCCTTTCAAATGGGGGATAACTCAAGAGAAGGATTTCCATGCACCTAAAAAGATACTCAAACACACATCTCTTCTTACCCTCCCTGATTTTGATAAGACCTTGAGGATGAATGTGATTCAAGTCAAATTGCTATTGGTAGAGTACTTTTGCAGGAAGGTAAGCCTATTTATTAATTTAGTGAGATGTTAAGTTGTTCAACTATAAACTATGTTGCATATGATAATTAGTTGTATGCATTTTTTAGAGTACTAGAAACATGGAAGGATTATCATTGGACTAAATATTTTTTACCCATTCAGATCACAAGGATCTTAAATACATTAGTTGACAACATAAACTAAATAGGATACATGCTAGATGGCATGAATTAATTTAATTATTTCCATATGTCATCAATCATAACAAGGGTAAATAAAATATTGTAGCTGATGAACTTTCACATATATTTTATCTTTTATCCTTTTTGGATTCTAAAATACTTTTTTTAAATATTTTAAGGATTTATATGCTACTGATATCGGTTTTCGTGAAAATTATGGTCATTTCAATCCTGGAGTTAGTTGGGAAATGTTTTATTTACATGAAAAATTCTTATTTTGGAATGATAATCTTGGTATTCCCAAATTCTCTATCCATTTACTTTTACTATAGGAGTCACATTCTAGTGGGTTAATGAGACATTTCGTGGATGAAGAAACATAGTTTTCTTAGTGATCATTTTTATTGGCCTAATATGTCTAGAGGTGTTGAAAAAATTGATAGAAGTGAATTATATTTCATAAATAAAAGTCTAAACTTAACTCATATGGATTATATCTTCCTCTTAAAATCCCCCAAACCCCTTGAAAGGACATATCAATTAACATTATTGTGGGGGTTACCAAGGAACAATAGGGGGAGAGATTCCATTTCTGTTGTGGTGAATCTGTTTTCTAAAATGACACATTTTATTTCTTATCACAAAATAGATGATTTAACTAACACTACAAAACTTAAATTTAAGAAATTAATAAAACTCCATGAAATTACTAGGATGATCGTGTCAGATCGAGGAAACAATCCCTTAGTTACTTTTGGATGACATTGTGGAGAAAATCGAGTATGACGTTACTATTCACCACTAATTTTCATCCACAAACTAATGGGAGAACGGAGGTGGTGAATCAATCACTATCGTCCCTTTTGTAGACAACTATTAAGAACAATCTCAATAATTTGGAGGAGTGTCTTCCACATGTGGAATTTTCATATAACATGGTCAAGAATTCCACTACTCAATATTCTTCTTTTGAAATTGTTTATGGCTTTAACTCCCTTAACCCTATTGATCTAGTTCTATTTCCTATGATAGAATAATATAATATGGATCTGAATGGGTATGCAAAATTCATAAAGAAACTCTATGAAAAGTAAAGATAAAATATTGAGTGAATCACCCAAAAATATGGTGATCATGTAAACAAGGGTCAAAAGAAAGTGTTGTTTGAGCCCGATGACTTAGTCTCGATTCATATGAGAAGGGAAAGATTTCCTGACAAGTGAAAATCAAAACTCAAGTCATGAGGAGATGAACCTTTCTGAGTGTTCAAGAATATTAATAACAATTCTTACAAGATAGATTTTCTAGAAGAGTATACTGTAAGTGATACTTTCAATGTTTCTGATATTTCTCCTTTTTTGGGTGTAGAAGATGAAGAGTCGAGGATGACTCCTTTTCAAGAGGGGGGATGAAAGGCCCAATGATGTGAGAGAGATTATAGATATTGAATACTACAATGGGTTCCCATCTCTATTCATTAAAGTCTCAATGGATATCACCTTGCATGGATGGAGAAAATGGATCTTCTATCTCTCTTATTCAAGCCCAATCATGATGTTTTAAGCTTATCTCGCATGGTCTCACGAATTTTGGAAGCCTTACCCACATGGAGATTCTAGAATGACATATTTGGATACCACAGTCAAATCAAATGGTCCAGGTACTCAATGTCAAATCTAGGTGGAAAGGAATGTGCTACTTTTCCAAAGTCTTTGTTAGAATTTATCATTTTGACTTTAAGGTGGCATGGTAGGAACAATATTTATGACTATAGGGTATTATACCATTGAACTTTTGTGTCATCCCTTGGCTATAAATAGTCACCCCATGGAATTTTATTTTTATTCATGGTTATAATAGAGTTTATTATTTGTTTCTCCCTATTGTGTGAGGATTGTTCCGATTATACCTCTTTCCCTTGTGCATTCTTACCTTGTAAGTATACATATTATATCAGTGATCCAACATCACAAAATCCCTCCAATTTTGTGGCCAAACCCAAGTGTGTTGTTTGTGGAATTATCATAAAATACCTCCCTTGAGTTTGTTTCCTAAGTAGTAATCCAGACCCCTTATTGCATTGGTTGACTACTTGCATCCACTATCCATACTCAACACCCAAAACCTAGCCCAAGACCGCAACCTTCATCTTCTGCCCCACACCATGAAGATCAGGCCACCCCAAGCATCTCACATAATCCATAAAATAAGAAAAAACGTTAACTTAAAAATAAATAACATCTCGAACTCGCACTTCATACATTCTGTAACCAAGTTACATTATGCTTCTCTTGATCATTCAAAAAATATGTCATCTCCATAAATGAGCACAAATATCTTTTGATCATTCACTTTCTTGATGTAGAGACCGCCTTAAAAGAGTCCAAGCATTCTCAAGTATTTTTAAAGCCTATAATACCATGCTTTTGGTGCTTGGTTCAACTCATACAACATTTTCTTCAAATGGAAAACTTGGTTCTCATATTCATCTACAAGGAAACCATCTGGTAGTTCATACTCTTCCTCCTCTAGGACTCCATTAAAAAATGTTGATTTGATATCCATCTAGTACGCCTTACATTATTTGTTTCACAAATATTTTCAATAATAATTTAATTCTTTTCAACTGATCCATGGGGGAAAATGTTTCATCAACACAAATTCCATCGATTTAGGAATATCTCTTTCACATTGGTCGTGCTTTGTTCTAAGTTATCATATCGTCTTCATTGAGTATGTTATGAAATACCCACTTGGTTTTGATTATATCTTTGTCTTCCAGCCTTAGTTAAATTTGTCATGTTTTATTGTTCTCAATTTGTTTATGATCTTCGTGCATCGATTTGACCCAATTGTCATCTTTCATAGCCTCTTCAAAACACTTAGGTGCTACTTCAGATAAAAGAAAAAAATAGAGTCATCATCATCTATTTTTAAGCCAAAGATATTAGATCACTAATGATATTTAATTCATCGATTTCAACTCTACTACATGTATTCTTTACATATTTTGAACCTAATTCAATTTCCTCATCATAGGTATCTTCTTTTGAATATTCTTTATCCCCATGTGTTCCCCCTACGCTGCTCACTTCAACATCACTATTTTTCTGTGTAAAATGCGCATTGAATTGATAATTCTACTCATTTTCCATAATAGTAACATTTTTTACTTTCAATTATTTTTCCAAGCCTTTTCTTGTATCATTTTTATGTCTTGATTTTGGATGAGTGTCCAAGAAAAATACTTCCATCCCCACGAGCTTCAAAATTGAATTTCATCTTCTTTTTGAGAATAAAGCACTTTTGAAAATTTAAAATTATTCCAATGTTGGATTATTCCCATACCATGTCTCATAGGGTGTCTTCTATTTGTCCATACATTAAAACCCTATTAGATATATAGACTAATGTATGCATGGATTCCATCCAATACATCTATGGTGGATATTTCTCAATGAGCATCGCCCATGCCATGTTTCTCATAATCTAGCTCATCCTCTAAATGACATTATTTTGTTGAGGATTCTACCACTGAATCCCTATGCTTCTTGAGATATTATTCCACATAATTGTTGGTGAATTATGTACCATTATTAGTCCTGAATATTTGATTTTTTCACCCCAAGAATCTCCCCCGCCAATCTTCGATGATGTGTTATACTCTTGAACACTTCAGATTCATGAGATATCACCATCAACCATGTCATCTTGTTTTAACCATAGATAAATAGAACATATTACCTTTTTATATACATGGAATTAGGTGATATTATCCCACACACATAAATATGCACCAACTCAAGAAATCTCATTGATTTAATATCCTTCTAATTGTATGTGTTTCAAATGATTGTACACTACTAAAAACCAAGTTTATCCCAAAGGTTTAAAACCGTTGGGATATGCTTCCAAACTGTTGGTGTATATTATACCAACAGTTTTCCAAACCGTTGGGTGATAAGGCATGGGGATAGCCTTATACCAATGGTTACAAGGAAACTGTTGGCTTAGACTAGTAAAAAATCCAATTTCCCTACAGTTTTGGCCAACTGTTGCAATACAGAAGTACCAACAGTTTTTAACCATTGGTAAATATAAATCTATAACCTATACCAATGATTTGAAAAAAATGGTATATAGGTTTACCAATGGTTTTTGTATAACCGTTGGTATATATTATATGTAAAACCTATATACCAACGGTTTGCGAACCTTTGGTATAGTTTTTTACCAATGGTTCAGCTAAAACTCTTGGTATAGAATAATTTATTCATATTTATACCAACGGTTTATAAACCGTTGGTATACAGTACTCCAAGATTATACATAATTACACAATAGTCTTCCCTCTTTCCTACCCTATACAGAATTACACAGCAAGCCTACCCTGTACTGAATTACACAACAACCTACATCCCCTCTTTCCCCCGCTATGAAATATATAGAATTCAACACATGAAGATACAATAATGGAAATATACAATGATTATATGACACCTGAACATAAATAATTCAATAAAACACTCATTCCCATAATACAATGTACAAAATTAAAAAAAAAACTCATGGAGACAATTGGTGTATTTGTAATGAAGCTCTCAGGTTTTGACAGCCTAGTATTTAATCATTACAATGTTGTCTATGTCAAAGAGGATAACATATCTAATGGTATAGGGTACCATTTTAAAGATAACCCTAGTTGTTGTTGGCCGATATGTTGGGGGTTCAAAATAGAATATTGTGTAAGGGAACAAGACCAACATGGATGGTGGTCATAACCTATGCATGTGTTTCCAGGGGGTGGGTTAATTCCATCTCAAGTGGGTTGATATAGGTGTGTCTTATTCATTCATATAACATTTCATGGGATCTACCATGGGATCCCAAATGCGAGACACATGTATTTATGTATTAGTTTCCTCTAATTAATCAATTTTTGGCTTATTTTATGCCAAATCCAAACGTCATCCAACTAGCCTACACAAGCCTCATTGTGATGACACACCCCACCATACCCTAGTTCCTAGCATGATTGGAGTTCCACTAGTGTCAAGTGAACCCTCTAGAGAAATATAAATATAGAACTCCTACTTCGTACCAAGGTTCCAATAACCAGTAAAGAAGTGATGATGATGAATAAGTGAGCAAGTATTAGCACCAAGACATAAGAAATGACTCTCCCTCACTTGTAACACCTTCAAAATGAATAAGCACATATATACTGACCATATATGGTGTAGAGAAGTATATTACCACACTGGGTGAGAAACAAGCATCATTTATTCCCAAAAAACCTAGACAATGGGTAAAAAAATCACATTAAATCAATTTCCTATTTAAAACATAGTTTTCACTCCATGAATAATGAAATCTAATCAAAATATATCAAAAACCATTAAATCAATTTCAAAAGGTATCAATGGTATTTAACAAATTCTTCCAAACAAAAATATTCAGTTTCAAACATGAAATTCAAAAGATAAACATTTATATGATTTCAAACCATTACATATATCCATACATTCAATAAAAAACAATTTGCAATGAAATAACAAACATTTAATTCAAAAAGAAATAATTTCCTTGAAACACACTCCTTAAAGAGGTGTAAATTGACTTAAAACCTTTCAAAACATTTCACCTTCAAGGATGAGAACCCAAACGAGATACTAGAATCAATATTTCAGCGAAATAGAATGAAAAAACCAAAATAAATGGAGGAAAAAGATATAACTTAGTTACCACTTACTGATTTTTAATCCTTTCACCATTACAGAGAAGCCCAGAGGAACGTTTGGGATGTCCGAGGGGGGGGGGGGCTGTAGGGGGGAGGTTGGGTGGCTTCATGGGTGTGAGGGAGGGGGTTGTGGGATATCCAAGGTGGGGGGGGGGGTGGGCTTTCTGGGGGAGTAGGGGGCTACAGGGGTGTGGGGGAGGGGGTGTGGGCTGTCCAGGGGGGGCTACCTAGGTGTGGTGGGGTGGGGGGGGATATCCAGGTGGGGAGGGGGGGTTGTAGGGGTGTGGGTTGTCTAGGGAGGGGGTGGGTTGTCCAGGTGAGGTGTGGTGGGGGGGGAGGGGCTGTGTGGGTTCTCCAGGTGAGGGGCTGTCTAGGTGGGGTGGGGGGTGGCTGTCCGAGGGGGGGGGGGGGGGGCTGTGTCGAGGGTGTATATTTTGAAATGCTGAAGGCACTACCTCATTTTTGTGAGATTTTTCGTTTATATGGACCAAAATATTATATGGTATATCATCCCTCTATGTGACCTAAATATTATTCATTTTTATTGGGTAGAGAGGGGTGGGGGGGGGGCTGGCTAATGGGGTGGGGGTGTCTGGGGGTGGGGGCTGCCCAAGGGGGTGAAGGTGGGGGGTGTCCAAGGGGTGGGGTGGTGTCTAGGGGGGTTGTCCAGGGGGGTGTTCAGAGGGGGGACGGGTCTGTCCAAGGGGTGGGGGTGTCCAGGAGGGTGGGGGCTGTCCAGGGGTGGGGGATATCTAGGGGGGCTGGGGGATGTTCAAGGGGTGGGGGTGTCCAATGGTTGGGGGTTTATAGGGGGTTGGAGTGTCCAGGGGGTGGGGGTGTCCAAGGGGGTGGGGGTTTACCGGGGGGCTGTCCTAGGGGGTGTTTAGGGGGTGGGGGTTGTCCAAGGGGGAGGGGTTTTCCAAGGGGTGTCCAGGGGGTGTGGTGGCTGTCCATGGGGGTGGGGATGTCCAGGGGGTGGGGGCGTCCAGGGGGTGGGGGCGTCCAGGGGGTGGGGGTGTCCAGGGGGTGGGGGGTGTCCAGGGGAGGGGGTGTCCATGGGGGGGGTGTCCAGGGGGTGGGGGGATATCCACGGGGGTGGGGGTGTCTAGGGGGTGGGGGTTTCCAAGGGGTGGTGGGCTCTCCAAGGGGGTAGGGGGTGTCCAGGGGGGTGGGGGTGGTGTCTAGGGGGGGGGGGATGTCCAAGGGGGTGGGGAAGGGGGGTAGGGTTTGTCCAAGGGGGTGGGGGTTGTCCAAGTGGGTGGGGGTGTCCAGGGGGTGGGGGTGTCCCAGGGGTGGGGGTGCCCAGGGGGGTAGGGTGTGTCTAAGTGGGTGGGTGTGTCCATGGATGGGGTGAATCAGTCACACATATATTCAGTCACATCAAATCATAAAGTCAAGTTTTAATATTTATAGATAAAGAAATAAAGATATTGTGACCTACCTAATCACACATATATTCAGGCACAACAAATAATAAAACATCAAATTTCCATAATATCGGTAGAAAAATTAACGAATTAATTTGTCCCTAATCACCATCACTATCATCACCGTCATCATTATCCTCATCCCCTTCCTCATCTTCGTCCCCATCATTGTCCCCACCCTACTCAACTCCCTCCTCCTCACCCTCATACTCCACCTCGTCCTCCTTCTCACCCTCCTCCTCGCCCTCCTCCTCATCCTCAGCCTCCTCCTAGCCCTCCTCTTCCTCGGCCTCCTCCTCGCCGTCGTCTCGACCACCACTAGAACTGCCACCTAGTGCACCATATATAGAACTCATCGGCGACATATATTCATCAATGGGATTAATTTTAATTCAATTACTACTACTTATGTGTTTTGAATTTTGAAAAATTGATTCCATATTTGAAATCAGTGGGTCCAAATTATGTAAATAGGTTTCTTTTATTTTTTGAAAATATGAAAAGTAACTTTAGTAATTTTTTTATTTACCGCGGTTAAGCGTAAATTGGGTAATTAAAGTAAAAATAATATTATAAAATGACACTAACACCTGTAAAAATCCTATTGGATAACTAAATTCGACCCTTATCACCTAATATTCTAAATATAATCATTTAATGGACACCTTTCCATGAATATGACATGAATATTATTGAAATCAATGAATGTGACAAAATTTCACTCTCCCGTTTTAAATAAATATATTAATTTTAATATAGAGATAACCAGGAGATAACATCGATTATAAATAGTTTCTGAAAATATAAAAGAATTACCAACATCATAGTAATTTACTTATAATTTTTAGAGATTAAATAATTACCATTAATGATGACACAATTATGATGTAGAAATTATTTTATTAATAGAAATATCAAATAAATTATTTTAAAAATATTAAAATAAATATAATTTTAATTAATTAAGGTGTTCCACGAATTTTATAGGTTACTATGACATGTTAGAAGTATATTAAATGATTTAGTTCGAAGTTATCTTTCTGTTTTAATTTTAATTAAAGTCTAAGTTATGAATAGTGTCAAAATTGACACTTGATATTTTATAAAAATAATATATTATTAAATTATTTAAAAGTCCAAAAAAATCATTAAAAAGTACAAAATTATTATTATATTGTCGAAAATGTCATAACATGTCCATTTATGGACAATCCACACCATATAAGTAAAAATTTATAACCTTTTAATATTTGAAATATTATTATCACAATTAAAATTAAATAGATTAATTAAAGGTAAATCAAAATTATAAAGTTTAAAATTAAACCAAAACATGTCCAAAAATTATTGGATGAAGATAATTCAATACTTAACACATTAAGATCGATTTTGAGTTGTTTAATGGACATTTTTCCTTGAAAATAAATTATATATTATTTAAATAAAATATAGTTACAAAATATCACTATCTTGTATTTTAATATCTTTTATGTGTATACATAGGGTCAAAATCAAGATATGAACGAATATAAATGTATATTTTGATATAAATGAAATTATTTTCACTAAATAAATTTATTTTGAATTTTTATAATTGTATAATTACCTTAAAAGTCTCTTCAATTCTAAAACAATATTTAATTAACAAAAAAATAGAATAAATGATTTTAATAATATTAATTTTGATATATTTTGGATTAGCTAATGTGTAACAAATTTCCTAGATCTATAAGATATATTATAGACGTTTGAATGCATTATATTTGAATTATCACTTTTATTTCATGTATTTTAATTCAAATTAAATGACTAGTATTAAATTTGGAAATAATGATATCTTATTGAATTAATTTATTATTAAATTATTTTAAAATCACAAAATGTTAAATAATAACAATAAGATAGTATATGGTCGAACATGTATCCTAATTTTCATTTATGGGCCATTTTTAATTATTTGGATCTAGAATAGTCTTATTATATTTTAATATTTTGAGAGTTTCAAAAAGTGCTCCCCCTTATAAAAGAGCACATCATCTCTCACTTCCTCACACCACCTTGAGCCCTTCAGTTTGGCAAAACCCTACCTTTTTCTCCTCAAAACTTCTCTCAATTCATCTTAGAGGCCATATTTTGAGTAGAAAGAGAGCCTAAGAAGTTCTTTTGTTCAAATCAAAAGAAAATACTCGAAAAAGATGTAATTATTTTACCAATTCAATTCAATTTCTTCTCTTTTTCTACTTCCTCTTCATATGTTGTTTCCATAATAAAGTAATAACTCCAATATAATATATATGTTTATATTTTATTATTATTATTATGGGACAGTCATATTTCTCTTTTTCTTCATCCTACGAATAACAATATCACCATGCATGCGTGTGTATGTCTTACTGTCTTCACATCGTTGTTTAATTTGTTATTCAACACTACTTTATTTGGATGGGTATAATGATGAGTATAAAGGATATAAATAATGAATATGACATGATAATAATTCTGTATAATTAATATAAAATCATATTCCATACCACTTAACTATTAAGGGAATGATACCGTCGATCATGCGTATGTACGATATACCATCCCCACGACGTGATGAGATTCATTATTCACGTTAACCATTCAAGAATGATTATAAAATTAATATGATGAGTAAATATAATGTTTATGAACTTAATATCATTCTGGATATGAATAAAATATATTATATTATTAAGAAACATGACTTATATGACAAAACCTGCATAGGAAAACGAAGTAGTTAACACACACAACAATTGTAATACTGAAATATTAGTAACAAAACGATATAAGAGGATCATATATGATATCATAAATATGAATATGGTCATGATATAATTTAATAACATACTTCAACCATAATACATGAGGTTAACACACTCTATCGACTAAAGGAAAGTACAAGGTTATGGTTAATTTCACAATCTCATTATTATCCGAGTTTGTTTATACATAAGTATCTACTAAGAAATATTTATCATCCATATCCATGTTTCTTAAAATGTATTTCAAAATATTATCAAAAATTATTTAAAGTAATTTTTACCCATATTTGAATTTATATAAAACGTTTTAAAGGAATATTTTCGTTGTTTTTCAAATGAGATACTTTATGAACTTTTCAACAATATAAGGAAAGAATATTTTTTAACTTATAAGACACGGGTGGTTGTTTTCTGTCATTATGAAACCTTACCATTTTGAAGCTTCCCTTATAAGCTTACAGGGTTATTTTCAAAAGAAATATTTTCTTTTATAACTGTGTAACTTTTAAATGATTTCAAAGTAAAAAGTGATATTCCTATCAAAGAGTTTTAATGATTTTGTTAGATTATTTTCTTTTATTTCAACATCATTTGTTGTATTTTATGCTTAATTGAGGTTTATTTATTATGATACAATATTCCAAATTATATTGAAGTTTTTATGATATTCTTGACTATGGATGTGCTATTTTGATACCATTTATGATTTATGATTATAGTATTAACATTTCGTATGCTAGTTTTAATATGAATGTTTATGTTATATTTCAACCTTTTCATATGAAGAATGAATTGGACTTAGTAATTGATGGGAGGGCCCTTCTATAGCCACTCGATGAATCAGTAGATCTCATGAGACAAACTAGTTTGGGTTTTTACCCATTTATTTATGGTCTTGGCATGAGGCCTTGATGGTATTGTTATGATGTCTGGCGTTATGTATTCCCTCATTATGATATTAGTTATGTATATTACGTGTGATTATTCGACCAGTAGAATATCCATGTGATTGTTTAAATGTAATTATTTGATTTATTCTTGTCATAGTATGCTGAAGATTATGTTTAAAAGGCTTGTGTTTCAGTTTTATACTTTTCCTTAAAAGTTTGTTCTTATTTATGATAGCTTCCGCTATATTGTTTACCCTTACTGAGTATCTGAGCTCACCCCTTATGTTTTACTTTCCCAGGTTTCCAAGATGTGTATTATGATTGATATGAAGGGTTAAGATAGGAGAATAATGTCATTATCAATGGATTATATATGTTGTATTTTATGTTTTGAACTGTAATATAAGGTTCATGTATGTAATCTATTTTCCAAGATTGTTAAACTGATCGGTCCGTCGGGATTTGATTCTTTGTAATCATGCCAATGTATTAAAATAATGCACCAACTCTGATCTTCTGGAGTCGGGGTATTACTGTTGGTATCAAACGAAGTTTAACAACAACCTTGGAAATTAAATTTAAAAAATATAACCCTGTGAATGACTTTGAGGATAAGTCTAATTATAGGATATCATCCTTTAGATTTGGTAAGGGATAACCTAGTTTATTCCCATGAACAAGTGGATTGAGAAGAAGATTCCTCCATTTAGAGATCCTATAAATGATTCTTCATGACTACATCACTATGATTAGTGTTTCTCACATTATTCTTTGAGTTTTGGTCAATATTTATAATCATCAAGGTTATACATGCAATTGTTATACTACTAATAATTAAGAGGATACAAAAGAAAAATGAAATGAAGGATATATTAAGGAATACGATATTGAAGCGTAGTTAATGGTTTAATAGTGAAGTTGAATGATTAAGGTTATTTTGTATTTGGGTACAAGAATTATTACATCAATGAATCTATGGTTATAAGATTCATGTGATATAGATGGATTTTACTGAAGTACATATTCATCAAGTATTTGAAAGCATGAATTATTTCATTAAGGTTTTGAGGTTATAATGGTATTTTTCAATGAGAAATAAATTATGTTGTTTAGGGAATCTCATGTTATGATTGATTTTGGAAATTTAGAGACCCTTTTAAACTTTTAATTTGGATAGAAGTATTTTGGAAAAATCTTAAGGTTGGAATGAAGTAAGTTGAACATTGGATATTATTATTTGAGGTTAAAGTATGATTTATTGAATAATTTGATCTAACCTTTTTGGTTTCAGTAAACATTTATAGGATGAAGGAAATTCTTGAGAGCCTTATGCTTTATCAATAGTGTTTCACGAATGAAATATTCATTGTTAACTTTCATTTCCATGTGTAGGGGATGAAGTGAAAATAGATTGAAGCACAACAAAATGATAACATTGACGGAATCAAGTACGTTTTTTCAAGTTCTTATCTGGATAGTAAAATAATCTCTCAACTCTAGGAAAAAGTATCAAAACAATGTGTTGTCCTAATACCTTAAGTTTTGTTGAACCAATGATATTTTAAATCATCATAGATTTATGGATTTTAGGGCCACAATTTTCCATTGATTGTTCATTTGTTTGTTATTTATGACCTCAATCACTCCCTATAAATATTTAGGTTTGTTCTCCAAGTACATATCTCTACTTTCCAATAATGTTCTATTAGAAATCCTAATTTGGTGATGAACTTCACATTTCTATTTCCCACTTATTAAGAGTATATTTTATTAACCCTATTTCCAATGTGGATTTTCCACAAAGGTATTTTCTAGTATCAACCTTTTATTTTCGAAGTACAATTTCAAATTGCGAGGACACAATTTATTAAAGGGGAGAATGTAACACCCCGATACTTTACAATATTTTTATTTATGAATAATTTTTATTTTGTTACATTATTTTTAGGCAAACTCATGTTAAGCTTACCCAACACACAACAATGAATTGACTTTCATTACACACAAGGCACAGTTTTAACGAGCAACAATATATTAATAAAATATCATTATTTAATATAATATATAAATTAACCATTAAGTTATATATTATGAATAGTATTAACTACATTTTGAATTTTATATATTCCATATAATTTTACTATTCATATTATGTGTTTTATATACATTATATAAGAACAAATTCAAATTTTCATATAAAAAAAGCATTTTTCAAAAAAATGCAGTTTTCCCGCCTTTTGATGGCACACCCATTTTAAATCTAGTTTTGACACTTTTATATTAAATTTTATAAAATAAACTTATTTTTTGAAAGTGTAATATTAAAATTTACTTTGTTTCAATTTTTAGTATTTTTTTGATAAGTTTCATATTTTGATAAATAATGAAAAATACTAAATTTTAATTAAAAACAACTTTTTCATCGAAATAATTTAGTGTTAAATTATACATTTGAATGGTTTTAAAGTATAATTAGATTATATTTTTATCATTTAATATAATTTAGGTTATTATAATTATTTTCACATTAAAATTGGATATAAACACATGTCAAATTTTGTATGGTTTTTACTTAAAACATCGTTTTCTTGTTCCATCAATGTGGTTAATTTTAATTTAATTACTGAAAATTATGTGTTTTTAATTTTTAATAATCTATTTAATATTTGGAATCAATAGGTCCAAATTACGTAAATAAGTTTCTTTTATTTTTTGACAATATGAATAGTAATTTTAGTAATTTTTTTATTTACCGAGGTTAAGGGTAAATCGAGTAATTAAGGGTAAAAATAAAATTATAAAATTACCCTAACACCATAAAAATCCTATTTGATGAATAAATTAAACCTTATCACCTAATTTTTGAAATGGAATCATTCAATGGACATTTGTCCATGAATATGACATGAATATTATTAAAATCAATGAATGTGACAAAATGTCACACTCACATTTTATATAAGTATATTAATTTTAATATAGGAATAACCAGAAGATAACATCAATTATAAATAGTATAGAGAAAGATAAAAGAATTACCTACATCATAGTAATTCATTTATAATTTTTACAGATTAAATAATTATTATTAATGATGACACAATAGTGATGCAGAAATTATTTTATTAATAGAAATATCAAATAAATGGTTTTAAAAATATTAAAAGAAATATAATTTTTATTAATTAAGGTTATATACACATTTTATATGTGACTATGACATGTTAGGAGTATATTAAATGATTTTTTTGAAAGTTATCTTTCTGTTTGGATTTTAATTAAAGTCAAAGTTATGAATAGTGTCAAAATTGATACTATTGATATTTTATAAAAATAATATATTAATAAATTATTTTAAAAACCTAAAAATCATTAAAATATTCAAAATGATAATTATATGGTCTAAAATTTCATAACATGTCCATTTATGGATAATTGACACGATACAAGTAAAAATTTAATACCTTTTAATATTTGAAATGTTATTACCACAATTAAAATTAAATAGATTAGTTAAGGCTAAATCAAAATTATAAGGTTTAAAATAAAATAAAAACATGTCCAAAAATTATTGGACTAATAAGATTCAATCCTTAACACATTAAGATCTATTTTGAGTTGTTTAATGGACACCTTTACTTAAAAATATATTATATATTATTTAAATCAAAGATAGTTACAAAAATGTTAAATAATCACAAGAGTATAGGATATGGTCTAACATGTATCCTAATTTTCATTTATGGGTCATTTTTAAGTATTTGGACCCATAATAGTCTTGTTATATTTTAATATTTTGTGTTTCCAAAAGTGTTTCTCTTCTCCCTTATAAAAGAACACATCCTCACTCACTTCTCAACACCACCTTGAGCCCTTAAATTCGGAAAAATCCTGCCATTTTTTCCACTAAACTTTCTCACTTCATCCTAGAGGTCATACTTTGGGCAGAAATCCAACATAAGAAATTCTTTTGTGCAAATCAAAATCAGATACTCAAAGAAAAGGTAATTGTTTAACAATTCAATTCAATTTCTTTTATTCTTCTACTTACTCTTCCTATGTTGTTTTCTTACTAAAGTAATAACTACAATATCACATACATGCTAAGATGTTATTATGATTATGAGACAACAATATTCCTCCTTTTATCCAACCTACGTATAACAATATCACCATGCGTGCGTGCGTACGGATTACCGTCCCCACACCGTGGTGTAATTTTTTATTCAAACACAGATGGGTATAATGATGAATATAATGGATATAAATAATTAATATGACATGATAAAAATTCCATATAATTAATATACCATCTTATTTTTTACCATTTAACCATTAAGGGAATGATACTATCGCATATGTGTACGAACGACCTATCGTCTCCCCGACATGACGAGATTCATTCTCCACGTTAACCATTAAATAATTATTATAAAATTAATATAAGTAAATATAATTTTTATGAATTTAATATCTTTCTAGATATGAATAAAATATATTCTATGCTTAATAAACATGACTTATATGACAAAATGTGCATAGTAAAACGAAGCAGTTAACACATGAAACAATTATAATTCTAAAATATTATTAACAAAACGATATAAGAGGATCATATATGATATCATAAATATGGATATTTTCTTGGTGTAATTTAATGATAAACTTTAACTATTATACAGGAGGTTAACACACTCTTGACTAATGGAAAATACAAAATAAGGGTTAATTTCACAATCTCATTATTATCCGATGTTGTTTATACATAAGTATCTACTGGGACATCTTTATCATCTATGTCCATGTTTCTTAAAATGTATTCCAAATATTATCAATAATTGTTTAAAGTCATATTTACTCATGTTTGACTTTTTATAAAACGTTTTGAAAAGAATCTTTTCTTTGTTTTCCAAATGAGGAACTTTATGACATTTTCAAAAAATTAAGGAAAGAATGCTTTTTTAACTCATACGACGTGAATGACTATTTTTCACTATTATGACGCCTTACCATTTTGAAGCTTCCATTACAATATTACAATGTTATTTTTAAAAGAAATGTTTTCTTTTATAATTGTGTGATTTTTAAATGATTTCAAAGTAAAAAATGGATATTTCTCTTAAAGAGTTTTAATGATTTTGTTTGATTATTTTCATCTATGTCAACATGATTTGTTGTATTTTATTCTTAATTTAGTTTGATTTATTATGATACAATCTTTATTATTATATTAAAGGTTTTATGATATTTTTGAATGTGGATGTGCTATTTTTATATCATTCATGATTTATGGTTAAAGTATTAATATTTCATATGCTAATTTTAATACGAATGTTTATGTTATGTTTCACCTTTTTTTATATGAGAAATGAATTGGACTTAGTAAGTGACAGGTGAGGCTCGCTATAACCCTTTGATGCATCGGTAGGTCTCATGAGATAAACGAGTTTCAATTTTTACTTGTTTATGTATGATCTTGGCATGAGGAATTGACTTTATGGTTATGATGTCCGACATTATGCATTCTCTGATTATGATATTAGTTATAGATATTAAATTTGATTAGTTGACTAGTAGAATATCCATGTGAATGATTAAATGGAATTATTTGATTTATTCTTATCATATCATGCTGATGATTATGTTTAAAAGGCCTATGTTTTAGTTTTATACCTTGTCTTAAAAGATTATGCTTATTTATGACAGTTTCTGTTATATATTTTACCCTTAATGAGCACCTGATCTCACCCCATTCTTATGTTTTACTTTTCTAGGTTTCCAAAATGTGTATTATGATTGATATGCAGGGTTAAGCTAGGAGAATAATGACGTTCTAAAAATATTATATATGTTGTATTTTATTTTTTGAACTGTAATGTAAGATTCGTGTATGTAATCTGTTTTCTAAGACTGGTAAACTGATCGGTGCTTCAGAATTTGATTCCTTGTAATCATACTAATATATTAAAATAATCCACCGGATATGGGCTTCTGAAGTCGGAGTGTTACAAGTTGTCATTCAAGATAGAGCTCATTTTTTTATTGAAAGATGGAGTACGAAGTTAATTGTTACACCTCTAACAAAAAAAATAAACAAATACAAGGTTTTATATTTAAGTGAAACTTGTTAGTTTGTTAATAAAGATTAAGCTGTGTGAAAAAATATGAATAAATATGAATCTGTTTTAAAAAATATCACCTTGTATGAATGTAACATCCCAAGTAAATAAATAATAATACATTTTATTATTTATTAATATTTTTTAATTAAATATTAATTTTACTTTAAATGGGATGCTATGTTTGATGGCGTACCTGATACGCAACAACGAGTTTCTTTGAAATCTTGCGTTGCACACAACGTTGGGTCATACTAAAAAATAATAATATAATATTATTTTAAATGGTAGTTAACGCATAGCAGTTTTATTAGTGGGAATTAATAGAACTAACTAAAATATGAATATACATGTTTGTTAAATGTTTTTACATTTATCCAATAAATTTTAGAGGCTTAAAATAAGAAAGAATCTAATTTTAAGCATAAATACTCTAATATTCATTAAAAGGTCGATTTACCGCCTTTTGATAACGAACCATATTTAAATCTAGTTTTGGTCACTTTTTATGTTATATTTGAAAAAATAAAATTCTTCTTTAGAATTGGGACATAATAATTTACTTTGGGTAATTTTTTGGTTTTTTTCTGATAAAATTCATTTTTAATGAACCGTGAAAAATACTGTATTTTAATTCAAAACTCCATTTTAATCTAATTTATTCATATGGTTAGATTATCTTTTTAATTAGTTTTAAAGTTTAATTAGATTATAATTTTACCAATTAATCCAATTTTGGTTATTTGAAGCAATTTCACTTTAAAATTGGACATAAACAAGTGTCAATCTTTTGATAGTTATTATTTCTTAAAAAACAATTTTTGTTTTAACAACGAGAATTAATTTTAAATTATTTTCTACCACTTCTGTGTTTTGAATTTGGAAAAATGGATTCCATATGTAGAATCAGGAGGTCCAAATTGTGTAAATAGGTAACTTTTATTTTTAGACATTTTGAATATTTACTTCGGTAAATATTGTATTTACCATGATTAAAGGGAAAATCTGGTAAATAAGGGTAAAAAATAATATTATAATAATATTAAATAACTCTAACATGTGTCTTAATCCTATTGGTTGATACATGTCTGACCATGGATATCATTGAGTCTATTTTGAGACCCCATGGAGCCACTTAAGAGTGATAATGACACTTTATATTAATTAAGTTAAAGTAAAGACAAAAATGACATAAACATATATATTTTAGTAAATAAATTTTAACATAGGGTTATATAAGTTATCTATTTGACTATAAATATTCATTTGAAAGATAAAAATATTTCCTACATGATGGTATTTTTTTATAATTTTTAGAAATCAAATAAATAAAATTATTTATGACACAATAATGATGTAGTGTTTACCTCATTAATGAATGATTTAAATAAATAAGATTATAAAAATTAAAAAAATATCCAAAACCTGTACAATTCTTATTTTATGATTTTATTTTGAACATGAATCATCTTATCTTCTACTTTATTGAGTTTTGGATCTTTATAAACTGAGAATCATTATATAATAAAATAATATTTTCAAACTTTCCTAAAGAGATCCTCACCCCCCTTATAAAAGGTCATCACCTCTAACCCATTACTCACACCTCTCAAGCCATTTGGCTCATCCAAACTCTACCCAATTAATCTCCCTACATCCCTCTCTTCCACCTAGAAGCTTTACCTTATACAGAAGGCATATCAAGAAATCTATTTTGTTCAAACCAAAGGGAGTTACTCGATTTAAAGGTAACATATCTTTTCTTTTATTTTACTTATCCAACCCCCAAAAATATTTTTATTCTTTTCTTTTATAACAATAACAGTATCCTAAATATACTAGGTTTTTATGAGAAGGACTCAAACTACACTTACACACACCTCCGTCTAATTAATAAAGAACATATTGTTTCTGTGGATGACGTACTACTACCTCACGAAACGATGATTGTTCAATCTTCTCCTACAATATCTAATGATGGTCATTAATATGGAAATGTATTTATATGTGATATATATTATATTTATATTGTTTATATTCTTCTTTATTTTTCATTTATAGAATACCATTATGGTTTCTATATAGGGTAAATACGATAATTTTATTTGAGGAAGTGCAGACTACCGCCCCCTCAAAGTGATATGACTCATTAATGCCATACGTGTAACTTATAAAGGATATAATTACTGAAATTATATATGATATTATACTTTAATTATAATATACTTATGTATTATTATGTTTTAATTCCATTAAATATGAAATAGAAATGAAATTAGCGTTCATGCGTACGTACGGCTTACCGTCTCCATGAACGGTGTATTTCATATCTTATCTTCAAATGTTATGTACTATTATAAATACATATATAAACTAGATATATATGATATATATTATATCTACACCATGAATATAATTCTGATGATAATGGACTTTTGACCACATAGACAACTTGTAATTATAATGAGTTCATTTTTGACTCAAGTACCAAATATTGAAAAAGACCATTATTAACTTAAATGATTACATAATGTTTATAACATGGTAATAAGTGATATAAAAGGAATAATAAACTTGAAAAAGGTTCTTAAGCAAGTAGAAATTAACTTTAGTTTATTATTCAAGAGATTAAAGAACGAACGGGTCAAGTTGGACATGAGGTAAGCGACTTCGTCTCAATCTCCTTTCATTGATGCATATTTTGTTTTATACATGAATTTCTTTTATACGGTGTATAAACCCCTTTGAATTTTCATTTCATTCAAATGAAATATTTTTCTATGAAGCGTTTTACTAAACAACAAAAATGAATGTTTGTTTTTAACATACGCGATGACAACGATCTTTCCGCCGCCGCGAGTATTATTTGATTTTTGACTTCCTTAACAAGACGAAATGTTTTTAAAAGGAAAATAAATATAATATACTCTTTTACGTATTTTGGTATTGAAAATAGTTTTGATAATGGATTTGTTATGTCAATATATTTAAATGATATATTTTGATTAAAATGTGGAAATGTTATCTTTCATTTATATTTGTTTCATGTGTTATGAATATATTATGGTTCTTGAGAATTGTTACGTATATGGTTGGTTCCATGATAAACCTAGGGTGGGTGAGCCCGAGATAGCTCTCCAATTCATTGGGTAACGTGATGGAGGTAAACGTGAATGTTTCTCCTAAGAAATTTAGGGAATATAATGCGATGAGTATTCCAAATGTAACTCCCTACGTGGCTGTGAAAGCTACAACGTAAGTATGTTATGGATGCAACAATTTACCTTTATGATTTGTGATTACTATGTGTTATTCATAAATCGTATGATTTCATGAGGTAAGTAAAATATTTTATGTTATGTATGTGTTGATGGACTAATGATTTATTTCTTTATTTTATAACCCTTACTGAGTTTTTTATACTCATCCCATGTTTTTAAAATGTTTTTCACAGGACTAAAAGATGAATATGGTCAAAGATGGGATCTAGGGAAAGTCATACTGTCTAAAACATGGAACTAGACATGACTCTTTTTTTCATGAGTTTTTATTTTATGAAAAAAATTTAAATTAAGTAGAAGTGTCTACTTTGTAATTTTTTGAGATGTAATGTAAAAATAACGACCTAATTCTCTAAAAATCTAAACCTGAAAAGATCCTCAATGTGAATTATTAACTTAATTCAAGATTATGTAATGTGTTAAGGTAAGTTCTTATAATGAAAATATTAGATTGAAGTCGGTATAAAAATATTAGATTAAAGATACTAAAAAAGGGGGTAAAAAATAAAGAAATTTGAAAAATATGAACCTATGTATCGAAATAGAATAAATTATAAATAAAATATATACTACTCTAAAAAACATAAAAAAATGTATGAACAAAAAAAATTAGGTACCTGTATGGAAAAAATATGTACATGATTGAAAAAAAATATGAACAAATTGGAAAAAAATATGAAACTGAATAAAAAAAAATATAACCCTAAAAAACACCCACCTAATCATTACAACAACACTAAAATGACCTATATCGTGGGATTCAACACGAGTGTTTTGAAGCCTAAAGAGATTTATTCTAAAACTGATCTCCCCAACAATATATCCAAAAAAATCCTACAGGACATCCTAATACCAATCAAAACCCTCTTATAATAAAAAAACATAATAAAAAAATGAAATACCTTAAACTGAGGGTGTTACATCCTCACTCGCCTATTGATGATATGTTTAATACTAACTCCTCATATTCATATTTTAAATTTAATTTTGAAATATCTATTGTTTTAAACAGTATAAAATACACCAAATTTAAATATAATGGGAATAAATTCATTGAAGAACAAACTCATAAAAAATCTAGTGGAGTTTGATTAAACCATCCTAGAAATTGTGGTTGAAGAATAATTTTTTTACGATAGTGATATGGATCAATAAAATATAGAGGTGATTTTTGAGACATAATTTCATGAAGTTGAAACAGATAAATAACATACAAGAAAAGATTTTGATCATAGTTCTATTGTAAATAATATACACAGGTGGGTTAATAATGAGTTTAAACCAATGGCACAATAATGCATTGAAAATACTTGTCCAAACAGAAATGCATGGTGAATGGAATCTTTGTAAATGTGTTTTCTCATTAATAAATCATAGAGTGAATGTCAATTCAAAAAATATAAAAGGAAATAGACATGCAATTCACCAATGCCATCAAAAATAGGAGATCCAATGTTTGATTTTTAAACAATTTTGGCTTGATGTCCTGGAAACATTTAAAACTGAAATTAGAAGGAAATAGGAAAAATTAAATCAAAATGCTGAAAAATTTAGCATAGTAATGGTCTATAAAAATTTGGTGTTAGTGTATAAAAATAAAATCACAATTTTGAGAGGAATATTAGTATACAATGGTTTTGATTCTCATTCCATTGGTTAAGTTAAACATGGTTTAATAGAGTAATCTTACATTAATGGTGCATATAGTTAAATTATAATAAATCCACTAGTGAAATAATGAGAAAAATTCATTATTGTTATCATTTTCATGGTTTATTAAATGAATAATTAAATTAAAATTTTAATGTGTGGTATATGGTAAAATGCATCATAGTTGCATTAATCATATATTTAATTATGAAAAACCTTACAAGATGTTGAATCTTATCAAATAATGTTTAGGAGATATTGAAAAAATGAAACATACTATTAACATAACAAATTTTATGAGATTAAATTGAAAATAAAGTATGTTATTATAAATGTAAAAATTCATTGGAATATGAAATTTTAAATTGTTAAATCACATGAGATGTGAAGGAATAGATGAATTCAACATCATATTTGTATAATATTGAAGAAAATAAAAACATTGATGACCATATTCAACTCATAATGAGAAGCCTATGTTATCATCTATAATAATTAAATAACAGAGTTTCCAGGGAATCAAAGAAAGAACCTGGTTTTAAAATGAAGATAATATCATAATTTCTTACATCAACCTGTCCATATAGGTTGATAATCGGTTGGGAACCAAGTTTACCAATGCAAAAGATAATTTAATCTATAATAGGATTGGGTTTGGGACTCAAAACCTGCAACAAAAACTCAATACCCCTCTAAATAACATATTCATTTAATTCATGAAATGAAAATAAAATTTCAAACAGACACTGGGTGGGGAGAAATTCTTGAACGCAAGAGTACCAAACGATGTACTAGCTGGAAATGCACTCTAATATTCATCTATTTGGAGAAACCAATGAATTAATCATAACCAAGAATACAAGAAGTTAATTTCGAAATAATAAATTTATCCTCTAGAACAATTAAGTAATAATGTTTCTAGGGAATCAAAGAAGGAACTTGTTTGGTCAACTTAAAAGATAATGTCATCCAAAATAAGATCATAGTAGGGACCCAGTAATATGCAATAAAAAATCAAAGATCTGAAGAATACATTCATTCAATTCATTAATAAAGTGGAAAGTAAATTTTAATTAGACATAGAATGAAGAGAAATTCTTATGTAGATTTTGGAATGTTCATTGAAGAGAGCACCCAACAATGGTATTGGAAAAAACTACACTATAATACTAATCTCTTTGGAGAAACCAACACATTAATCAGTACAATTATGAACATGTATACTATTTTTCAATATTTATATTGATCGTGAGTGTGTTAATATATCCCAGCTCATGCAGACGCACTACCTGGTATAAATATTCTCGTGCAAATTCATGGGACATAACATGTTATAAAACAATTAAAAATATAATTTAGTAATTAATAAAATTTCAATATGAGAATATAAAAAATTAATAGAATGATTATTAAGTAAATAAAATTAAACAAAGAAAATGAAATAATTAGTATTAAGGTAGACACATAAATATATTAAGTGATACTTACCCTGAACAAAAAAAACATTATGTTTGGGTTAAAAACAAATGAAGGGGTTTCTCATTTTTTGTTCGCATCACATTAATGTTTTTCCAGAATATGAATTAAAATTTTAATAAAATGGTTTCCAACTAAATAATAGAGGGAGACGTAGACAACAGACATTTAAAAAATTCATTTTTAGTCTTAGAATGGGTTTCCCGAGAAAAAATTTAAAAACCGGATGGCAACTCGAGTGTGGGACACTACTGTTATGAGTGAATTGGGAATTAAATCCTGTTGAAATGTAAAAAATAAATAATAAAAGTGACTTAATCCCATTGATACAGTTAAAGAATAAAAATAACGGTGATTGGAAACACATATTAAGCATCTATATGCCATTGTTAACTATTTTTTAACAAAGTGATAACATGTGTAGAGAAGGCTAAACCATATACAATAAATAATGTGAATACTGTAAGAGTTGGTGTCCTAGAGCCAACTGGTTTTACATTGATTACATTGATATTTAATGTATTATTACATATTGTTCATTATTTTGCATGACTATGATATAATAATGTCCTAGAGTATTTGTTGCATTGATAAGATCATGACAGTTCTCCGCCATGATGAGAACCTTGAAATGATATAACAATATTCTTAAATATAGTTCTACAGTTGGATGAAATGCTATGATGGGACACATAGCATGCAGACTGTCAGGTGCGAGTACTCATAAGAGTATGAGACTTCCACTAATGAAGTTCGCACTTGGTAATCTCCAAGATAGAAGATTATGATAATGGACCCGCTAGTACGAATTCTGCATGTTTTGGTGTCATCGGATATTTCTATTTGCGAGCATGTGTAATGATCCTTAGACTTTACGATTATCATTAATAAGTGTCACGACTTACGCACTTTGATTCACTGACGAAAACCGTCATGTAGACAGTTGGCGGGAAGTAGGGTACACTGGGTGCGTCACGAGTGGCATGTTATTAATGGATAAGTCGAGGAAGGATTTGTCCCTTCCATTTATGGAAGTTGATATCTTGGAACTTTGATTGAAATAGAATTGTCGCGCAAAATTCCATGGTCATGGTGTAACAACGAGTTTATTTCAGGTAGTCTAAGAACAACGTATCAAGCATAAAAGTTGATAACACAGTCATGAAACTTTCTTGATGAGATATTGCGGCAAATGGATTATATTACACAGTGAGTGTTCCTATGTGGATGTCATTGTTGCGAAATTACGTTCTTTCCCTTGGGTGCCTTGACCCATTGCTAGACAGTACTCTTGGGCTTTAGGCAAGCCAGCCTAATGACAACGAGAAAGAATCCTAGAGGGTCACTCACTAAGTGTTTTTGGTGGTTTCGGTTAAATTATATTTGAAATTAATTAATGAAATAAATATTATTCTCCAGACCATGGAATAATTTTATTCACGTTAAAATGATCGCATAAATTAAATAAAATTTATTTATTTATTTTATTGAACATTTAATAAATATTTATTTACTAGTTTGTAAATAAATTTTTTTATTTCATAGAATAAATTATTTATTCATTTATTCGGGTGTTCAATAAATGGAAGTGGAGTTCGAGCGGACCAAGCTCAGTCCGGTAGTAAAATAATTATTTGCAAGACAATAAATAATTATTTAACTAGTTGGAACAAATTAAAATAACACTGCTATTATTTTGGGACGCAGAATTTTATTTATAATTCCATTTTGCGCAAGTTGGAGCACTTTAAATAATGATGCTGTATTATTATTAAATGCATGGGTTTTCTACAAGCTAATGAATTTATTTAATTGTTTATATGCAACTAAATATTGTAACTAAAATTTCATGTATATAAATAGGCTTGTACCCCTATTGTGCCATACACCATACCACATGACTGTTGAATTGAGAATTATTGAGTTAAACAATTTCTCTCTCGAATCATCTTCTCTCCCCTCTCAAGAACGAGAGACGTTCTTCAAGGCCAAAGAATAAGCGATCAAGAACGACCAACACAAGAAACTCGCTTCACCGCACTAGCACCCGGAGAATGAGCGGTGTCGATAGGAGGCTATTGGAGCACGTGTGGATCACTGCTAGAAGGATTCTAGTTTAGATCCTTACAAGCACAATGAGATAATCCGGAAGGGTCAATCAGTACGATCAAAATCATCAACGAAGAATAATCATTGATCATGGTAAAAATCAAAATTGGGTGTCGGCCCAACCACACTTTCGCTGTACCCGAAACCTTCAACTACAACATACCAATAACAAATTTATACACATTAACATGATGGAATCACATTTAAAAAATGGTAAAAGAAAATGGTTAGATTAATTTTTTCATTTATTGTTAACAGTCTGCTACCATTTTGATTTATATTTATATTTATTGTCAATAGTATCTTAAAATTGAATATAACATGCTAAAAGTGAATATAGAATGCTAACATTGATTGTGAATCAATATAGAGAATATCCTTAATCGCATATAAAAAATGTTAAATTGAATATAAAATTTTGTAACCACACAATATTGTCACGGAATGATCAAAACAATTTCAATTTATCATTAACTTGTTCCTAATTTTGAGTCTTGAAGACATCTATTCATAAGAAATGAATATAATGAATGAAAGAAATAAAATATGAGTCATGGGTTTGGAATTGCAGCAATGACAATTTGCAGGGAATCAGGGAATCAATCCTTCCATAAACCCGTAAAAACTAATAAAATTTTATTGAAAAGTTTAATTTTCATTTTAAATTATCAACTAAGTGCATCACAACAATGAAAATTTATAACCTAAATTTATATAAAAAAAGAAATTTGTAAAAATATTTGAAACACAAACCACTCAACCAAAAGGGTTTACTTTCAAGGAGTGTTTCAAGTTTTTTTTCACCCCATTATCTAAAAGGTGCGACAATTACACATGTAAAAGAAAACATAAATTTATAAACAAAAACCAAAATGATATCAGATACTGAAAATTCTAGAACTCATAAAAAATTGACAATTTGAATCAACAAAAATTGAAATATAAAAACATCTTGACACGGATTGTGTTCATCAATTTTTTGCTTTGTTGATCCAAAATTTCCACCTAAGAGTGTAGATCATGAACCCATAGATAAAATATATGTTAGAAAACACAAAAAAATGAAGTTAAAATTAAAAGAATAATTAAATTAAATATTTGATAATTTTATTTCCTATGTGAATATTTTGGCTACAAAACATGGATAGTTAAGTAAAAAATATATGAGGTAATGCTTTAACATCATGGATTTCAAAATAACAACATTTAATGAAAAGTGAAAACACTATAAAGACTAAAATGTGAATAAAAATAAACACAATAGATATGAGACCATGTATAGTTTTCCATAGTTTATAGAAGAAGGTTTTTAGCCAGGTTGACATGCTAACTCCAGCCTAGTTGTAGTTTAATAAAATATTAAAATTCACAATCAATATTTATCAATAAAAATCTAAATCAAAATAGATATCGTTCAAACGACATTAATATTCTCATACCTTCAACTACGATGAGGGTAAGGGAGAGGACAACATTGGTAGGGGGTGTGGCGGATCTGGTTCACGAAGGGTGTCAGGTCTAGTTCCTGATTTCAGGTCTGGTTCACGATGGGTGTCAGATATGGTTCCTGATGGTGGATCTAGTTTGCGATGGGCGATGAATGCGGTGGCAGATCAAGTTCATGACGGGCAGCGGCGGCTACAGGTGCGACAACGACAGCTCTGGTTCGTGATGGGGGGGGGGGGCTAGTTCGCGGAGGGAGGGTTTTAGGAGGCAGACTCATTGGGGGGGGGGGTATGGGGTGTGGCAGAGGATCAAGTTTCTTGATGGGTGACGGGTACGGGTGCGTAGGCGCCAGCTCTTCTTTGTGACGGGGAGGTCCGGTTTGCAACGTAAGGGTTTGGGGAGGCCAGGGGGGCTGGTTCGCGGAGGGAGGGTTTTAAGAGGCGGACTCTTTGGGGGGGGGGGGGGGTATGGGGTGCGGCCAAGGATCTGGTTCTTGATGGGCGGTGAGTATGGGTGCGGAGGCGCCGACTCTTCTTTGTGACGGGGAGGTCTGGTTTGTGACGCAAGGGTTTCTGGAGGCCATCAGAGGGGAGCCCAAATTTCGAGTACCAATCATCATTATCTAACTGCGCTGAACATAAAGCTAAGAGTGGATCATTATTAATGCTAAAAAAATTGGTCATAAAAACCTTTAATAAAAAATAATATTAATATATATAAAATTATAATATTTTTGTTCTAAAAAAGTATTATTTTATATACATTAATTAAAAAAATCATATATATGATTAATATAAGTATGATCCATTAATATATATTTTTTAATAATTAAAATATATATTTAATGTTTTAAAAAAGTATTTATAAAATTTTAATAAATAAATGTAATTATATATATAATTATATAGTTATATAGTTATAAATAATTATATATGTGTGATGAGGGGTTGTGATGTTGCGGAAGTGGCGATTTTGGAATTTAATGGTGATTAGGCATTTGATGCACAATGGCCCTCTTTTCAGACTATTATTTCAATTCATGTTTTTCAAGGACCTTTGAAGTCGGTTGATTGGAAGAGGGACAAAGTTTCTGTTCTGAATGTTTATGCGACTATACTGGTGACTAGTGTGGTGGTGTCGGCTCTACTTCGCGACAAGGAGGATTGGTTCACAACGTTAAGTGTTTGGGGAGGCTAACTCCCCAGGGACCATCGAAGGGGGAGGATTGTGCGGGGGGGGGGGGGGGGATAGCCCAACTTTAAAGTATCGATCATCATTATCTAACTGTTCCGAACATAAAGGTAAGGGTGGATCCTTATTAATGATAAAAATAGCGTTCATAAAAACCTTTAATAAAAAATAATATTAATATATATATAATTCTATTTTTTTTGTTCGGAAAATAATATTTTTTTATATACATTAATTAAAAAATCATGTCTATAATTAATATAATTATGATACAATAATATATATTTTTTAATAAATCAAATATATATTTAATGTTTTAAAAAATTATTTATAAAATTATAATAAATAAATTTAATTATATAATTATATATAATTATATAAATGTATTTAGATGTGTGATGAGGGGTTATGATGTTGCAGAAGTGGTGATTTTGGCGTTTAATTGTGATTAGGCATTCGATGCACAATGGCCCTCTTTTCAGACTATTATTTCAATTTGACTGATGACTTTCATGGACCTTTTAAGTCGGTTGATCGGAAGAGGGACTCAGTTTCTATTATGAATGTTTATGCGACAACACTGGTGACTGATGTGGTTGTGCTGGCTCTGCTTCGCGACGAGGAGGGTTGGTTTGCGACGTAAGTGTTTGGGGAGGCTAACTCCTGAGGGACTGTCGAAGGGGGGGGGGGGGGAAGGGTTGTGCGAGGGGGGGGGGGGGGGGATAGCCCAAATTTCTAGTACCGATAATCATTATCTAAATGTGTTGAACATAAAGGTAAGAGTGGATCATTATTAATACTAAAAACAACGGTCATAAAAACCTTTAATAAAAAATAATAAAAATAATATAAAATTATAATATTTTTGTTCGAAAAATAATATTTATTTATATACATTAATTAAAAAAGCCGTGTATATAAATAATATAAGTATGATACATTAATATACATTTTTTAATAATTCAAATATATATCTAATGTTTTAAAAAAGTGCTTATAAAATTATAATAAATAAATGTAATTATATATATATAATTATATAATTATATAAATATATTTAGATGTGTGATAAGGGGTTTTGATGTTGTAGAAGTGGTGATTTTGGCATTTAATGGTGATTAGTCATTTGACGCACAATGACCCTATTTTCAGACTATTATTTCAATTCAAATGATGTCTTTCATGGACCTTCGAAGTTGGTTGATCAGAAGAGGGACTCAATTTCTGTTCTGAATGTTTATGCTGTAACGACCCAAACATTCATTAATGAAAATTCCTCTTTGTCTTTTTAAATTTCTTATGGTTTTGTAAAACATATGAACTTCCTTGTTTTTATGTTTTTGAATTTTGACCGTTGCTAATATGACCGTTGAATAGTGATCACATGATTAGTATAAATATAGGGCTTTAACAATCCAATTTACTCAGACAAAGGAAGCGATGGCCTCATCCAGTAGAATTGCTCCATAATAATCCAATCTGTCAGAGCTTGGAAAAGAGGTGGCTTCATTGGGATTCGCTCTTGACCATTCCCAAGCCGAGCTTCAACAGGTTAAGCTTAAATGGAACCGTCTACGGGATAAGTGGACGTTGATAGAGATCACCACGCGTGCAATGTTATTCGAGCCACCCCAAGAGTCTTTCACCATTACGCACCTTACCCTTAGGTCTTATGTAGCTGTTTTAAGGGGTTTTGTAACAAATCCCTAGCACTATGATAATGTGAATGATTTTTTTATAGAATAAAGAATAGGCATTTATTTTTATTATTGTTACGTTATAAATAGTTTTTAAAAGCGCAAATAGTATATTTAGTTAATATTCAACTAAGAAACCTATTTTTATGAGTTAATGATTTTTTTTGAATTAAATAATATTTTAATAAAATATTATTATTATTTTTAAATTAATTTTATTAAATATAAATTACCGTATAATTTTATGAATGCAATTGTAATTTTTATTAAGGTTTGAAAGCTATTTTTGTCAAAATCCATGAATTTTCGATAAATGTTGGTTTTTATTTTAAAAGTAAAAATTAACATATTTAGAAAATTATTTAGATAAAATAAATATTATATCTTTAATCAGGACGTCAAAATTATCCAATGGTGAATTGTTCATAATTTTCTGAGACAGTCAAATTTTTGGGTAAAAATTAAATACTGTTTAAATATATAATGTGTTTTATGACATCATAATGAATCAATAGTAATGTAATAAAATACTATAAGCATTATTTTCGGCCAATATTTGTTTTACCATTAAAATAATGTGATTTTTGGTTTTTTGACTTCTTTTACAAATCATTAATGGACCCTTCAAGACTTATTAAACATCTTGTCTTTCTAAATTGTTTTCCTTGTGAGTGTGACTCACCTCCACTTAAGCAAACCCATTATTTTAAGAAGTTCTGAATTTGGCCTTATAAAATATTTTTTTCCACTTCCCTTTGCCAAAAACCATGGTAAAAAACCATGGTCTGGTTTGTGGTTTGGATTAGTTTAATGTGAGGTGTCCCAAACCTAAATAATAAAGAATTCCCTCACCTTTCCTATATAAACCCACCCAAGCTCCCACTTCCTCCTCACTCAAAGCCTTTTTAGTTGATCCAACCTCTACCCTCCTCTCTCTATAATCCTCCCAAGGTGACCCAAGCTCCCAATAATCCTATCTCAAGCCTCTGTCAAGCCTTTGGAAGCACACTTCCAAGTAAGGGTTTTTTCTTCCTCTCTCATTTTTGTCCAATTTTCTTTAAATTGTTATGCCCTTTTAATTTTTATTATAAATGTTGGGGTATGGTTTCAAACATTCCCCATAATTCCCTCTTTATTTTTTAATGATGGGAGACCCATTTCTCTCTCAATAAGTTCCCCCCATGTACACCTGCTACTATGCCGAAATTCCGAAAGAAATTTCTCTCTCCTCACTTACATTCAAGTAATTGTTTTGTATAATGAACCTAAATTACATTACAACTATTGGGGAATGTATCTATATGAACCCCTTACTTTCCATTTCATGTACATATGATGAGACACCCCTTTCTCTCTCATCAACCATTTTTATGAATTTTTACGTCACGCCGTTACGCTGCTGAAATTACATCGATTTTCCAAGCCAATGTCATTGTGTAGTGAATACCATGCCCATTTCTCTATCAAGGGTATTCACCTTTATGAACATTTACTTATTGATTATAAAGTTTCGTGTATGAATTCCACAAACCTTTATCGTGGAATAAATTATGATGTTTTATGAATCCATGTTTTATGATCCATGTGCCACACTTATGCATGAAATGAAATGTTTAAGAATGGTGAGCCCTAATAGCGCTCCAATGCATTGGGTAAAGTATAGTATCATAATACGTCAAGTGCAATGGGTGTTTACTCATGATAATATAAGTGCAACGAGGGTTTACTTTTGCTTCATGTGCAATGAGGGTTTACTCATGCTCTATGTGCAATGAGCCTTGGCTCATTCTAATTCCATGTTAAGTGTTGTTGCCACATTTCCATGTTATGATTATCATGCTTTATAATGCCTTTATGTTTATGATTTCCTTGTGCTCTATTGATATGCCTATTTTCTAACATGTATTATATTCCTCATGTTATTCCATGTTTATTCCCTTACTGGGATTTATAGCTCACCCTTTTCTTATGCATGTCCTCAGGTTGTCCCATGCAATGATAAGTACGAGGTAATGTAGTGGTCATATAAAGGAAGTTTTCAATAAAGATGTTGTATTTCATGTTTTAAGTTGTTATGTAATGATCCTAAGCCCCAAAGACACTAGAACCCCCGATTTTCTATGTTGTATCAAGTGAAGTTTATGTAATAAATTACGTTTAATTGTGTAATAAAAATGAGGGTTGTCATATATGCGACTACACCGATGACTTGTGTGGTGGTGCCGGCTCTGATTCACAACAAGGAGGGTTGGTTCGTGATGTAAGTGTTTGGGGATGCTAACTCCCAAGGGACCGTCAAGTGGGGAGAGGGAGGGGGGGGGGGTTGCGTGGGGGGGGGGGGGGGTGATAGCCCCAATTTTGAGTACTGATCATCATTATCTAACAACATTGATCATAAAGGTAAAAGTGGATATTTATTAATGGGCGGTGGTGGCAATGAGTGTGGTGGTGTCAAATCTGATTTACGACGGGGAGGGTCGATTCATGACGTAAGGGTTTGGGATGTACAACTCTTGAGGGACCCTCGAGGGGGGAGAGGGAGGGGGAGGGTTGTGTGTGTGTGGGGGGGGGGGGATAGCCCAAATTTCCTGAAACCCATTAATGGACCATTATGAAACCCTGAAGCCTCTTCCATACCAATAAATAAGAGGATATATGTGGATTTAATAAGAGATCAATGGGAGAGTAATGATCTGCATGACGATCGTGCTTTAGGATTTTTCTCTTTTCTTTTCTTATTATTTTAGTTTTCTTTTCCCATGTAATACATCCATATTTTTAATTCATGTGTTTCCCATTTTCAATCTCTTTATTCTTCAATTAGCAATCTATCTTACAACCCTAATTTATTTCTCTCTTACATCTTATACGATGATTGCTTTTCACTTTTTCAATGGTAAGTGACTAACCTGAGGCTTGTCCATGGGGTAGGTTTCATAGCGTTCTTTATTATATTTCTTCAATTCAACATGTTTTTAATCTATTTGTGGTGGATGAGAGAATATTTCATGGGTGTGGCTGTTGTCCACCATGACACTATTTCAAAATTCATTCCTTTTCCTTGATTCATTCTTCTTCCCTCCCATATCTCAAGCAAGCCCTTCATATGGTGGATTTGGGGTTGCCTAAAGAGATAAAATGACATATGGCTGAATAGGGTCTTTTAAGAATTTCATTCTCGATTGAGGTGTTATCCTATTTGACTATTGAATGAGGTGAGGTTTGGTGCGCTGAAGGCATGCTAAAATTGCACACTAAATAAATCGAAGTAAATTAATTCATTAAATGAGGATTCATTAAATGAATTATCAAATTTAATTTAAATACAGAATAAATAATGAATGAACCCACATTATCCAACCCTAGGACCAAGACCTTTCTTCCCAAATTTAATTCTGTCGGCATCTTCATTAAGATTTCAATTCTATATTTCACTATTTTAATTTCACATTTTCCAAACACCCAAAAACATCTTTATGAATAATAATTAAAATGAAATGGATTATGTGAATGAGAAATTAGTGATTGAACTGATTGTGATGCTCCTCAAGTGAGATGACCCTGTCCAGCCTATGTGCTGCATTAAGAAAATAAAATTTATTTTTCCACACCCTATGACAGGTGTACTTCAAAAATGACGCCGTTATTGGGGATCTAAATAGTTATTTTGACCAATTTTTTTAAATTCATTTTTTTTAAATATTATTCATTGTTTTATTTATAAAAAAAATCTTAAAAAACCCTCTTCACATGATGTATTCAAATTCAGATTATTATGAACAGGTAACCTACTCATAGGTGCAACAGAAGCAACAACAACAACAATAACAACAAGAAGAAGATTATAATAGAGATCAGGTGAAAGAAGGAAATCATAGAATAGCTGATAAGAAATAATGAAATAACATTTGAATATGTTCATGCATTAATGGAGAAACCTGACCATGAGCCGGAACAAGAACCTAAGGTAGTGGTGGAAGAAATTTCACCCTTTTTCTTTGAAATTGAAGAGCCTGAGGAGGTAAAGGTGAAGGTACCTAAAGATTCATTCCACCTCGCTCAACCTTTGCTGGAGGAGATGGATGAAAGATCATTTTCTGCTGATTTACATGAGGGAGATCATGTAAATTTAGATAAATTTTGGAGAATTTGGGAAGAAATTAAAATACAACATGATCTCATTATCTCGTATAAAGAATGATAATTAGTACCACTACACCTCTCTATAGTCATGGAAGAATAATAAATCATCCATGTGGTGAAATTTGAATAAAGGATAGAGGATCCAAACTGCCTACCTTTATCCAGTGATGATCAACTCCAAGTGACACTTTCAATTGAAGAGGAGATTCAAGTTAAATCAATTCAGGGAGTTGACCCTTTCATTAACCCCTTATATTCCAATTTTATTGAAATTGAATTGAGTATCACTCCTTGATGTTTTACTTTTACAGATTTGTCTGACTGACAGTTTTTCATGGAGGAAGTTGATGAAAAAGAAGATACACCTATTGAGGAACACCGGGATCTCCCCAAATATATTGAACATTTATTGGAAGGAGTTAAATAATAGATCTTGATGGCTCTACCTGAATAACTAGAGACACATGTTACTGATATTAAAAGGAAATATTTCAAAGGAAATTCTTCAAACTTAAATTATTTTCATAATAAATTATATTCTAAATATCTATTTGAATATTATTTTCATGAATCCCATGTTTAGAAACCACTAGATATAGAAGAATATGTTGCACAATTATCTACTAAAGAATAGGAGGTTCCATACTTCATCCTACCCATGTCATGAAAACGGTACCACATTGTTAAGGGGGAGGATATGGTGTACTTTATATATGGATTTTTCCTCAAAATGAACAAATAAATTAAATATGGAAAGAAAAACATGTGGTGTTTCAAATACAAGAAACTCCACTGACCATCAGACTATGGATAACAGCTGGAACTTCCCTCTAGAGGTAGTAAAAATTTTGGGCCCACTTGGGGGATCAAACCAAGACTTATCCTTTTATTTTATTTATAGGAACATTGATTTCCTTTTCATTCTTAGGATTAGTCTAGAATGTGACTCAATAAATCCAATCTTTATATGCATTAATGACATGATCCTTGTGCGTAATGGATTTATTTACTTTTTTAGAACCATGATGGAACAAGGAATTCCCTAAACATTAGAGCAAGAGAACTCAAGATTTATTTTAAAAGGGAGTTCAATTTTAATTTTAATTTTTTAAAATCTGTAATTTTTTGTTTATACAACATGTTTTGAGCTTTAAAATGGAAAATTTCATGCCCACAATTGAAATATTTCTTTACTTAACTTATCTTGGAGACATGAGTTTTTTAGGAATCCAGTGTTTCCATGTTTTAGATTTCAATGTTAACTAAATTGAATGATTAAAATGCATAATTTAATTATTAAAGTAAATCATGGATATTGAAATAAGGACTTATGATTTTAGTGGATTAGTTGATTCATTTAAATGAAATTTCCCTAACAATTTTCATACATTGAATTTCTGAAATTCATGTGAATTGATTTGTTATTATTAATCATGGCTTGAGTGATTGTCCAATGTTCTAATTACCATTACCTAGAGGATTTATAGACCAATTACTTCCTATATTATTCTTGAGAATATTTCATGAGTGATATTGGGACATGCCACCAACTATAACTTGTATTGAAACGTGTTAAAGCTACTGACTGGAAAAAACACATTTAAAATGATTGATGCAACTTTTGAAAAAGCCTTATCCTTAAATACCACCTTTAAATTAATCCCTTTTTATCCCATAGAAACCATGAATTACCTTGTGAGGAATGATCCTTGTTTTAGTCCATTTTTATTCATTCCTACCCTCCTCTTAGTAAATGAAAGATATTTTAAATTTGAAGTGTGGTGATGAAGGGAGTCATGGTGGAAGGAATGAAATGAATTATAGGAAAAAAGTGTGGGGGTGATAATTGTGGGTATTCATAAAGTTTGTTGATTAATTAAGAACACTTTATTTTACCCCTTTTAATTAAAAAAAGTAAAATGAAAAAAATAACAAAAAAATTGAAAATTTTGTTTTGATTTGGGAAAACAAAAAATAACCATTATAAGACCTATGATTTTTATCATATTTGGTTAAGTGGTGGATGTGAGGTTTATTCTAAGCATAAATTTTGAAAAAAATGGAAATTTTCATTGAAAAAGAAGTTATAAAAGTAGAAAAAAATATTCAAGAGGGTGAAAAAATCATTCATTGTAATTTATTGGATCATAATATTTACATTGAGTTTTGGGGGAAACGAGATTTTCTACATTTAATGGGAGAATTTTATTGAGCATTCATTTTTGATATCATGCACTATACTTTAAGAGATAAACCACCCTTCTTGAGCCTTAATTTTTAAAGCATTAATTCCTACCAACCTTAAGCCACAGAGTCATTTGAACATTTAATGAAATCCCTCACGATTTTATGTGACTTTCATCTTTACAAAGTGTAGAAAGTAGTTCCTTTGAAAGACTATGGATAAGGATCATGTTCTCATAATATGATCATAAATCTACTTGAATTTTATCATTATTGGTGCGTGAAAAGATTCAAAAGTGATGTAGATCATGATTTGGAATGCTAAATAATAATGAATTGAGGAGGTTGAATTAATGAAAGGATAAGTTCCATCATTAATCAAAGGGGAAAATTAAAATACATGAATTGATTATTTATTTAAAAATGGGGAATTGAATTGTTATTTTATGTGAAATTTGATAATTTTATTTTACATTGATGATTGATTAATTTTATTGCCTTGAATGTTAATAATGATAGAATCGACACCCTCTGATTTTTAATGATGAGATTTTATGCTAAAATAAAAACATGGGTTAAGTGTTGGGGTATTGACACACTCAATTTTCATGAATATTTTTTAAAAAAATTAATTGGTTTTAATCCCAAAAATTGATATTTTAATGTCAATTGTCACATTTTATGGTTATAGAAGCATTTTGGAATTAATTGTAAAAATTACAAAATTTTGAGATTTAACTGTTTTAATTTATTTAAGTATTTTTTTCAATAACATTTTATATACTGATATAATTTATTAAATTAATTTTTTAGTCTTAAACGCATCTTGGTGTTAATTTTATTTTCTTGTACCAAGAGTTAAATCAAACATTTTGAGGCCCAAAATAAGCTCACAATTTAGGCCACATAATCTGTGCACAAATTTGGAGATTTTTTAATACAGGCCTATATCTCATAAATAAATGAAAAAATGGAGCTATAATTAGAGAATTATAAATATAAAATCTTGAGAAAAAACTTTCATAACTATTGACTCACTTTATTCTACTGAAAACAAGGCCATAAATGCATGAGAAATCAGATTTATGAAATTCAATGATTCTGCAAGGATAAAATAATATTTCAGAGTAAATTGGATATAACATCTTCTTCATATGGAGGAATAAGATTAAATTTTGTGTCAAAAGGAGAAAAATATTTTTGAACAACTTACAAGATTTTTTTTACTAATTCAGTCAAAATGAGGGGATCCCATGCAAAAACATTTGAAATAAAATTCTCGGGGGAAATTTTAAACCATTGATGACCTATTATGGATCGAAACCCATTAATGGACCATTATGACACCCCATAGCCTCATCCATGCCTATAAATAAGAATATAGGGGTGTATTGAAGAGGATATTGATCAGAGAGGGAAGATCTGGATGACGACCATTATTTAGGATTTCTCTTTTATTTTTATTTTATTTTATTTTTCTTTTCCCATTTAACACATTCATATTTTTAATTAATGTGTTTCCAATTATCCATATCTTTCTTCTTACATTACCTATATCTCTTCCAAACTTAATTTATTTCTCTCTTCCATCTTCTACCATGATCTATTTTCACTTTACAATGACATGTGACTAACCCGAGGCCTACCCCTAGGGGAGTTTTCACAGTGTTCTTTATTATTGTTCTTCAATTAAATATGTTTTTGATCTATTTATAGTGCATGTGAGAATATTACATGAGTGTGGCGTGCATCCATCATGACACTATTTCCTAATCCATTCAATTCATTTTATTCATTTTTCCCTCCCACATCTTATGAAATCCCCTCATATGATGGAGTTGGGGTTGCCTAAAGGGATGAAACAACATACAGTGGAGTCAGGTCTTTTAGGAATTTCATTCTCAGTTGAGGTTTTATACTATTTGACTATCGGAGGTGGTGGGGTTTGGTGCACCAAAGGCATGCTAAAATCAAAAACTCAATAAATCAAAGACAAATTAATTTATTAAATGAGGTTTGATGGAACAAATTATTAAATTGAATTTAAATAACAAATAAATAATAAATGAACTTGCTTTATCTAACCCTAGGAAAAAAACTTTCTTACCTAATTTTATTCTATCTGCATCTTCATTTAGATTTCAATTCTTCATTTTATTATTTTAATTTCATGTTTTCCAAAAACCCCAAAACATAATTTTTATAAATATTAAAAAACCAAAAAGAAATAGATTATGTGAATTAGATATTATTTATAGAACCGACTGTGATGCTTCTCAAGTGAGACGACATTGGTCATCCTCTATGCTACATTAGGAAAATAAAATTTATTTTTTCATTCCCTATGATAGGTGTGCTTCACTTTCAAGATGATACCTTCTTGGAATCCAGGGGCATTAAAGAAAATAAATATATGTATCTAGTGGGTTATTTGCCTTTTCAACTAAATGAGAAGAAGAGATCCTTGAAGGTCTATATGCAGGCTCCACATCCTACTTTGTTGGAACATGATAAATCAATTGTAACTTTATTTAAGTACAACTCTGTTCATTTTTTCATTACTGATTTGGAAGGAAAGGGAGGTATAATCAGCAACTCAAAACCTATAGCATAGGTCCCTAGCTCTCCTATCAACAATAATGAAGTAAAATATGCTCCTAGATCTAAAATCTTGGGTGATGTCTCTCCTATATCTGGTTGGGGTTATTTGTTGGAAATATTATAATCTTCTGGCATATCTAAATGTATATCCATCCTAACAAGTCAGTAAGATAATGATATTATGGCACGGTAAGTGAGTAGTGCAAGGATTGAGTTTGTCCCTTCACCCAATTTATTTACCATGCTTACGTTTATTAACAACTCTAAATTTGATACTCTTTACCTTGAAATCCTTGAGAAGAAAGATATATAAAAGAAAAAAAGGATTAAATATGATCTTAAAGAAACGTTTTTTCCTATGTAGAATATGTAGGTTTTATATGAGTACTCCTATGGGGATAGGGTTTCAATTCAAGAATAGTCTGCACCTGATGCTACTACAAACATAGAAAATCAAGGAGGTGAAGTTCTCTCTAATGAGATAATTGGGGATAGTGATCTAATGTAGAATATGGTTGGTGATGTTCAAGGATGTCAAATCATGGGATCAGAATAATACATGGTTGATGACTGGTCCACTTAGTTCCAAAGTGAGAAGGATGAATCATTAGGCATAGAAGATAAAAATACTTCATGGAAAGCTCTTATTCAATGGAGAAGAGGTAAACATTTGATGGGTCGGGGTGGCTCCTAAGGCAGAGGTGGAAAACCAAAAAAAGTGAAGCCTACTGGATAGTTCGGGGGAACCAAGATGCTTGATGACATATACACATTTCCTTATTGATCTCTTTTAATTATGTGTCTTTTGGTGGTGGTGTGTGTGTCACTTTTTTGAACATGGAAGCCCTTATGCTATTATTTTAATTTTTTCTAATAAACTTTGGGGGTGTGGATTGGGTCACCAATTCACACTCACACCACTTTGGTGTATATAAATATATTTATATTTACATACAAATATTTATAAATTTATTTATAATTATAATTATAAAAAATATATATATTTATTTAAATAATTATAAAATTATAATAAATATATTTATAATATATATATTTATTATATTTATAATTATATATATTATATATATATATAATTATATATAATGATGGAGAGTTTATCTCTCTATAATGGAGAGATCCTCCCTCCTAGCGATTACCCTAACAATCACAACCTCGTGAAGACTGTCTCAAATGGAGAAATTAATGGCCACTTCTTGGATGAAAAAATCATTGGTAACTTTGAGATTCTTGTGTCATGTGGTGCCAAGAATCCTCATAGGAAATATGATGGCATGAATCTTCATAAAGATGCAGATGAGATTTTCCCTAGTCCCGACCGAGAGGTTTCTCTAGTTAAGGAGGATTTTATCCTATATTTACATCATGATCTCAGATGGAGGACCTCATCTTTGGGGATTTTCAAAGTATGGGGTGGATGCTGCCCATGGAAGAGTGCTGCTCGATTTCAGGAGGCTCCTCTTGCTGGCAGGGGCATCGAGCAGGCCGACGATGTAACATGGGGGGCTGACCGGTGAGCATGGATGGTGATGTGAGCAGGATGAAAAGCAGGGTTTCAACCACAACCTCAGCATGGACATGAAAATGTAGTGAAGAGAAACTTAGGGTTGTCGCCATGTATTATAGGGAATCATCCTCATGACGTGATGTCAAACGACATTGAGATGTGGAGCTTCCTCACGATACATCGACCATGAATAGTGACAGGAGTGCAGCTGGTGATGGATGGTAGGAAACATCTTCAAACTCAATGGATTCATGGAAGACTAACCTCAGATCAATTATGGATGCAGGTTTGGGATCCCAACAACGATCTCTTTTCAATCCCTCCTCTAGGGCTGCTCACAATCAGTGTGGATACTGGTGATGACATGGTGAGCAGGTTGGAGGAGACCTCCAGAAGTGGTGCGACGACCTCATAATGTGTGATCGGTGACTTTTTGATGCATATTCGTTTCATATTTGGTGGAATGTGCATGGTACAAGATGTATGCTTACTGTCATTTTTTTCAGGCGAGGCAACACGTGTTATTAGTGGGATTTCTTTGGGCCACCAACATTTAAACTGGCCATTGGGCTGTAATTTAATGTGTTTTCTCTACGCACATGTGAGCATGATCAAGGGGTGTTAGTCTCAACTAGGATAGACTTAGGGTGGACTTCAATGTTTAATGGGCATGCAGGCCATTTCATCGGTGTGGTTTCTCAAGGGGCCACCAGTGGATTCGGATGTCGGAGAGAGTTTCTAATGGTCAATGTCAGCAGTATGGGATGCTAACTAGTATGATGGCCCATGCTCATTTCGACTATTAGTGGAATGGGACGATGATGGGTTTGTGTGATCATGTCTGATGTTGATGTGGTGTAACACAGATGACACATGGGTGGCGATACTAAGGGCACAACAATAAACTAGGGGTGGAGTTTGAAGGATGACAACATGACGATGCTTGGGCTTTGGGTGTGCAGGGGTTCTCACAGGAGACGGACTCACGGTGGCTGTATGGGATCTCATAGTAGGGATTTAGCCCAATTTCCAAGAAGGGCTTCATAATGGGTCATGTATTAATGGGGGTCCTTGGGTATCTTATCAGCTAGCTCTCATGTTGGCCACTTTTGTGTTTGGGGATAATTGTTGTACAATATCGTTGTTTCCTTGAACTTCACTTTTTTTAAGAAAATTTGGAGACCATGTGCTAAAAATCATGGTCTCCACCACTTTGGATATATATAAGTATATAATTATATTTATATTTATAAAAAAAAATTATAAAAAAATTATTTATAAATATAAATATAAATAAATAAATAAATGTTTAAATATTTATAAAATTATAATATATATATATACGATATATATATAAATTTAAATAAATAAATATTTATTTAAACAACTATAAAATAGTAATACATATATTTAAATAATAAATATATTTATTATATTTCTGATTATATATATTTATATATTAAAAATATTAATATATAAAAATATAATTATATATAAATATATAAATATATATAATTATATAAATATATATAATTATATAGATATTTATAATTATATAAATATATATTATTATATAAATATAAATATATTTATATAAAAATATTTATAAATATAATCATTTATAATTAGAATTATAAATACATACATATATATATATATGTTTAAATAATTATACAAATATAAAAAATATATTTAAATAATATATACTTATTATATCTATAATTATATATAATTATATATAATTATATATTAATAAAAATATATAAATATATATATATATATAATTATATAAATATATATAATTATATAATTATATATAATTATATAAATATATTTATAATTATACACAAATATTTATAAATATATTTATATATAAATATAATTTTAAATAAATATATATATATATATATATATATGTTTTTAAATAAGATTTACTCAGAACGATTGAAACCCTGGGTTTGAATCCTTGGTCTTGTAGAATTATTATAAAATAAAAAGTATAGTGAAGAGACAAAGAAAGGTGAAAAGAAAACAAAATGGCACCTAAAACGCCACCAACAACAAAAAAATCAAACAACAATCACTTTATTTTGTGCCTACCGCCTCTTGTCTGAGTGTCGCCTCATCCTCTCAGGAGTCTGCCTCTCTTCCACTATTTGGGGGCTCTCTAATTGATATCATCATCATCCATACTCGTTGAGTCATCTACCTCATCATGGGGCTCAAGGACTCCAGTAGAGTCATTCTTCATAGAAGAGTCATCCCTATCGAGTGTATTGTTCCCAATTTGTTCATCAGCCCGAGTGTTTCCAAATTCCTCAAAAAATGAATCCCTACTATGAGAAATATTGATAATATCAAGTAGGGTGAGTTTATCAATGGTCCTAGAGTCCCACAAGACATTGAGAACCTCTTCAGGTGTCACCTTTCCTTCCAGCAAACCACCAATAGCAACACCTGCTGCACTTTCAATGCCATCATTCATAGTAGGTATAGGGATTACTGGGCAAACAACCCCTAGAGAAGGTTCAAGAATTGGAAAATTTAATTCAACCTCGTTCTTCACTGTCACAAGTGATTCACTCTACTACTATTCAATTAGGTTCACTTCCAATCGAGATACATGAGAGGGTGTTTTGGATTTTCTAAAAGCAACCATCTGGAATCTCTCCTTATCCATCAAATTTGATTTTCCTATCCTTTTATTAGTGATAGGTTCCTATCATTGATCACAATCAATCACAACTTGAACAAAATCCTCACTACAAGATTTTTCATATGTGTTTTTCTCATTCCTCTTACACATAACCTCTTTAAAGGAGAGGTTGGACTTCACTGCCTTCACCTCTTGTAGATTCCCAGACACTACACAACCAGGCGGAGGGAAAGCATGCTTAGAAGGCATTGTCGGAGTGGCCTCCTTTTGAGGACATGTCTCTGATACATGTGATACATTTTCTTCCACTCCTTTCTCATTAGTCACATCTCCCTACATAGGTTTCGTAGCTTTGCTGCAATCCTTCTCCATATGACCTTTTGCATTGAATTTTCAGCAGACAACCTAAAAAAATAACTCAATTGAATACCCAACAAAGTCACAAGACACACAATGCATAGGTCATTGTTCATACCCAATTATCAGATGAATAACATCATTACAGATAGAAATAGTAACCTTTTCAAATAGGGTGGCACTAAGGTCTACCTCCACTAACATTCGTGAAAAATGGACAAACCTCAGTTGTTCTGTCTCCCGATCCAATCTAATTAGAACTCCAATGGCAGTGGTGATATCATGTAGGATATTAGGATTCTATAATTTTTTTTAATCCCATAAGTCCTCACCCAAACCTATAAAAAAGAATTCTTGAAACTGGAAAGGTCAAAATCCATACCCCAATAATGGAAACAAAGGGTTCATGGTTTTAAATAAAGAGATCCAAAACCCCAATCTCTTTGCTTGGGAAAGAGACAATGGAAATATCCCTGACTGATTGACACACATTTACAATTAGATGTGTATGTGTACATATATATGTTTCTAATTCACATAAATGTTACGAATTAAATTTTTATTTTTTGTAATATATTTAATTTAATTTATTCATTTATTATTATATATATTCATTAATAACTTTAAAAATATATTTAATCATTTTATAATATTTATTTATTCATATATTTATTTAATATAAAATTAATATTTTAAATATGTTTGTAATTTCTATGAATAATATTTATTCTCCACAGCCAACCACCACCATCATACCACACCACCACTACTATGCCAATTCACTATCACCTTAGTGCCCCTCCGCCACACTATTCCACCACCATCACACCCCACCACCACTGTTATGTCCCTTTGCACTGTCACTGTCACACCCCCATTTTCATCCTGAACCCATCATCGTCATCCCACCTCCACCGGGCCCCCTGTACCAAACATATTTTTTGTTCCAATTCCATTTATATTTCTATTTCTATTTACCCTTCCATTTCCATTGTAATTGGATACTAAATAATTAAAAATTCCTAGGGTTTGGAAGAGGGAATAAACAGGCAACCAACAATTAAAGTTACGGATGATGGGTTTTACCAAATCTCATGTTATCATTTTCAGTTTATGAAGAACAATTGTTGTCTATATGTTAAATATTTGATCCTAAAATGTATTAGTACACCCATTTCCATCATTGTAACATTACATGGACCCAACCTCAGTTATTCCCCCACACTTTCACGACATCTCATATGTTCGTGGAGATTATTTCATCCAAGTAGAAACCATCATGGAATCCGTGATTGCTAGTGAAATTATCAATGGGTTACTCACCCAAACCTTATTATAAGAACTTCACACCTATTGATTGGTTTGTAGAGAATAAAATCTCATGATTTGTGGTCTCACCATCATGAAACATCACACCCTTAGAACTGAAACCCCCATGGTTTGTTTCTCGTACAATAATTCATCTCACAATATGCTTCGAATGCACCATCCTATCTTCCGTTCCACACAATACTACATCAACAAGGTTCTATATTTAGAATTGACACCAGATTCTGAAAATGTGAAGGTGTTAACATCCTCCAATGTAAAGGTTCTATCTATGTTCATATGTCCACCAACCATATTACATGATAACATGCATTTTCATATGTTTCCTTTTTCCAAGAAATTGAGTGGCTATATGTGACATGATGTATGTCAATACCATATATCCTCCATAAACATTCTATAATATTTGAGTATAGACTAAAAAATTTAATGTATACAACACATCTCATTCAAATAGTTGATGTGTACATCATATTCCCCTCATCAAAGTAGAAAAAAACATCTTTTATATCTTTAAATTATAGTCATACAGTTTATAAATCGAACTCAATCGAGGTCTCAAATTTCATACTCATCATATGAGAGGAAAATCATATCATGTTTTATCTCTAATTTATGACATGATAAATAATATAACCAACTACCTTTGGGTTAGAAAAACCCCAACGCTTGTGTAAAAAAGGATTTTATGGATGTGGTGTTGATTCCTATAAATCAAAAATAGCTCGGTGATAATTATCTCATGATTTTATATCAATATAAGTGTGTTTTATTGGTATTGGCCCCTTTTACATGTTTTTTTACTTAACTCCAAATCTAAGGGACATACACGACTTTTGATCATACTAAGAAAATTATGTATCTGATCCATGTATCGATGATTCCTACATATTTTAAATGACATAAAAATAATTTTCCAATGATTTCGTGTTATTCATAGATCATTTGGTCAGTTTTGACCCCTACACACATGATTTTCCAATTATTATAAAAATGATAATAAATGTGAAAATAAACTTTTAATTGTGCTGACCAATCCAAGCATCAAATTTATTCCTAGTTGATTCCAATAGATCACATATGATTCAAGTAATGTTCTCCAAGATTTCTATGTCAATGAGAAGTAATTTTCTCATTTTTACCCTATGATGGTAGATATGTCATTTTAATAACACTAGACAATGTTATCCATCATTTTCCATCATACCGGGTGACACATACATCTGATGGCTACAGTTTTGATTCCTACAAATAAAAAATGGATCAATGATCATTCTCCCAAGATTTCATGTCAATCCATTTGTGTTTTATTGGAATTTTACTCTTTTATTTTATTTTTCACTCAACTGAAAATATGAGGGACACATACTACATTCAATCATACCAAGAAATTATAGTATCAAATCCACATGATGATGCTTCCTATAATTTTTAAATGACTTAAATATCATTATCCTAATATTTCATGTCATTCAGAACTATGGAAGATGAAAATGGAGAGTGTGGATCATAGATGAGTTGTGCTATCTGAATAAGAAGAAGGGAATGAAAGATTCAAATACTGTAGTTTTTATCTCACAATATCAGTTTATAATGGGTTTGTAAAAGAAATTATGAAATTTTACATGTTAAACAGTGTGGTGTGGATGATGAATTCATGTAAATTTTGATTACTAAAAGATAATGGTTTAAGGAACTGAGTATTAAAATATCTCTTCTTGAGTATATTGAACCTATAGAGATCTATTAGAATGAAGTTGACTCTCTAAATTAACCCATATATCTTTAATTCTCTAATGATAATTACTTCTAGAAGAAATAACATCTTGAACATGGTATATAACATAATAACCCTATAAAAGAGCATTGGGGTCATCAATGATTTCAATGATGGAGAATGATTCTTTGAAGATACAACAAAACTAACACATAGGCTTTCCTAAGTAAATATCCTGTAGTTAGAGATCACAAGACCTTGAATGTGACATATTAAACAAAAGGTAACAAAATTTAGGAAATCAATTTTCTACCAAAATGAAATTGAATCCCTCACCCACAGAAAGTCACAGTTAGTAAAATCAGAGGACAAGCCAATGTTAATGTAAATACAACCAAAATGGTGGATATCATGGAGAGTGTTAAGGTATTAGTGCAAAGGAAATTTCCAGTAGAGTCTATAATATCCTCTAATATTGTCGTGTTGTGAAATGATTGTGGTAAAATTAGAAGATGAACTAATGTAGATGACATATTGTGTCTTATTTCATTAACTAGATGTATTAACCAATGGAATAAGAGAATAATTTTATGATAATAAATTTGAGATACAATTTTTCATGTAGTCACAAAAAAAATATTATGAAAATAAATAGATAGAGAAGGATCCCCTATTATGAATTGACAAGGTCGTGTGACCATGAAGCATCCAAGTGGCTTTGTCAAAATTCACAGAGACAACAATCGAGGTCTAATAACTTCTAAATTTGGAAAGAAGGGTCAAAGAGTTATTTGTAATGCTAATTTATGTTTTTTTTATTATTTTCCTAAGTTTCCTCATATGTATAAATGTATTTAGTTGTTTTTGAATCCATACATAGTCAAATTTCCTTTTAATGTAAATAAAAATATGATTTTTGACTTTACTAAAAACAAAAAAAACACAATGAGATAGTCAATTTGAATGAGAAACCAAAAAGATAAAACAAAACACAACTCCTGAATCTGATTCATTATGTAGGACCTTGGCTACTATCTATGTCTAGTGTGGTTGTTGCTTACAATAAATATAAATTATGATGATTAAAATGAAGAATGTAATAATAAATAAATAAATTCAGTATAAACCTATATCATAGGATCCCCTACACCATCACCCCATATCATATAATCCCAAAGTTCTCTGACCTCAGCTAATAGCTGCACATTTACCTCCTCCAAAGCATGCATCCATGCCTCCAAAAAAATCATCTGATATGTCATCCCAGCCATAATAGGATCCACAACATCATCACATGACACTAAAAATGATGAATCCTCATGCCATATGGAATGCTATAGCCATGTCTAACATGACCAATAATGTAATGAAATGTCCCGTTCCTTTATATGGAAAGTTGTCTTTGGTCCTCTAGCAGCTGTTCTAAATCAACCTCAAATTGAACCTTTGTAATATATAAATTTATATATATATATATATAATTATTACAAGAATTTACTATAAGATATTTAATCTTTGGATCATTTCGATCACATATCATCATCCATATTGACATTTTATCAGTAGGTGAACCTTTATATTATAACTGTATTCTAATAAGAAATAAATATAGAAAAAAACCATATTAAAAAATAAATTTAAAAATTGAATAATAAATCCATCATGTCAAATCTAGGACATGAGATGAGTCCCAAGCCTATGAGGTGGTCCTTGCAACGCATGATTCTCAAAATGATGCACTTCCACTTACTACATTCAATTAATTCAAATTTAAAACATGTAAAAATTATATAAATTATTTAAAATATATAAACCAAAAATCATATACTTAATGTTTAAGCCTTAGTGAAAAAATATGGAACTAACTGACGCTATTGATATGGGAGAATGCCTCTCGAGACTCTGTCCAAAATGTTTGGGGCACCCATATTTGGTACCCAGTGCTCCCTCTTGACTATACCATTATAATATTTTCACATTTTATTAAATTTGGCCATAAAATCATGACTAAAATAATTGGTGTAACACTCTAATATTATTCTATTTAATAAAAAAATTATCACAAATGTAAGTATTTTTTAATCATAGCTAAGAAACTAAAATGATCCTCTTACCTTAACTTGCCTCCATAGCCAATCTAATGCATCCATTAGGAATAAAGCTCATTCACATGTATTCAATAAAAATATGTGTGGGTCACATATGATATGACCCAACTAGAGAATAAATATAGGGGCACGCACCCCGACATGATGGTATGTCTCGTCAAATGATACGTTAAGGGTCATTTCAAAATTCTATGATGAAATACCACGACGAGGGCCTCTTTTTTGAGAGGAAGAAGTAGACATGTCTGATCCTATTGAAAAAAATTTCATAAATAATTATACATATTTATATATATATGTTTAACTCTTGATTAATAAAATAAAAACCGATTTACAGTATGTTTTCGATGAAAAATTGGTCACACGACGATTGATTATAGGGGGTTAAATTATTTACAATCATTCATGTCAGGATCACAAATTATGAATGGATTCCAAGGGGATTTTTTCATGAAACCAGAAACACACAATGGTTCTATAACCATGAGGGACCTTCTTTCCAAATGGAGACACTCATTGGTGAGTTTGTCCAATGATACTTAAGAACTCACATTGGTCAATAGGATGGGAGGTCGAGTTCATCACACCCTTTTGGGGGGGAATTGTTTCCTTCTATAGGACCCACTTATAGATTTAAATTTTTTTAATTAATTATCCATTAATTCCCAAGTATTATTTAGGTTACCCTTGAATTAATAATAAATTATTATCATGAATGGAACTTATAATCGTCTGTATGTATCAGAGGTTCTTCATCAATGAAGATATCTATATGTATACGAGGTTATCCATAAATGGTATCCTATTATGTACTTATTAGGGATTCTTTTATCATTAATGAGGTGATTTTTGTTTTCTTCTACACAGTGGGGGCACTCTGAAGTGTATAATCATCCAGGGAGATGAGAGTTCTTTTTTATGTCAGGATTAGACCCATGAATGGGATTCCAATATACCCTTGTGAAAAAATAAAAACCCACATAGTTTGGTTCCACTTAATGAGGCACATCATATCTTTTAAGTTAATGTGATAAGGACCAAACCATGTAGTTTAACATCATGTAGTAAGGATGACTATGAGGAAGATTCATAGTCAATGTTTGGTGTGGGACTTATGCTAAAGCGGCCCAGGGAACCTAAATGGGATATGAATTACCTGTTTGAATAAGACCATAATGGGAGTGTGGCCTAGAGAGAATTAGTTTTTATATGCGGTTATTGGTTTGGACCCCATGTAGTATTCCTACGTATCCCACTTAGATAGTAATCAAAGCCCACATGGTTCAGTTGTGAGGACCCATTCCTTTGGTGGACCTCTGAATGTTTGTTTCTCAGATGAGTAAGGCCCTTTAAGAGGATTATGTTGGGGATTATTCATGAAAAGGATTCCAGGATGGTTTGAGATATTTGGTTGGGGCTTACTCCTAAGGAGGATTCCCTTGGATTAAGTTGGGTCTTACACTTGGTATGATGCATATCAATTGGATTTCGAGGCTTATTCTTGAGAAGGATACCCTGGTTTAGTTGGGGATTACACTTGAAATGATGCCCATTGAGAATGGGACTAATGTAGGATTCCTACATATCTTAATTATAATAGGAATTAGAGTTACCATAGTTCAATTAATCAGGGATTACACACTGATACTTCCTTCGGGTTTGGGATCATGTAGATTTCATGATTACCACGAACCTCTAAGACCATGTGATTCATGCTCAGTGTGAGAAACAAGAGGATGCATTAAATCCATGAAACCACACAATCTTATTTTTCCAGTGATGGAAGAGGCCAAAACCCCAAGGGAGAGAGAAAGAAAGTAGTCTCTAGTGCCAATTTCATCTAGTCATTGTACCATGGGGCCAAAGGAAGAGAGAGAGAGGGATTTGAGGTGTTTTCCTCCTATTTTCATTTGGTATCCTAGATGGTCACATCTCACTTCTGGATATGCCTGTGGGTATGGATAAGCAGGAAGGAATGAAGAATGAGAGGTCTTGTAGTAAAGTATAGGGGCTTTGGGATTCCCTAAAATTTGTTCGAGGGGGGATCTCATTCCATATCTAGGGGAAATGAAAGGGTGATCATGACCCTCCCTACCTAGAACCAGAGGCTCTAGCTCTTAGGTAAAACTAGGTAAGAACATGGTCCTAACCCTAATACCAAACACCAGGAGTTCCTTGAAACCACCCCCAGGTTTGGGGTCCTCATGACCAAGGGAATGCATACTCACATGCACTCAAAGGGACCTACCTATCAAGTAGGACAAGTGAGGGACACCTCTAACTGAAGGAATGCATATCCAAATGGGAGACTCATTGGTGTGACTCTTTCCATGGATTTTAATGTCCAAAGGCTTTAGTGGAGGTTTCAATTTGGCCCCTCTTAGAAAAAGGAGCCAAAGGAAGAGAGGACCTTCCATTGGTGTCTTGGAAGAGGGTCTGAGAAGTGTCATGCATAGGGTAGAGTCTTAAGAGATCCAAGGGAGTTGTAGGTTCCGGGCGCAATGGAAGCACGTTGGTGGGTTTTTTCAACTTTAATTTTAATGTTAAACTATGTTCAATCCGAGATTCTTCATGATATAAAATGCCGAATCTTCGGAATAGAACAAATAACGAAAAGAAAAGAAGAGTCCTGGAACCCTAGAGGTAGGATCATCATATGTTGATTATAATTAATTTAATTAATTCATAAGAATTACCTCGATGTAATTCTTTCTTCGTTGATGCCTCCAGTCACGATCATGTGATCCGTCGTTGCGTCGTAGAATCCAAGTGCAGGATTCATCTAGCGGTGATCCACACGTTCTCCAAGTATCTCCAGACGTCGCCGAAGGGAACTCCGGGTGCTAGCGTGAAAGAACCTTTGCTTGCGATGTCCGTCTTCGATCGCCTTGATCCGGTGGAAGATCTTGCTTTCATAACATGAAAGCGTTCTTGGTGGAAAGGGAATTATCTCTTGGATTGAGAGTGTTTCCAAATCCATTGTGCCCAACCAAAATGGATAATCCCTATTGAGAATAATGTAATTGGGATTTATAATACTTAGAATAATAAAAGGAATTAATTTCCCAAAATAATTTAATTATTTCATTTAATTCTTACTAATTCCCCATGTCTTAATAATGACAGTTGACCATCATTATTACTTGACATGCATCCAATGTATCACATTTAATATCATTTAATTAAATAAACAATATTTTCTCACGAATCCCGAAAAAACAAACTACACGGAGTGTATGTAAAAACATACACAGCGTGAACTTTTATTTTTCCAGTTTTATTTATTTTCCTCCACCTCATTTATTAGACCTTGAGTAATGGCTATTTATTTCTTAAATAAATGTAACTGCATTACTCGCTAACAAATACATATTATTTCTCCCACAATATATTCTCTCGAATAACTAGTGTTGAAATAAATGTGATCAGACATCCTTGAATAATTATTAAACCACAATCGGGAATAATCTTTATTCAACTTGTTAAATTAATATTTAACTGAGATACATGGACACACTTAGTGTGTGATCCTCTAGGCCTCTTTCTCAGTGGCATTAGGAGGAGCCTTCCTAAATAACAAGGTTAGCATCTAGCAACACGCCAAGGCACCCATAGAGAATAAAGTTAACGCCGCAATGACGTGTCACCCCCTACGAACGCTTACTGTGTAATATAATCCCTTTGTCTCTATATTTCTAATCAAGCGGGTTGCATGCTAGTTCCATCAACCCATGTGCTCGATTATTCTTTCTTTGACTTCCTGGAATTGAACTCGCCCATACCTTACCATGGCTATGGATTTATGTAGGCTATATCAATTCCATCAAAGGGCCTGAGATATCTACTTCCATTATGGAACAGAAGGGAAAAATCCTTTCTCGCATTATCTATTAATACAATATTACTCGTGACGCACCCAACGTATCCTACCTCGCTGCGAACAGTGTGTCGTCACAGTTTTCATCAATACATCTAAGTGTGCGAGTTGTAATACTCATTAATAATAATCTTAATGTCTAAGGACCAATACACACGTCCGCAGATAGGAACATCCAATGACACTATGAAATGTGGATTTCTTACTGGAGGGTCTCGTTCTCATAATATCCTCCTGGATATTACCAAGGGCGCACACCATGAGAATGTGCCTCAAAGTTTTATGAGTCCTCACCCCTAATGACCTGTATTATTTGTGCCCCTCAAATAATATCATCCGGACATAGAACATACTTTCAAGAATAGTGTTATGGCACTTCCAGGTTCTCATCATAGCAGGGATCCGCTATGACCCTTTAATGCAACAACTATACTTAGGACATCATCACATGCATTGTCATGCAGAATAATAATAAAGATGTGATAAATCTTTCATTAATGAAGAAAGTACAAAATAGTTGGTTCTAGGCCACCAACTCCAACAGACTCCCACTTGGACTTGAGCCAACTACTAACAACCTTTAACCCGCTAGCTATCACATGATATTCATGATTCTGCTGAGATAGGCCTTTAGTCATGGGGTCTGCCACGTTCTATTCCATGGACAATCTGCTCACTGCAACTTCACCCCTCTGATATAAATCCCTCAAGAGGTGATACTTCCGGAGTATGTGCTTTGTCCGTTGATGTGACCTTGGTTCTTTTGCAAGAGCCACCGCTGCAGTATTATCACAATACAATGTAATGGGATCTTTACTACTAGGCACCACATCTAGCTCTTGGACAAAGTTCTGAATCCAGACGGCTTCCTTGGCTGCATCAGAAGCCTCTATATACTCGGACTCCGCTGTAGAATCGGAGACAACTGGCTTCTTTGAACTCTTCCAGCTCATAGCTCCTCCATTGAGATAGAAAACATATCCAGATTGTGACTTCAGATCATTCTGATCTGTCTGAAAACCAGCATCAACATACCCTCTGATGACAAGCTCCTCGTCTCCTCCATACACCAGGAACATATCCTTAGTTCTTCTCAGATACTTAAGGATAGTCTTAACAACAGTCCAATGTCGTTCCCCTGGATCTGCTTGATATCTGCCTACCATGCTCAGTGCATAGGCAACGTCAAACCTGGTACATAACATGTCATACATGATGGATCCTATAGCCGAGGCGTATGGGAACTTGCTCATCCTATCTTTCTCTTGTTGTGTCTGAGGACACATTTTCCTAGAATGATGTAAGCCATGTGACACTGGAACCAATCCTCTTTTGGATTGTTCCATACTAAATCTCTTTAGTATCTGGTCAATGTACGTACCCTGACTTAGTCCAACCATCCTCTTAGATCTATCACGAATGATCTTAATCCCTAGAATGTAGGCTGCTTCACCTAAGTCTTTCATGGAGAAGCACTTGTTCAACCAGTCCTTAACTGACTATAAGGCTGGTACGTCATTTCCCATAAGTAATATGTCATCAACATATACTACTAGGATAATGACCGCATTCCCATTAAACCGCTTATAAACACATGGCTCACATTCATTTTTAATGAAACCAAATTCCTTTATGGCTTCATCAAATCGAATATTCCATGACCTGGATGCTTGCTTCAATCCATAAATGGATTTCTGCAACTTGAAAACCCGTTTGGATTCACCTGGTGTCACAAACCCTTCTATTTGTATCATATAAACATCTTCCTGAAGGTTCTCGTTAAGGAATTCTGTTTTGACATCCATATGACAAATATCGTAGTCATGGTAAGCTGTTATGGAAAGTATGATTCTTATGGATTTAAACATGGAAACTGGCGAGAAGGCTTCATCATAGGAAATTCCTTGATGCTGTCTGAATCCTTTTTCCACTAGCCTTGATTTATATGTGCTAACTTGACCTTCCATGTCTAGCTTTCTCTTGAATACCCATTTGCATCCAACAGGCTTTACATCAACTGGATCATCGACGATAACCCAAACTTGGTTCTAATACATGGAATCCATCTCAAAATTCATAGCTTCTAGCCATCTTGCACCTTCTAAGCTTTCTACTGCTTCCTTGTAGGAGAGAGGTTCATCATTGTCCAACAATAAGTATTCACCATCCTCGTTGACTAGGAAACCAAATCTCTCTAGTTCCCTTACCTCTCTTGAGCTCCTATGCAGTACTTGTGTTTCTGGAACCTCTTCCACGGGGACCTGTGGAACTTGTTCCTATACCAACTCTTGTGTATCTTGAGCATCAACTTCTTCGATGTCAATCTTGCTCCCACTATCCTTCTTGAGGATGTGCTCCCTCTCAAGAAAGATGGCTTGTCTGGCGACAATCACTTTCTTGTCTTGAGGGTTATATAGGTAATATATTTTCGTTTCCTTAGGATATCCTATAAAGATACACTTCATACCCCGGGGTGCTAGTTTGTTTCCTGATAAGGCCTTAACAAACGCCTCGCATCCCCATACACGTGTATGCAACAAAATGGGTTTCTTTCCATTCCATAACTCGGAGGGAATTCCATTTTCCGCCTTAGTTGGTACTCGGTTTAATGTGTATGCTACAGTTTGTAATGCATATCCCCAAAAGGATAATGGAAGATCCGCATGACTCATCATTGACCTCACCATGTCTAACAAGGTGCGGTTCCTACTTTCACTAACACCATTCCACTATGGTGTATAAGGAGTAGTGAGCTGAGATAGAATCCCAGACTCCCGTAGAAGATCGATGAACTCCTGGTTCAGATATTCTCCACCTCGATCCGATCAAAGCTTCTTTATCTTCTTACCAAGATGATTCTCTACTTCATTCTTGAATTTATTAAATTTCTATAAGGCTTCTGACTTATAACTCATTAAATAGACAAATCCATATCTACTCAAATCATCAGTAAAAGTAATGAAGTAAGAATATCCACCACTAACTTCTACTGGAAATGGTCTACATACATCCGTGTGTACCAATCCTAGAAGCTCTGTGGCCCTTTCACCCTGTCCACCAAAAGGTGACTTGGTCATTTTACCTTGTAAACAAGCGTGATATCTATCAAGTTTTTTTAGCTCAGTAGAGTCTAAATAGCCATCTTGACAGAGCTTTGTCAAGCGCTTCTCGTTTACATGAACAAGGCGGTGATGCCACAACTGGGTGATGGATGAGTCATGTGAGTTTGTTTCATTATCGATTTCCAACACTTGGTTTTCATAATTTAATACATACAAACCATTATTCAAATGTGCCATACCATAACATAAGTTGTTCTTATAAAAGAGACAACCCTTATTTCCGAACTTGAAAACAAATCCATCCATATCCAAACAAGATACAGAAATTATGTTCCTGGTAACACTAGGCACAAAATAACAGTTATGTAAAACCAAAATCATCCCAGTCGGCAAGGAGAGGTGGTAGTCGCTAATAGCCAACACAACCAGCCTCGCGCCATTAGAAGCTCGAAGATCCACCTCTCCTCTGGCGATCTTTCTAAATCTACTTGGTTCCTGCATTTGAATACAGATGTGAGCCCCACAAGCTATATCTAATTCCCAATACGTAGAAATAGAAAGATTGCACTTGATAATGAATGCACCTTTAGCGTCCCCATGCTTCTGGGTGCAGTTTCTCTTCCAGTGGCCCTACTTGCCGCATGAAAAACACACTGCCTCCCGTTCCTTGCCCTGCCTCTAGATCTTCCCCTTCTTGGAGGGATGGTGCTCGGGGGTTCAGACAGTTTATAAGTCTTTGGCCCTTTTCCCTTGTCCTTCCTTTTCTTGTTTACCATAAGGACCGTGGGTTTGTCACGCCCCATGTCCTTATCTACCTGGAGAATCAACATCAGAAGCTCTGATAGACTCTTCTCATTGCCGCTCATATTATAGTTGACAATGAAGCTAGAGAAGGTATTGGGCAGTGATAATAGGATGAGATCTGTACGCAACTCATCTGGGAGTTTAATCCCTAAGATGTCCAGGCATTCAATGTAGCCAATAAGCTTGACTACATGAGGCCCAGCTGGCGCAGACTCTCCAAGATTCGTGGTGAACAAAGCATTGGAGATCTCATACCTCTCTTGTCCCGACTTCTCTTGGTAGAGATCCTTAAGGTGAGACATCATCCTATATGCATCCATGTTTTCATGTTGCTTAAAAAGCTCATTAGACATGGCCGATAGCATGAAAAACTGGACATATGTGGCATCATCCATGTGTTTCATATAGAGAGACAATTCCTCATCACTAGACTCTTTCCCAGGCGCAACTGGAATAGGCTCTTCCATCACATACAATTTCCTTTCGTGGCGAAGGACGATGCGTAAATGATTCTTCCACTCTTGGAAATTAGTGCCAGTGAGAAGGTTTTCCTTCTCAAGTATGGTGTGCAATGATATGTTTGATGTCATTTTCTTTCCGTTTCTACAAATTAAGATGAGCAAAGGTTTATTACTTTATTACAAAAATTGAGACAAATAAATAAATTAATACTTATTAGTCTCCCACTATTTTATCGAAATCCAATAGCCCTCACCATTGACTTCGGAATATTTTGTTGCCTGAATATTCTAGTGGAAAGGATTCATATTTCCCTTCACATTGCCCCAACTAGGGTTGGTTAGGCTACTTGAAGGGTTTTAGGTAGGCATTCCAAATTCCAACTGCATTAACTCGCAGCTCCTTGATCCACTGAGTGGACTCCCCAATCCTGAAATCCTTTTATTTTGGATTTCCTCAACCTTTGCCTCTTGATCACACCAAGTCCTGATGTGGTAGTCAACCCTTGATGCGAACCAAATCAAGTAAACCCAAAACCTTGAATTATAATTCCTCGATAATTGAAAGCACCCCAACTAGGGTTGGTCAAGCACTTTGAACTATGGTTCGATTCTAACCAAGATTATGGAAGGCTATACAGACTTAATATTTCTTTTGAGGGATTTTATCCTTATACGTAAATTTCTATTTTATTATCTTTGATTACATGCTTGTTAATATTAAGTGGTATATACATAAGTGATTAACCATGTCTAAGATAATATTTACGTATAAACCGGTTTTTATTTTAGTTCCATCTTGCATGCTTGTTATATTCATTAATTGTGTGATCGTGACAACACACCCACAATAAATAAGTCATGCAACTGACAAAAATAAAATAAATGGTATGATCATGAGCTTGTTCTATTGGTTATTTTATCTAGAGGTTGAAAAACTAACCCAAGACCTAGGGGAGAAACACTTTGAACCTTGCGGGTTCGTGTTTATAGCTTTACACTTGTCCACCTTTGTATCTCCTTGGATTGGTTTCACCTCGGCTCCTGACTTGAGCCGCCTCCACTAGCTTGGGAGCTCCATCCATTACATATGCATTTATCTCACACTCAGGTGAGGGGTAAAAAGGTGTTTTTACATAAAAGAATCCTTGGGAACGCAGACCCTATATATTAATGAGGAGATGGCTCGTAGGCCAACAAATTTAATTTAAATAAATGAATTAAAAGAAACCATTCACATACAAAGGTCTCGGTCTAGCTCATGATCATCCACACATGCAATGATATTTACACATAAATAAAACTAGCATTAAATTCTTTAATCGTTCTTGTTTAAGATAAATCATGATCGAATTAATTAATTATCTTTAATAAATACATCTTTTTATCTTAAACCCTTTTCTGAACTTCCTTGAGATTATCATTGTAACACCCCGAGATTTTATGAAAAATATTCTTTTAATTTCATTAATGTCTTGTGTTGTATGCTACACCAAGATTACCTTGCGCTATACGCAACACCGTATTAGCTTGCAGTATACGCAACACTATTCTTGGATTGTGTTACACACAATTTTGATAATAGTTATTCTACGCAACATTGAGTGTATATATATATATATATTAAATGTATAAATAAAATATGGGTGGATTCTGTTATACGCAACAACAAAGGAGTTGTGCACTACACACAACCCTGACTTGGCTTGCATTACACGCAATCACGACCTTCCTCGATAGCGTGTCTTGTACGCAATACCGGGTTATACTAAACAAGGATATATTATTATAATATTGTTATGAACTAGCCGTTATGAATATTGTTAACTAAATTTTGAATTTTATAACATTATTATTCATCTTACACATTTCTAGAACATGGTATAAGAACAAAATAATTTTTTCAGGTAAAATAAGTATTTTTCAAAAAATGCAGTTTTACCGCCTTTTGATGGCGCACCCACTTTAAATCTAGTTTTTGACATGTTTATAAGTTCAATTTGACAAAATAAAATTCTTATTTTGAATCAGGATATAAAAATTTACATTAGATAAAGTTTTGATATTTTTTCGATAACTTTCATATTTTAATGAATAGTAAAAACACGCTATATTTTAATTAAAAACAACCATTTTCATCGTAATATATTATGTGGTTAAATTATAATATTGAATGGTTTTAAAGTATAAATAGAATATATTTTTACCATTTAATATAATGTATGTCATTAGCATTGATTTTACCTTGAATTCGTAGGTTAAATCAATTCAATCTTTTGCAATGTTTTAAAGAAAAACCCGTTTTCTTTCGACAACGGGATTAATTTTAATTTAATTTATTCATATTTTGTGTATTGAATTTGGAAAAATGGATTCCATATTTGGAATCAGTGGGTCCAAATTATGTTAATAAGCTACTTTTTATTTTTGGGCATTGTGAATAGTAACTACGGTAAATTTTATTTACTATAGTTAAAGGTAAATCGGGTAATTAAGGGTAAATATAAGATTATAAAATTACCCTAAAACTTGGAAAAATCCTATTTTATGGATAAAAGTATACCCATATAACCTAAGGGTCGGATTAGATTCATTTTATGGACTTTTTTCCATGAAAATAATTTAATTATTATTAAAACCAAAGAATGTGACAACATGTCACTTTCTTAAATCTTATAAGTATAATAATTTTAATTTAATGATAAACTTCATGAAAATTCAAACATGAATAGTCTCCAGAAATATAATACAATTATCTACATCATAGGAATTTATTTAGAATTTTTAGGGATTAAATAAGTATCATTTATTATGACACAAAGATGATGCAGTAATTGTCTTATTAATGAAATATTGACATAATTGATGTTATAAATGCCCAAATAAATGTAATTTGAGACTTTTTATGACTTAAATTAATTTTATAGGTTAATATGACATGTTATTGTTGATATAAGTAACTTTGTTTGAACTTATCATTCTGTTATGAATTTCATAAAAATCATGTACCAAATAGTGTCAAAATTGACATAAATTAGTTTTTAAAACAAATATTATATTATTAATTGTTATTTAATTTCTAAAAATATAAGGTTCAGCCAAATGACTTAGATAAGGATATATATATTAATAATAAACAATTTGGGGTTCGTTTGTCTTGTTATGGTAAGTTTATTAACCATATAGTGTAAGAAAACAAAAAGACACGGTAAAAGTTAAATTATTTAACTTAGAGTTAAATCTAATTGATAAGGTTAAAATAATAACCTCAACTTGTCTAAATCCTATTGTATGAGAGGATTTACACCCATCCCCACTTTATCTTTGAAATAAGACCCTTTTTAACCATTATAAACCGAATTTTACCTTAATATAAAATAATATTTTGAGATTTTCCTAAGGTGCCCCTCTCCTCCCTTATAAAAGGGCACCTCCTCCCTCTCCTCCTCACACCAATTTGAGCATTAAATCTCGGCCAAACCCTACAAAAATATCTTCTCCACTTCCATAGTATCATCCTAGATGTCCTGGTCTTCTTCAAAGACCATCCTTAGTTCTTTAAGTGGAGGTTAAGTGAAGGCGCGTCAAAAAGAGGTAATATCCATTACCGATCTTTTTCAATTTATTTCTTCTTCAAATTCTTATTATTTAGTTGTTTCATGATAAAGTAATAACATAAGTATTTATTATATACTTATATGTTATTATAAATATGAAACAACTCTAATTAACCTTCTATACATCCTACGGAAAAAGGAAATCACCGCGCGTGCATACGTACGGAATACCGTCTCCACGCTGTGGTGTAATCTATTTTCCACCACCACCTTACTTGGATGAGTATAATGGTGTAAATAATAACTATATATGATTAATTTCAAGTGATATTGATTCTGAAATAGTATACATACACTCCAATACAGTCCCACGATCATGAGAATGATATCATCGCTCGTGCGTACGTACGGACTACCGTCTCCACGACGTGATGAGATTCATTCTCCACTTTAACCATTCATGAATGATTATAAAGTATATATAATAAGTAATCATGAAATATATGACATAATAATGATACTGGATTTATTTGTATATATATGTATGTCATCTACTTAATTCCATTCAACTCAATAAGGAAACGAAAACAGCGTTCATGCGTACGTACGACCTACCATCTCCATGAACGGTGTATTTCTTTCCATTTACTGAATTATTATATATATGTATATTCTGAATATATATTATATATAAATCATGTTTTATATTCTGGAATTAAGTAATCATGATCTAAGTAATCATATGAATAATTACAAGTCAAAACACGGACGACAAATGAAACAATTTTACCCAAAACGCTCTTTAACATGGAATTTACAAAAGAACGGGTAATATAAAGCCATAAGTGAACCATATATGATATCATAACAATGATTATGATTATGGAATAAGTCAATGACATTATTTAAATCATTATACAGGAGGTTCGGACACATACAAAGCAAATCAGACCTAAGGTAAGGGAAATATCACAATCTCATTTTTATCCGAGATTGTTTATACTTTGGCATTTACTGGGGTGTATTTTATCATCCACATCCATGTTTCCCCAATATGTAATATTTATATCCTTATACAGTTGTTTAAATCCAATTTTACCCTTCGGTGAGTTTTTAGTAAAAGATATGAAAGGAATCTTTTCTCGTTTTTCGTATGAGGTACTTTTTGACTTTTCCAACAAAAGTACGAGAGGAATGTTTTTTTAACTTATACGGCATGAATGGATTTTTAAAACAATATTTCCAAGAATCTTCCTTTACAAGTTTTCAAGTTTATTTTTAATCAAATTCTTTTAGTTTAAAATTGTATGACATGTTAAGAAAGGAAAAAATGTTTTTGAAGTAGAAAGGATATTTTCCTCAAGAATGGAGTTCAAGTGTTTTATCAAAATTATTTTCCATCTAAGATAATATAGGGTTCTGTTTCTATACCTATTATTACATGGATTTGATTATTTTGTGATTGAAATATTTTTATGAAATCCTTTATCTTATATGATTTGTTTTATGATGTCATGATGTTTAAGATTCCCATTTTTATTACATGGGTTATGCTATGATGTATGGTTTCTGATTTTGTGGCACACATAATAATGGTATCATTATGAGATGGGTAGGACCTATATCTCCCTCCAATGCATTGGTTAAAGATTTTATATCTCATGATATAGACATGGCTGGAACGGTAGGTTATACCGGTTCAGTGAAACAGGACTGAAACGAGGGTGACTCGGTTCAGAAATGGACTTTGTCCACTAAGATAGTCTTGGAAATGAGTCTTGACTAATAAGATATGATTCTCTATGATTATGTGTGTATGCCACAAAGTTTCATGTTTTAAGTTATGATTATTGGGATTTCATTTCACTACTATGATTTATCCCATGTTATGAAATTATGCTCTCTTTTGCAGGTTAAGATTTCCAAAATGTTATGTTCTTATGAATATGATGTGATTGATATTTCTTTTGCTTACCCTTACTGAGCATTTGAGCTCACCCTTTTATGTTTTCTTTTCCCTAGGATATAAAGAAAGTTTTTAGGTAAAAAAAGGAAGATCTTTATGGGAGATGTTGAAGATCTTTCACCATGATTAGAAGATTATATTCTGAGTTTCCAAAGACACTAAACTATTACGATCCTTATGTGCGTGTTTTTGTTATGTACTAAGTATTCCGCAAAAGTAATGTAATGTCTATGTACGTCAGGCTTCGGGTTTCTACAGTTGGTATCAGAGGGAGGTTTAGTCAACCTTTGGAAACTAGGATGCGAAAACGTTAGTGATATCCCTAGATATATTTCTAAGGTATGTCTAGGGATGTCCCTAAGGATAAGTATACGTATAGGATATAGTCCTAGAACTATGGTAACGATATTAGATTAAACCAAAGATGTTAGATATTGAAGTTACTCCCCCTTTATTATGATTTTTTCCTCTCACACTATTCTTTTTGGGTTTTATAAAATGGCTGGAAACAAGATGATTCACGATAATGGAGGATATGATGGACAATGGAATGATATTCTTCATGAGAAACCAAATGAAATAGGATTTGGAAGTCCAAACATCATTATTATGCCGAATCATCAATCTCATAATATGATCAATAAAGTAAAATTTGTTAAGTTTCCTGACTCGGCTAATAAGAGAAAGACGGAGTTTCATGATGATCATAGAGGAAAGAAAGTTCAATTTCCCCTATGTAAATCATGTGGGAAGAGGCATCAAGGAGAATGTTTCAAAGGAACTGGAAGATTCTTTGGGTGTGGAAAAGAAGGACACAAAGCCAGTAAGTGCAAAGGAAAAGGTTCAGTTAACACCAGGGATGAGGATAATGGTATTGCTACGACATCAAAAATGGTTAAATGTTTTAAATGTAGAATGTACGGGCATTATGCAAACCAATGCCCTAAGATAAAGTCTCATGAAGAGAATCAGTATGGTCGTATGGGTAGTATTTATGTTGATGATGATGAAGAGACTAAAAATGATATGTGAGATGAAAGAATTGTTGAAGCTCGGTCAATGGTTTAAGAATGTAGTGGAATGATTACATGTTTACCATGTGTAATGTTGTATAAGTAATCTCATGGTACTATGGAATAAAGAGACATCTAAGGATTGTTACACTGTTGTCTTTCTTTGAGTTTTCAAAGTGTTTGATTAATGGTATCAGTATCCATGAAAGGTTATTCAGATATTTTTGGAATGTAGATGATATGCGCATAATGAAGTGATAAGGAGAAAATTAAATGTTTGATAGTATTCATGATATCATGACTGATATAAGGAGAAGGTTATATCATGGTTTGAGTATATATAATTTTTTGATTTTGGTATGTGGAAAGAGTTAACTTTTGACAGCATTCATGTTTTCACTAAGGTTTAATGGGTATTCATTTTCAAGAGAATACATCATTAAGGTATTCACATGATTGGAATGTGACCAATAAGATATATGGGGGATAAATGATGGTATTCACATGCTTGGTTGACGACATTTCAAGTTATCATTTTCTTTATACTATGAGCTTGGACCGAAGTATTTTAGATATGCCTAAAGATTGGAATGGATTATGTTGGACATAAGTTAGTATTGTTTAAGGATAAAACTTTTTTGATATTTTTGATGGGATGTTATAGTAATATAGCTTTAGAAAAAGGACAACCTGCAGGATGGGTGACAGCCCATCGCATCGGACAAGGCTGTGGGAATCGAACCCACAACCGAAGTGCGACTGGCCTTTATCGCCTACCACTGGCCTACAGGAAGTCCCTGGTTAGTAGAAACTAGTTTTATTTTATTAAGCGGTATGATATATGAAGTATAAGTTCATTTTTGGAACCATATACGATTAATCTAACCATAAGATGGACTTATAACTTTTGATAGCCTTTTGTTTGAAAGAGATGGAATGACCCATAATTCTATCACATGATCTGCTAACACATCACGAATAACAAATTCAACTTCATTTCTTTAAGGGATGAAGTGGAAATTGTTCAATTCACGAACAATAGTGAGATTGTACCAAAATCATGCAAGTATTTATTTTAATTCATCAACTTTAGGGAAATGATCTTGAAAACCAAAAATGTTGTCCTAGTGATCTTATATCTGATGAATCAGATGGTACCCTAGATCATCACAAATTTATGGCTTTGTGATTGCTGGCTTTTCCATAGCCATGTTCTCTACCACTCTCCATCAGAACATGATGGTTAGATTTCTCATCCATATCCATATTTTCACCTATGTGGAAACCCAGTGATTAGTTTATTTGGGTAACCGTTACGTTTCATACTTTTGTTTATAAAGATTGGTTTTGGTATTCCTTTTTACGATGTGGGTTTCTATTAAAGAAACTTTTGAATAGTAAACCATTTATAATGCCGAAGAATTTCAAGGGAGAAATTCATTTTAAGGGGGGTAGAATGTAACACCCTGAGATTTTATGAAAAATATTCTTTTAATTTCATTAATTTCTTGTGTTGTATGCTACACCAAGATTACCTTGCGCTATACGCAACATCGTATTAGCTTGCAGTATACACAACACTATTCTTGGATCGTGTTACACACAATTTTGATAATAGTTATTCTACGCAACATTGAGTGTATATATATATATATATTAAATGTATAAATAAAATATGGTTGGATTCTATTATATGCAACAACAAAAGAGTTGTGCACTACACACAACCCTGACCTGGCTTGCATTACACGCAATTGCGACCTTCCTCGATAGCGTGTCTTGTACGCAATATCGGGTTTTACTAAACAACGATATATTATTATAATATTGTTATGAACTAGCCATTATGAATAGTGTTAACTAAATTTTTAATTTTATAACATTATTATTCATCTTACACATTTCTAGAACATGGTATAAGAACAAAATAAATTTTTCGGGTAAAATAAGTATTTTTCAAAAAATGCAGTTTTGCCGCCTTTTGATGGCGCACCAACTTTAAATCTAGTTTTTGACATGTTTATAAGTTCAATTTGACAAAATAAAATTCTTCTTTTGAATCAGGATATAAAAATTTACATTAGATAAAGTTTTGATATTTTTCCGATAACTTTCATATTTTAATGAATAGTAAAAACATGCTATATTTTAATTAAAAACAACTTTTTTCATCGTAATATATTATGTGTTTAAATTATAATATTGAATGGCTTTAAAGTATAAATATAATATATTTTTACCATTTAATATAATGTATGTCATTAGCATTGATTTTACCTTGAATTCGTAGGTTAAATCAATTCAATCTTTTGCAATGTTTTAAAGAAAAACCCGTTTTCTTTCGACAACGGGATTAATTTTAATTTAATTTATGCATCTTTTGTGTATTGAATTTGGAAAAATGGATTCCATATTTGGAATCAGTGGGTCCAAATTATGTTAATAAGCTACTTTTTATTTTTGGGCATTGTGAATAGTAACTACGGTAAATTTTATTTACTATAGTTAAAGGTAAATCGGGTAATTAAGGGTAAATATAAGATTATAAAATTACCCTAACACTTGTAAAAATCCTATTGTATGGATAAAAGTAGACCCATATAACCTAAGGGTCGGATTAGATTCATTTTATGGACTTTTGTCCTTGAAAATAATTTAATTATTATTAAAACCAAAGAATGTGACAACATGTCACTTTCTTAAATCTTATAAGTATAATAATTTTAATTTAGTGATAAACTTCATGAAACTTCGAACATGAATAGTCTCCAGAAATATAATACAATTATCTACATCATAGGAATTTATTTATAATTTTTAGGGATTAAATAATTATCATTTATTATGACACTAAGATGATGCAGTAATTGTCTTATTAATGAAATATTGACATAATTGATGTTATAAATGCCCAAATAATTGTAATTTGAGACTTTTTATGACTTAAATTAATTTTATAGGTTAATATGACATGTTATTGTTGATATAAGTAACTTGGTTTGAACTTATCATTCTATTATGAATTTCATAAAAATCATGTACCAAATAGTGTCAAAATTGACATAAATTAGTTTTGAAAACAAATATTATATTATTAATTGTTATTTAATTACTAAAAATCTAAGGTTCAGCAAAATTACTTAGATAAGGATATATATATTAATAATAAACAACTTGGGGTTCGTTTGGCTTATTATAGTAAGTTTATTAACCATATAGTGTAAGAAAACAAAAAGACACGGTAAAAGTTAAATTATTTAACTTAGAGTTAAATCTAACTGATAAGGTTAAAGTAATAACCTAAACTTGTCTAAATACTATTGGATGAGAGGATTTCGACCCATCCCCACTTTATCTTCGAAATAATACCCTTTTGAACCATTATAAACCGAATTTGACCTTAATATAAAATAATATTTTGAGATTTTCCTAAGGTGACCCTCTCCTCCCTTATAAAAGGGCACCTCCTCCCTCTCCTCCTCACACCAATTTGAGCATTAAAGCTTGGCCAAACCCTGCCAAAATCTCTTCTACACTTCCCTAGTATCATCCTAGAGGTCCTGTGCTTCTTCAAAGACCATCCTTAGTTCTTTAAGTGGAGGTTAAGTGAAGGCTCGTCAAAAAGAGGTAATATCCATTACCGATCTTTTTCAATTTCTTTCTTCTTCAACTTCTTATTCTTTAGTTGTTTCATGATAAAGTAATAACATCAGTATTTCTTATATACTGATATGTTATTATAAATATTAAACAACTCTAATTAACCTTCTATCCATCCTACGGAAAAAGGAAATCACCGCGCGTGCGTACGTACGGAATACCGTCTCCACGCCGTGGTGTAATCTATTTTCCACAACCACCTTACTTGGATGGGTATAATGATGTAAATAATAACTATATATGATTAATTTAAAGTGATATTGATTCTGAAATAGTATATATACACTCCAATATAGTCCCACGATCATGAGAATGATATCATCGCTCGTGCGTACGTACGGACTACCGTCTCCACGACGCGATGAGATTCATTCCCCACTTTAACCATTCATGAATGATTATAAAGTATATATAATAAGTAATCATGAAATATATGAAATAATAATGATACTGTATTTATGTGTATATATATGTATGTCATCTACTTAATTCCATTCAACTCAATAAGGAAACGAAAACAGCGTTCATGCGTACGTACGGCCTACCGTCTCCATGAACGGTGTATTTCTTTCCATTTACTGAATTATTATATATATGTATATTCTGAATATATATTATATATAAATCATGTTTTATATTCTGGAATTAAGTAATCATGATCTAAGTAATCATATGAATAATTACAAGTCAAAACACGGACGACAAATGAAACAATTTTACCCAAAACGCTCTTTAACATGGAATTTACAAAAGAACGGGTAATATAAAGCCATAAGTGAACCATATATGATATCATAACAATGAGTATGATTTTGGAATAAGTCAATGACATTATTTAAATCATTATACAGGAGGTTCAGACACATACGAAGAAAATCGGACCTAAGGTAAGGGAAATATCACAATCTCATTTTTATCCGAGATTGTTTATACTTTGGCATTTATTGGGGTGTATTTTATCATCCACATCCATGTTTCCCCAATATGTAATATTTATATCCTTCTACAATTGATTAAATCCAATTTTACCCTTCTATGAGTTTTTAGTAAAAGATATGAAAGGAATCTTTTGTCGTTTTTCGTATGAGGTACTTTTTGACTTTTCTGACAAAAGTACGAGAAGAATGTTTTTTTAACTTATACGGCATGAATGGATTTTTAAAACAATATTTCCAAGAATATTCCTTTACAAGTTTTCAAGTTTATTTTTAATCAACTTCTTTTAGTTTAAAATTGTATGACATGTTAAGAAAGGAAAAAATGTTTTTGAAGTAGAAAGGATATTTTCCTCAAGAATGGAGTTCAAGTGTTTTATCAAAATTATTTTCCATATAAGATAATATAGGGTTCTGTTTCTATCCCTATTATTACATGGATTTGATTATGTTGTGATTGAAATATTTTTATGAAATCCTTTATCTTATATGAATTGTTTTATGATGTCATGATGTTTGAGATTCCCATTTTTATTACATAGGTTATGCTATGATGTATGGTTTCTGATTTTGTGGCACACATAAGAATGGTATCATTATGAGATGGGTGGGACCTATATCTCCCTCCAATGCATTGGGTAAAGATTTTATATCTCATGAGATATACATGGTTGGAATGGTAGGTTATACCGGTTCAGTGAAACAGGACTGAAACGAGGGTGACTCGGTTCAGAAATGGACTTTGTCCACTAAGATAGTCTTGGCAATGAGTCTTGACTAATAAGATATGATTCTCTATTATTATGTGTGTATGCCACAAAGTTTCATGTTTTAAGTTATGATTATTGGGATTTAATTTCACTACTATGATTTATCCCATGTTATGAAATTATTCTCTCTTTTGCAGGTTAAGATTTCCAAAATGTTATGTTCTTATGAATATGATGTGATTGATATTTCTTTTGCTTACACTTACTGAGCATTTGAGCTCACCCTTTTATGTTTTCTTTTCCCCAGGATATAAAGAAAGGTTTTAGGTAAAAAAAAAGGAAGATCTTTATGGGAGATGTTGAAGATCTTTCACCACGATTAGAAGATTATATTCCGAGTTTCCGAAGACACTAAACTATTACGATCCTTGTGTGTGTGTTTTTGTTATGTACTAAGTATTCCGAAAAAGTAATGTAATGTCCATGTACGTCAGGCTTCGGGTCTCTACACTCATCCATCATAATTTTAAACAAATAAATTCATTTAAAATTATCCTTGTACGTAACTTGTACCTTGGAGGAAACCCGGTGAATTCCCTTTCATTATGCAGATGTTAAATTAAACACACATATATAAAACACCTATCACGTGTTGTGCCTCAGCTTTACACCTACACTATGGTACACATCTCAAGGGTTAGTATAATATAATAATTAAATTTTAATAAATCTGCGTAATTTGGGTGAGTACACGGCGTGTAGTTCCGACTACATGGCGTGTAGTTTTCTTCACCGTCCATCCGAAGTACACGCCCAGGGACATGGCGTGTTAATGTACTTTGGAAATTTTTGGAGTACACGGCGTGTTCAGTGGACACACACCATGTAGTTTCCGCATTACACGGTTTCCAGCCAGGAAAGCTGTGTACGGGGTACACGACCCAACCCAAACCCAAAGGGACTACACACCATGTTCAGTTGGACCACATGGCGTGTAATCCAAAAACTGTGTGCCACCTGTTTTTGGTCAACACACGGTGTCATAAATGACCTCAATACACGACCTGATTTGGAGGATCGGTCAATGCATTGAACCTAGACTACACGGCGTGTACTTCCGAATACACACCGTGTATTCTGGTGTTGTACGACCAGAAACGTTTGGCTCCTTCGGATGAGTTCCTTTATTTTATTTTAATCAAAATTAAAAGAAAAATTCGTTTCTGTGAGGTGAACGAGAAACAAGGGAGGAGGAACGGATCTCGATATTCAGATTTCCAGAATGATTAAACTTGAATTGAAACAATTAAATTATTAAATGAATAAATCACCAATTAAAAACTAAATAATTATAATCAATGATATGACCCCTCTGATACCACTTATAGGTTCCGGGTGCAGCGGAAGCGCGTTGGTGGGTTTGCCCAACTTTAATTTTAATGTTACACAACTTTCAATCTGAGATTCGTCACAATATAAAATGGTGAATCTTCAGAATAGAATGAAAAAAGAAAAGAAAAGAAGAGTCCCGGAACCCTAGAGGTAGGATCATCATATGTTGATTATAATTAATTTAATTAATTCATAAGAATTACCTCGATGGAATTCTTTCTTCATTGATGCCTCCGGTAACGATCTTGTGATCCGTCGTTGCGTCGTAGAATCCAAGTGCAGGATTCCTCTAGCGGTGATCCACACATGCCCCACGTATCGCCGGACGTTGCCGAAGGGAACTCCGGGTGCTAACGCAGAAGAACCTTCGCTTGCGATGTCCGTATTCGATCGCCTTGATCCGGTGGAAGATCTTTCTTTCGTAACATGAAAGCGTTCTTGGTGAAAAGGGAATTCTCTCTTGGCTTGAGAGTGTTTCCAAATCCGTTGGGCACAACCAAAATGGAAAACCCCTATTGAGAATAATGTAATTGGGATTTATAATACTTAGAATAATAAAATGAATTAATTGCCCAAAAGAATTTAATTATTTCATTTAATTATTAGTAATGCCCCATGTCTTAATAATGACATTTGACCATCATTATTACTTGACATGCATCCAATGTATCACATTTAATATCATTTAATTAAATAAACAATATTTTCTCACGAATCCCGAAAAAACAAACTACACGGTGTGTACTTTTATTTTTCCAGTTTTATTTATTTTCCTCCACCTCATTTATTAGACCTTGAGTAATGGCTATTTATTTCTTAAATAAATGTAACTGCATTAATCGCTAACAAATACATATTATTTCTTCCGCAATATATTCTCTCGAATAACTAGTGTTGAAATAAATGCGATCAGACATCCTTGAATAATTATTAAACCACAATCGGGAATAATCTTTATTCAACTTGTTAAATTAATATTTAACTAAGATACATGGAAACACTTAGTGTGTGACCCTCTAGGCCTCTTTCTCAGTAGAATTAGGTGGAGCCTGCCTAAATTACAAGGTTAGCATCTAGCAACACGCCAAGGCACCCATAGAGAATGAAGTTAACGCCGCAATGACGTGTCACCTCTTATGAATGCTTACCGTGTAATATAACCCATTTATCTCGATATCTCTAATCAAGCGGGCTGCATGCTAGTTCCATCAACCCATGTGCTTGATTATTCTTTCTTTGAATTCCCGGAACTGAACTCACCCATAACTTACCATGGCCATGGATTTATGTAGGCTATATCAATTCCATCAAAGGGCCTGAGATATCTACTTCTGTTATGGAACAGAAGGGACAAATCCTTTCTCGCATTATCTATTAATGCAATATTATTCGTGACGCACCCAACGTATCCTACCACACTGCGAACAGTGTTTCATCACAATTTTTGTCAATACATCTAAGTGCGCAAGTTGTAATACTCATTAATAATAATATTAAAGTCTAAGGACCAATACACACGTCCGCAGATAGGAACATCCAATGACACTATGAAATGTGGATTTCCTACTGGCGGGTCTCGTTCTCATAATATTCTCCTGGATATTACCAAGGGTGCACACCATGAGAAGGTGCCTCAAAGTTTTATGAGTCCTCACCCCTAATGACCTGTATTATTTGTGCCCCTCAAATAATATCATCTGGCCATAGAACATACTTTCAAGAATAGTGTTATGGAACTTCGAGGTTCTCATCATAGCAGGGATCCGCTATGACCCTTTAATGCAACAACTATCCTTAGGACATCATCACATGCATTGTCCCGCAGAAGAACAATCAAGATGTGATAAAGATTTCATTAATGAATAAAGTACAAAATAGTTGGTTCTAGGCCACCAACTCCAACAGGAGTATCATGTAGGGTATGCCTACAAAGCTGACAATGCTTCGTGTAGGTAGTCCTGTGTGATCTGAATGTACTTTGGGTGACAGAACACCTAGGAAATAATAATTGGGAAATGTTTTTATCAGGGTTTCAAGGGTCTCTAAAGGTGTTCTCGAAAGTGTATCATGAATTTCTATGGTTAGTGAAGGGGACCTCACATTAGTGTTCTTAAAACATGGGGAGAGGGTTCCACGCATAGGTGTTATGTTTTTTCAGAATTGTGAGGACTTTGGTTCCACTCCCACTAGTTTCCTATTATTTATGTTTTGGAGGGATAACTGGAAGGTTTATGAGGGCCTGGGTGAAGGAATAGGGAGAGAAGAGCATCGTGAGTTCTTCAGGATTTTTTCCATGAAAATAAAGAGTCCTAGGGTCCTATTTATAGAAAAAAAATGGGACCCTATGTGAAAGGAATATCTCACAGAGGTCTCTCATGCAGGATTATGTGCAGGTCATTCATGTAGGCTAATGTGAAGGCCCATCATGTAGGCTCATGTGCATGTACCCTGCGTACCGACGCTATTCTATGGGACTTGCGTGGAGGGTCTTCAATGAAGTTTCAATCCTTTGATTTCTTTACTTCTTATATTTTATTCTCCATAAGGTATTTTTCTTTAACACTATTTCATCCATATGAGAAAATAGAGTTTCAACAAAATCCCCCCTAAGATTGGATCTGATCAAAAGATGAGGGTTTGATCCTGAGGTAAAGGGACAAAGGGGACCATGGATCACAGAGGTCATTAGTGCAGGTCTACCACACAGGTCTTCCACATGGGTCAATCATATATGTGGGGCATACATGTGGGCCACTTACAGGGTCTCCTGCATCTATAAATAGGGATGCTAGTTTCAGAAAATGGTCTGAAAGCTCATGTACCTCTAGTCTTTCCAGTATAGTATTTAGCATAGACAATCCTCTAAATATTTTTTTTACTAAATCTCCTTTCCTGCATAAAAGGTATACACCTACCTACACAATATTTATGTTTGGGTGAGTGACCCACACAAGGCTTCTTGGGTGATGGACCTGTGTGAGGTCACTTGTGCGGGAACCCTGTGCGAGCTCATGCCTTTTCCCAAATTTCCACATTTTTTCAATTTTTTCAAGACGAATACTTATTTATAATGAAAATAATGGTGATTATTTGTAGGTTCAATGTCCGGTTATAAGACTATAGTTTCTGATTAACAACTATAAATCACATTGGGGGGATGGTAAAAATTCTAGGGCCTGACTACTATGACGTACCTGATATTGATCTACCAGATCCGGTGGGGCATCTGATGAAGTATCATCATGAGTACCCAAAGAGTAACTATCTACCACTTTCTAGACATAACCATATAAAGTAGGTCTTCATACCAGAGTTGAAGAATTACACTCCTCTTTCCAAGTTTCAAGACAACAAGAACTTCACTACTGCTAACATTTTCATCATGGGTGCATATATTAATGTCGGGACATCATCCACGATCTATGTCATGTATCATATCCAATGTGAACCAGATTTAAATCCATACAAAACATAATTAAATGTGCAATTTTACCCATTCATCTTCCTTGATTCCAAGAAAACCATTTGAAGGGTTGGAGGGAAGAATGGGATCTCTGGCCAAGAGGGGGTTTTAGGACCAAGTGTATGTGGGGGCAATCAGAATTCCATACTATTAATGATTTCGTAAATGATTTGAAAGAATTGGAAATATATAAAGTCTTCTGGGTGGACCATACATATGTATATAAGAACTATGTTTTCATTCCCGAGATGCTAAGACGATGGAGCCTGAAAATGAACTCTTTCCACCTCATGCATGGAGAAGCTGGTATCAGATTGTGGGATTTACATAAGATCTCTGGGGATACAAACATTAGAGATATGTATGATGAGTTCTTATGACTGATAGAGATGTGGGATGACACTGAAAGGACACTAATTCTGGCACATGAGCTGTTGAAGATAGCTCGGGACATTAAGAAGGAATAACCCCACCTGAGGAGGGATATCCATCCTAAAACTTAGATGAGTGCCTTCATAGAGTCAAAGGTGAAGGGGCCCATTTGAAAACATCCTATGGGGTGTCTCAAGATGAAGAAGCAGGGTGATCCTGAAACATTCTAGCCAACTTTGGAAAAGGTTGATTACAACTAATGGCGGTATAAACCCAAGTCTAGAATACCTTCAAACACGCATATTGAAGGCTTTTACCCATTTGGATAAGTGTCTATCAGATTCTTTTCCATGAATAAAATGGTGGCATGAGGAGAGGGACATTTTTTATTGCGTCCAAGGTGGCAGAGAAGAAGCATGTAGGGTTATAAATCCATGTCATGGTGAATATTCACTGATTCCTTCTTCACATTCATGTAGGGAAGGACCCGTTCATAATTTCTATGACATTACAAGTATTTTGGGGATAGTTAATAGCACAATTTATATCATATTCCATGTTAAGTGGGGTCAAGATTCCCAGGGTCCATTTTCGCCCATTTGTTCATGTCGTTTATAGTATACAATATTGTTTCTTGAATCCATATGATACCTTGATGAGGCTGAACCTATTCAATGAATTAAATTTCTTCCTATATATATAATTTACTAGTAGGAGATTTAATGATGACAGAAAGGTTGGCTATGATCTATGATCATACATGATTTCCTTTACGGATAGCATGCTAGCGACCTGTATTGTTGCTGAGGTTATATATAAGGCCTATTATCCATACACATTTTTACACCAATTCAATTTCCTACTAAAAATAATTGTATCTCCTTTGGTGGGTGTATTATTAGAAAAGAACCCAATGGTAGCCCAACAAATGTGGATGCTTATAGTGATGGAGCTAACTCAATCAGAAATTAACCTATCTCCAGTGGGTGCATCCATTTTACTAACCTCTTGGTGTGATGAGGCCTAGATTTCATCATATCCAAAGGGAGTGTTAGTATAATTTTTCTCTTGATTCAGGGATGGAATAACTTTCAGGCATAGAAAGAAAGGTAGAAATTCTCCTCTCCCTACATAAGTTTTTTCCTATCCTCCGATGGGGGCTTCTTCTAACTTCAGATGGTGTGGATGAAAAGGTCTCGAGTTTGCCCAAATGACCTCATGCACGGTTCAGTCCACCAACTCAATTCAAAAGGGTTGTGACAACTGAGGATGGGCATAGGTGGTCTGGACTCCATCATCTGGAGGAGACCCAAATTCCATTTTCCCATCCTTCATCTATGATGGAGAGAGTTGGGAAGACCATGATACCAAAGGTCATCGAATCATCTTCATAGCAATCCATGTAGGCCTTTAAATGCATGTGACTATAGGCAATCCAATTTTGGAAAGACATGTCTCTTGATGCTAAAGTAGTATGGTCACTTATTCATTCCAGGATACAGATTCTAGAGATAAGATATTATTAATCCCCACTCAATCTTCTCTTTGAGGATAATCCCATTGAGGTGGGGATTTATATCCAAGAAATAGATATGCTTATTTATGAAACTACAAACTAGATCCCTTCCATGAGATGGGTGGAGGAAATGTCAAGATAGGGTTCTATTAAAGGGGTTGACCACCCTTCTTTTAAGGAATGGATTAACTATGTCAATCTCAATGATGTATGTTTTCCTTTTATTATGTCCTATTTTGTTCTTACTTTATTTTATCTTGAAAAAAATACTATTTTTGTGGGTAAGATCATCTTGATTTGTAGTGGGACTGAGGAAATTAGTAGAGATTTCATCATTGAAATATGGACTGGATGGAACCCTACTCAGAACCGATGAGTCATCTCCCAAACTGGGAGAGCAATCCCTAGGCCAACAGATAATGGAGGATAATATAGTGGGAGAAACTATACTTCCCCCTCCAATACCTATCATTGAGGTTACTAGTGCCAACCTTCCTCTATTGAAAAAGTAAGAAAATCAGAGAATACAATATTTTTCTAATAACCTCTTCAGTGATGGTAAGTCTCTATGGTATCATTAATCCATGATTTATCCATCACAAATGTCTAACCCTTTTTGTGGTTGAAGAATATTATTCCCTTTCCTCTCTTAAGAGTCCTAGAAAGAGGCTCTAAGAATGAAGAAGGATGCTTCAGACCAAGCATGGATTCCTGCTGGTGAGTTAGTTCCCAATAAATAAGAAGTGTCGAGGGTTGAGAATATATCATCTCCTCCTATAATCACTCCTACCATTGTAGACATGGAGTAGGATTATGGTAATGTACAAGGTACATCATAAGGAGTTATATGATGACTCTGAAATTTTATTCCTTATGAAATTTTAGGTTCATATCATGAACCAGAGGACTCTGTGATGACTGATGAAAACCACATGGAATCTTTAAGGAAGCTGTTTGGGGTATCAGTTCATCAAAAAAGGGTGTTGTACCGGGTCTTGATCCAAATGTTTCATGCATCCCCATGGTTGATACTACCATAGGTCTTGGGACATTAATACATTCTAGGATAAATATTGACATGAAATTTGAATAAATTATTGAATATATTAATCATCTCACATATTAATAATATTTTTAGGAATTTAATATGGAATTGAATGGATGTGAGAGTTTATTTTTTTGTGAAACCAATTTTCATGCCCGATGTTTTGATCATGACTGGTTGAATCACGAAGCTTCATCTATAGAGAATGTTGCAACATCGATGCATGAACAAGGTGCTAAAGTATGTCCCACTCCCATTTATGAGGGAGCACCGATTCAAGGGGATCCCAAAATGGGGTATCTTTGTGAGCTTATCCTAGTGAGCTCTAGGTAGACTCAGGATAGAACCTCTTATCAAGAGGCTCCGGATCAAACTGCTGAGGTCAGGGATGGTAGAGAAGAATACACCCAATCCACTGAACCATCACTAGGTGAGTTTCACTAACTAATTTGATCATCCCATACCTATTCAATTAATTATCATCTTGATGCTAAAAATTATTATTATCTATGTCTAGTACCATTAACTTATGCATCCAAGCTCGAGGGAGGAGCCTCTATACTGATGCCTCCATACTAATGCAACCAAGCTTGAGGGAGCATGGTAGGGTGCCTCATTTATTGTAATGATCCCATAATATATTTCTCCCTATAAATTTGGATTTGAGTTAGATTTAGAGATTCATAATTCTCTTCGCATCACATTTCATACGACCTTGTAGGAAATCTATAAAACAATCTCTAAGACACCTTTTTAAGTCCTTCCTTTGTGATTATATTGACTTCTGTTTTTGTTTTGTATGCTGGGATAATGTATATTTGAATACTGCATGATTCATTCCACTATAAAGGAGATCATTCACAAATTAAAGAGAGAACACAATCTTTAATAGAACCTCATAAAGGAAAAGATTCTTGTCAACACTAATGATCTCCAAGATGCATTATCCCTGGTAGAGGCCAACCATGCAAAGAAGTTAGCAAAATTTAGAAATCATATCGATGAGAAAAATATTAAAATATCACGCATTTAGAAAGAACTATATGACACTCAGAGGGGGTGGGATCATAAAACTTCACCATTCATTATAAAGAGCACAAACCGATGGGTCTACTAATATCGCGACTACGGCGAAGGAACTTTTCCAGACCGAGGAGACCAAAGTTGTTCACTTGGATGGGCTTCAATAATATGTATATGAGGATCATGATTCTATTCAAAAAATGAAGAGTTATGTTTATGGTCTTTTGTAAAGTGTGAAAAAGAGATTCCATCTTTTGGATGCTCCTCTGATTTTGTTTTGTTTCATAAATGAAATGAATTTTGATCTAATCATCTGTGTATTCATCCCTATTTTCCTTATGTGATCATAACATAAAATTGAATGTAATTTTCATAGAAATAAATCTTTTCATCAGGTAATTTTAACCAAAGGGATAGATATGGGGAAACAATCTAAATTTTTCCTCATCCACGGGGCCTAGTGAGTATAGTTTGTCTAATTTTAGGGTCACATTGAAAACCCTAAAAATATTGCGTCTTTTGTGTCATCACCCAAATTTTTTCCTAAGTACAATATAATGAAGACTATGTGGGCTAGACTTGGATTTTTCTTAGACCTCCCTTTTTGGGTTTTCATCCTAACAAGTTCTATGCCTATTTCTTTTCAATGATTTATTTTTTTTCTAAACTACAAGGAGTGAAAATATGAGACTCTACTTTTGTCAAGGGTTCCCTTTTCAAGTTTTGAATTAGATGAGTACTATGTCTCCTTTTATGGGAGGTTTAATTCCATGGAATTATAACTAGTGAGGCTAGTGTTTTAGGTTGGACAACTTTGACCATATGTTTTTAAATGATGACCCAAACAAGGCTTCTTAACCAATAATGTTACAACATTTTTCAGATACCCAATATAGAATTTTGATCCATGATTTTGTGGTTCCTGAATATAAAACATGATATTTGGGAATAGAGGAGTCTTATCCTAAGGATGAAGTTACCATTGGTTAAAAAACCCTATTTTGGGTGACTTTATGCAATTCTAATTGGGGCATGTTGCTGTGTAGTCAATCAATGTCATCCTCTAGCCGACAGGCCATGAAATTTGGTGCGAAACTTATGAAAATCCAAATAAGGTGTGTTATAGCATAGTTAGGAAAATTACTTCTCAGGGATTCCAAAATTATATTACTAATGGCCAAAGTAAGTTTATGAAGATTCATATTTCTCAAGACCATGATGGTTGGTTTTTCCAAGGTAATACGTCTGAGAATGAAGAGATAATCTCTATTGGCATTGACCATGAATGGGAAACAACTTCTACATGAATTTATATTGGGTTAAGGATGGTATATTTGTTTAGATGACAGATGTCATGGGGGAAGGCCCCTTTCATACAAGGTATGAATCATCATGTAATTTAATATCGTGCGACCATGACATTGAAAATGCAGTTTGACAACTTATGGTGAGGATGTTGTTTAAGAGTTTAATGTCATGTGACTAGGAAGTTATGCTATATAGTTTAATGTCATACAATAAGGAACTTATTCTATTCATTTTAATTTAATACAATAAGGAAATTAGGGGGGCTATAATTTAAGGTATTTCGCTTTGGCCAAAAGAGTGATGATTCTCTCATTCTTTACGATCTATCTAGGAATGTGCTATCATATTTAGGTGTGAGAGGAGAAAGTTATAAGCTATTATCTAGGGATATCTATATTCGATTTTTATTGGGGGAAATGGATTATGGTGATAGAGGAGGACTCACCTAATGATGACATTACCACTGATTGAAAAAACCCACTTTGCGGGATACTTCATGCAAATCAAACTAGGGCATGTTACTGCATAGTCAAATAGTGGAATCCTTTGGCTGAAAGGAATATTTTTTGGGAATATTATACTAATCCAATTGGGATGTGTTACAAAATAGTCAGAAAAATGAGTTCTTAGGAATTCTGAAATTCTATTGCTGATGGACGAAGGAAGTTTATTGAGATTCATATTTCCATGGGCATAGGGTTTAGTTTTGTGGAAGAAAAGTGAATGAATATGGATGGAACATTTCAAGTCCATATTACCCAAGAATGGGGAGAATATGTTTCTAACGTAGGTCTGACCCAAACATGGGAAATATGGTGACTTTAGTTTCAGGTCATATGAATAGGACCCCATCATTATGGAAACTATATGTGATATGTGCCCAACTGAACTAAGGTCATTCAAACATAATTCAAACAAGAGGGAGGAAATTGTAATCCATGGTATTGGGGGTTCATATATTGGGATAAAGGATATGGAAAAAATATGTGATGGATGGACACAAACTAATTCAAATCATAGGTTCCAACATAATGTCATCAAATCTTATGAGTACAGAAGAGATTTATTCTGTGGGCAAAGTTACCACTGGTTGAAAAATCCATTTTTTCAGCGACTTTGTGAAAATACAACTAGGTCATGTTACTGCATATTCAAATAGTGGTATCCTTTGTCTAAAGAACCCATTATTTGGTCCAATTTATGAATTGTCAACTAGGATATGTTACTGTATAGTCAGGAAGAGGATTCCTCAGGTATCAGAAATTCTATCACTGGTGGCTGAAGAAAGATTATGAGGATTTGATAGTATCTAAAATTAGGAGTATGTTGTATGGAAGGGATATATTTGATCAAAAAGGAATAATTTGGACTGATACTATACATGAAGCGTAGAGTCCCTTGCATAAACCTGGCTCATATGTAAGAGGGGGACATCTCTGTTTCCTTGGTGGACCCCATAACGAGGGGACCCTAATTAAGAGATCTTGTATAGATATTTTATTATATATAGGGGATGGGGTATTTTTATTTACACTGTGTATAAGACTAGGACATGAGGCATAAGTTCACTATATATCTCACTATAATGAGAATCAAGACACACATTGTTCTTGAGGTACCTTATAGTTTAAAGTCATACGGCCAATACATTAGCCAGTAGTTTAATATTTTTTAGTAAGGAAGAAGGTGACTTGGCATAAGAAATAAAGGAATATTGCAGCTGGACCAGGGTATAGGGCCTAAGAATCTCTATTTATCTTGTTGGGGAATGAATCAAGCCTCACATAGTTCTGAAGAGGTTCCCCATACTAATTGAATTCATGTGTGTAGAAACTGTTTTTTTAATATGAGATCATGCATAGGGTGAGACACCATATTGAATCCTCTTATGTAGATCTAACTCATACATAGAAGTGTGGGTAAATTTCTCATATTTTGTTGTGGTTGGGCCCATGATTGAAGATCCGGACATCACTATGTATCTCATTGGAATAAGAATCAAGACACACAAAGTTATAAAGGAAATAATGTAGTTTTTTATCATGAAATGAGGGCATATGGTGTGAATTTTAAGGTCTTGTAGCCAGAATCATGATAAACTTGTTGAAAATTTATATACCTTACTTATCGAGGGAAATATTTTAGCAAAAGACATAATCCCACATTATCTATGATCGATGTGATAAATATGGAGTGGTAAAGGTTTCTTCCACCACATTAAGGAAAATCATTTGAATTAATGACAAATTCATTTAGATTTTATGGTGGATGGTCTAGGAGGTATGAACTAGGAATCGCTACATAACTCATTAGGATAAGAATCAGGCCATACACAGTACTTGAATTCCATGCAGTTTAACATCATTTGGCGAGGATGAAGATGACCCTATGTGAAAGAGGGAAAATGTTGTGGCTAGGCCAAATAATGAAAATATGGGCATCACTATATATCTTAATATGGTAGGAATCAAGCCACATGCTATTCTAAAAAGGTTCCCTATACTGGTCTGATTTGTACACAGGGAGTTGGGGATTTTTTTGTTGTTGTAGATGGACTTGGTATTAGAGATCTGGGTATCACTATGTATCTCATTGGAATGAGAATAGAGAAAAACAAAGTTATTTAAGATATCATGTAGTTTATAATCATTCAATGAGGGTTTTATCTATGCAGTTTAACATATTGCAGTAAGGACATGGGTCACCTGATGTGGAAAGTCATATTGTGGCTAGACCAGGGGATAGGACCGAGGATTCACCACATATATTGTTATAGAATTAATCATGAAAATTGTAGTTATTGAAGTAATTGTTCCCCAATTCAATTAGGTTTCTATATGGGGAAAAGGGGATTTGATATTTTTCAGAATGATGGATGGTCCCATGACATAGGGTCTAGGCATCACTATATGTCTCATTGAAATGAGAATCAAGTCATAAGTAGTTCTGGAAGGTTCCCATGTAGGTCTGACTTATACATAGGGAAAGGGGGTTGTTTTCTTCTTTGTGGATAGACCTAGGATTGGAGATCCATGCGTCACCTATTGAGAAGTCATAGCTGAGAAGGCATGCGATGTTTGGTGGTATTTCATGTTCTATTTTCGTCACATTGGTGATGTCTAGGACTGTATACTCGCTGATGCTCAACACAGATAGAAAATGGTAAAAACCTTCCCTTTATGGTCTATAAATATTCTAGTATGATATCTAATCATGGAGGAAGAGGGCATGAATGTGAATTTTAAACACAGGTTGCTCTTCTCGAACATGTAGTCTACAAATTCCTTTCATTATGCTAGGAAATGTAGGATAAAAAAATATCATTACCACACTTCTTCCACATTGTCTCACACACTCTCCACAACCCTGGTATAGTCATGTCATTATATGATTGTGACCAGTCACAACTCTCAAAAAACACAACAACCCCATAATATTCCATCACAAGAAAAAGATCACAGTATAAAAATGGAGATCCGAACACCAAACATAAATCTGCACGAGTACCCCATCACACTCAAGGAATTGGAATGACTGCATAGATATAATTATAAGATTAGAAACAATTAAGAGTTGGTAAAATATTTGGGGAAGATGTTGTCAGCGACAACTGATGGCCATCTCCAGGTAGAATTGCTTCAATTGTCAGCTAGTAATGAGCATCATATCATGAAACACAAGAGGTTTTCAATTTTAAATTGATTGATAAGGCGTTATATGATGAATCTGAAATTTTATTCATTATGACATTTTAGTTTCATATCATGCACCAGAGGACCCTGTGATGAAGAATGAAAACCATATGGAATCTCTGAGGAAGCTATTTTGGGTCTCAGTTCATCGAAAAAGAATGTTGTGTTGGGTCTTGATCCAAATGTTTCAGGCATCCCCATGGGTGAGACTACCATAAATCTTGGGACATTAATACATTCTAAAATAAATCGTGACATGAAATTTTAATAAATTATGGAATATATTAATCATATCACATATTAAGAGGATTTTGAGGAATTTAATATGGAATTGAATGGATGTGAGACTTTATTTTTTGTGCAACCAATTTTCATGCCTGATGTATTGATCATGACTGATTGATTCATGAAGCTTCATCCATATAGAATGTTGCAACATCGATGCATGAAAAAGGTGCTAAAGTCTATCCCACTCCCATTGATGAGGGAGCACTGATTCGAGGGGATCCCAAAATGGGGGATCTTCATGAGATTCTCTTGATGAGATATAGGTAGACTCAGGATAGTACCTCTTATCAAGAGGCTCCAGCTCAAACTGCTGATGTCAGGGATGTTAGAGAAGAATCCACCCAATCCACTGACCCATCACTAGGTGAGTGTCACCAACTACTTTAATCATCCCATACCTATTCTATTTATTATCATCTTGATGCTAAAAATTATTATTGTCTATGTCCAGTACCATTAACTTCTGCAACCAAGCCTGAGGGAGGATCCTCTATACTAATGCCTCCATACTAATGAAACCAAGATTGAGGGAGGATGACAGAGTGCCTCATTGATTGTAATGATCCCAGAATATATTTCTCCCTCTAACAGTGGCTTTGAGTTAGATTTAGAGATTTAGAATTCCCTTCACATTACATTTCATACGACCTGGTAGGACATCTATAAAACAATATCGAAGACACCTTTTGAAGTCCTTCCTTTGCCATTCTATTGTCTTCTATTTCTGTTTTGTATGATGGGATACTGTATATTTGATTACCTCATGATTCATTCAACTACGAAGAAGATCATTCACAAATTAAAGTGAGAACACGATCTTTTATATAACCTCATAAAGTCAAAGATTCATGTCAACACTGATGATCTCCAAGATGCATTATCACAGGTGTGGGACAACCATGCTAAGAAGTTAGCAAAATTTAGAAATTGGATCAATGAGAAAACTATTAAAATATCACTCATCTATAAAGAGTTGGATGCCACTCAGGAGGGGGGGGATCATACAACTTCACCATTCATTAGAAGGATCCCAAGAAGATGGGTATTGTGACTACGGCGAAGGAAATTCGCTAGACTGAAGAGATCAAAGTTGCTCACTTAGATGGGCTTCGATAAGATGATGATGAGGCTCGGAAGGCCATTCAACAAATATAGAGTTATGTTAATGGTATTGTCATGACCCGTACCCCTAGGCCCATGTCGTGACTACCCCAATCCCTCTTTCCATAGGCTAGGGGTTGGAAAATAGCACCAAAAAGGCATATCCCTAAAATGGGAAGGCATTTCATTTAAACCAGTACAAACACACAACCCAATAATACAACTAGATGAAAAAAAAGGTAAAACTAATGTAGTAAAAGTGTGTAAAAAAAGTAATGGGGAAGAATACAAGCCCAACTGAAAAGATACAACTAAAACTGAAAACAAAAAATAGATCCTGAGATCATTCACCATGGATCCTACCTGAAGAGTAGGTACAACTCATCTCCACATCTCTCCACATCATCTGTCACCACCGTCCACCGTCAGGTCCTAACTCCCTGAGTCTAAATCAAGGTTGCCCGTCGTCTGCACAAGACACAACAAGGTGCGGAGGAAGCCAGTGCAGGGGTGAGTATAAAAATACCCAGGAGGGACCCTTAGACCCAGGAAGGTCTCTCAAAATTCCAAAAAGGAAAACCACAAATCATGATCTCAATCACAAATCACAAAGCAAAAGACACAACTCAACCTAGATATACTAGTCTCATCCGCAAAGAAACATAAGGCCCTAACCTCAAGCCACTTCCAGGATTTCCAAATAAGGTTCAAAGCGTAAATTGAGGATCAGGAGTACACACTCCATGAACTATCCATCCTTGATGGCACCCGTCTGAGAGATGTACTCCATTAGGTAAAAATCAACCATTCCTAATGGAATGTCCGAAAGGACATGCTCCATCAGGAACTTTATCCTAGAACTGCCGCTAGTTCCCAACACTAGATGTCTCGCAGTCACAGTCTTGCGCTTGAGGCAAGACCATGGGAAACCAAGTGAAGATGCCCACTCCTCTACATTTTTTCCTGCAGTCGTGGGAGCTACAACTCCCCTGAAGGACCTGCTACTCGTTCCTACTCGGATACGGGGGAGTACTAGTCCATATGTGAGGACCTGCACCCTACCCAGTAGGGGAGTACAAGTCTGGTAGTTTGTTTGCTATGGGGGAACCACACCCTAGTACGTCATGGGAGTACCGACCCCAGGCTATAGGACCCGCACCCTGGCATGGAAGTGGAGTACCGAATCTATATGTGAGAACCCACACCTTACCTAGTAGGGGAGTACAACTCTTGTAGTTTGTTTGATGTGGGGGACCCGTTCCCTAGTACGTTAGGGGAGTACCGACCCCAGACTAGAGGACCCGCACCCTGGCATGGCAGGGGAGTATCGACTCTACTGTAGCACTGCATAAGGAGGACCCACACCTTGGGATGACAGGGGAGTACCTACTCCTAACATAGAGGACCACACCCTACCCGATAGGGGAGTACCTGAATCTATGTGAGTTAAGTATGGAGGACCCACACCCTAGTTTATACAGGAGTACCAACTCCAAATATAGAAAAACCAATCAGAGGGAAACAAACCCGCGCTCATGATGTGGGAAGTCCCGTATCTACCAGAGCAGAGGAGTAAGTAATACCCACGACTTGAGTCATCATGGGAGTAGCCATCCTAACTTTCACTATAAGAAATACCCTGGTTCTGCTCCTCTGGTTATAATTCATACCTCAATCGCCACAAAGTTCCACAAGAAAGTAACCTGATGATCCTTCATGTCATAAGGGTTCCAACTCAATAGACGGCGTGTCAACTGGACACATGGTCTATAAGCTATAGGCATTTTAGCGCCGAGGGCCCATTTGGATTCAGGTACGATTCAACCCGACCAAACTCCAACATTCTTCGAAATTCATGTGGAGTATATAAAAAGTACCACCTCCCTATAAGGATCCCAGTGTCGTGGACGGTTTTTCAAACATACATCTGGTTCGCAATATACATCCTTTTAAGCGTATATGGGCCCGAGAGGGGTCAGGGTTCGGTTTGACCCGATTGGACCGACCTGGCCTGGGTTGACCCAACCTGGACAGACCCGGCCCGGCCTGGCCCGAACTGGCCTGGGCCGGCCCGGTTGGGCCGGGCCACCACGGCGCGGCTCGCCGGCTGGCGCGACCCACGCGGGGTCACCCAATCCACTGCTCCTGAATGGCTCAACGGAGTCATTCAACTCCATTAAATTGGCAGCGCCACATGGCACCGCCTCATCACCCGCTGGACCCATAGGGAGTGGGTCTCCTGCCAGCTTCGTTGCGGCTTCCTTCAGCATGGTGCGCAACGGCACGCCGCTTCCACCTCCGCGGCTGGCCACCACAATGTCGAGTAGCGCCGCTCTTCCACTGCGGCCGGTATTTGCAGGCTGCAAACCTCATTCGCCGGCGCTTCCAGGCTGTTGTATCACTGGCGCTTCTTCAGTGGGGCTCTGACGATGCTCAAGATCTTCGTTTTCACTTTCACTCGCACATACATGCTTCCCGGGATGCCGCCATCACTGTGCGACTCCCAGATTCTAGATTCCAACGAGTTGAAGAATTGTCCCCCAAAGAACGCAACAAGAATGAAGCGGCGGAAGGTCCATGCCTTGTTCGTTTGGCATGCGCCCTCTGCGTTAACATGATAACAAGCGGCAGTAAATAATTCATCATAGATAACTATAATAAAATAAACCCCCTACCTTGAGGACTGTTGGATGTGTCGCGGTTGTGGTGGGAGGAGATTCCTCGTCAGATGAAGTTGTCGGCGCTCGTCAGTCCCAGATCATCACCTCCCAAGCTTGTATTCTCCATCGGTGGAAGTTTCCGCAGGACTTCACCAGAGGTTCCTCATTTGTTGAATCCATGTTAGAAACCCATGCCCAAGCTTCCATTAAATAGATGGGAAAACCACCTGTGTTGCATGACATTAATGTGGTTTATTTATGAATCTCAATTAATTTTTTAACGTTGAAGTTAAAAAGCTGGAGGGTCAAGCCATTTAATGGCTTGACAAATCATCGGTCCCGCCACCACTTCTTAGCAGTTACAGAAAAGAAATAAAATAACTTGGTTAAGTTATTTTATTAGTTTTATATAAATTCCAGAATTTAACTTTTCCTCCCAACCTACTGCAGTCGAATTGAAGCTTACCTTAATCGAATCCCAGTGCTATGGATTCAACAGTGCTCTCATATTTCAATTCTGAGCACCGGTTCAAAAGTTAGAAAAAGCCGCTCGTACGTTTACTGAACGTACCTTAAAAAAAGTTCAAAAAATTATTAACAGTCACCCTCAACCCGCGTCGGTCGAGGTTAGGCTCCACCTAAGGTAAAAACATCCCCAAGAATCCAACAGTACTCTCACATTTTTAATCCAAGTTACAATTTAGAAGTTGGTGAATTTAACAACAAAATAATTGTTACTTAATTATTTTATTTATGGAAAAAAACTAACTTCAACTATTGGCCCGTGCCGACCAATGTTAGGGTCTGACTAAGGAAAGAATACCCTCACAATTTTAGTGGTGGTCTCATATTTTTAATCCAAGTCACCGTTCGTGAATTATAAGCATTTGAAAAATAAAATAATTTTATTTAATAATTTTATTTACAGTTTTTCCATTTTTAGGTTTTCTCACTGGAGGCCTGAGCTGAATAAAATTAAGTCCCACCTAGGGTAAAACCACCAACCTAAATGCAAAGGTTCCCTCAGATTTATGATCTGAGAACCCATTTAAGAGTTATTCCACTTTTTCAGGAAAACCACTCACGTGATCTATTTTAAACTTAACATTTATTGACAGATCATTCTGGGAACTCCGGGCCTCGGAATTACACGCTGTCAGATTTCTCAGTCTCAAAATAATTCCATATATAAAACAATATATAGAAATTATGGGACATTACATTCTCCCCACATTATGGATTTATGTCCCCAAAATCCAAAACATGGAAAACCAAACAAATGAGGGTACTGAGCATGAATCTGAGCCTCCTACTCCCATGTTCTATCCTGGAGGTTACTGTGCTTCTAGAAAACTCGCACCAGAGGGATCTACCATCTGTGAAGTACTCGCTCCTGTCGATCCTCTATCTCCACTGGGAACTCCTTAAAAATAACCCCATCTTCAAAGTCAAACTCTCCCTAGTCAATAACATGCGATGGATCATGAACGCATCTCCTCAGCTATGAAACATGGAAAACATTATGCACCCAGTGCATCTGTGGGGGAAGATATAGATGGTATGCCACCTTTCCCACTCTGCTGAGAATCTGGAGAGGTCCGATGAACCTCAGAGATAGCTTGCCGCCCCAGCCAAATATCCGCAATCCCTGTTGGGGTGAGACCCGTAGGAAGAAATGGTCTCTCTCCTCGAACTCCAAGGGTATCCATCTTCTGTAGGTATAAGACTTATGCCGACTTTGTGCAGTCTTCATCCCTAGCCACTAGTACTGACGCCAAAGGTCCTGGTACATATTCACCACACCCGGATGTACCACCAAAGGGGATGTGTGGAACTCTCTCAACACCTCCTTTGGTAGCGTCACTGGTACCATAGTGCATCCTATGAAAAAGATGAAATGATCCCCACCTTTATAAAATCCTTCAGGAGCCTTTCCTAAGGATATATGAGCACGTCGGGCCTCATAGTCCATGTCCCCAAGATGTGCCTCCTGAACTCACTAAAGGTGTGGGGAAGTGACAGTTATAGACTGGAGGTAAGCTACTCCATCACTATCCATGAAGGGTTTCTGTAATGTGGATAGCTGCTCTGACACCTCATTCAGTAGCTATAAACCAAACCTCTTATTGAGTGCATCTGCCACCACATCCCCCTTCTAAACTCTGAGATCCCAGAGCTTTGCGGGATCCACCCAATATACAGTTGTAGATATTGGTGTTGCCGCTGCGTATAAGCCAATGCAGAAGTCCCTCTCCCTACATGTAGGTAATTCTGGAAACATCTTTTGAAAATATGTTCCCTCACTCTACCACTACTATTAGGAACTAAAAACTAAAAACTCCTACTGAAATGAGGGTAAGGCTAGCTGACTCTAGAGTGATCGGCTGCACCCTCCTATGCATGAGTTTAACCCGTGCTGCCTACATTTCCTTTTTTTCGGACCAAGGAAAACCCCATTCCAATTCTATAGATATACCACAACCTTTTTGTCAAAAATAGCTAATTTGAGCATGAACTGTTGATAACCAGTCCATACCCAAACTAACGTCGTAAGGCCTTGACACTTCCACCAAAAGGTTCCAACCAAAACTCTTGCCTTAAGGGTCAGATCACACCATCAACATATGTGTGATTATCATGTCTCCTCCCAAAGGTATCTCCAGAAGTAAGGGTCAAGTCAACGGTTTAACTAGAAACTCTAGGTCTTTAACAAGATTCATGACAAAAAGGAATGATTAGTGCCTATTTCTATTAATATGGTAGATAGTAGTAGAAACAAATCATACCTCGAATAATTCCTGGAGCCCTTGGGTCACACTCCTTGACCACATAAAGCTACTCCCTTCCCCTGTCCTCTAGATCCCTGAACTTGGTGGGGACCACATTAGGGTGGTGGTTGTAACATGTCAAAATTTATACAACCTCCTCATGCTCTCATAGCTCCTCTTCTATGTCTGCTTCCCTGCAGATTCATTTGTCCCTATCACTTCATCTTCCTGAAACATTTTTACACATCCAAGTCTCCAAGACTGGCGTTAGTTTCCTCCTTTCCCACTGTTGACATTCACTGGCTGTATCTGGTCAGCCAAATAATTTTCAACCAAAAAGTTTCTCTCTATCACCCTAACATAAGTAGGAATGCATAGAGGAATAGTTCTAGGTCAGATGTACCTAAACACATCTCACTAGGAGGTCTGAGACCTAAATCACTGGTCATATCGTATTTTCGAGTACCTGGAATGGTTGGTATGCCTCAAAGAATACTTAGTTACCGACATGTCGTCCTATCGAAGCTTTAGAAGCACTTAGGAACACAAACCCCTTAGCCATTTTTTTTGGAAAGATACCCCCTTATATGAGGAAGGTTCTCAAGCTTCATCCATGAAAAAGTCACCTCATTGTAAGATATGGGTAATATTAACCCTGTCATCGACCTGCTGATCCACGCAGAATGCTCACTACCAGGTCTTTCATCTGATCTTAGGGTTCCCTAGTTAGATGGAAACTCGGTCACCACCTCAAGACAGTTCTTAGACGCCCGTGAGTCGGGATCACCACAAAAACTAAGGGGTATCAGTCACTAAAACTCGTGTAAGGCACTGAGCCTACACATGTTCTCTACCGGTAGCGCCGATAGTAGCTGCTGGCCAATGGGCAGTGGTATCATTGGTACACCGCCCGAAGGTACCATCTCGGGTAACAATCCTTGTACTGAAGCCTCATCACACTGTGGACCATCCTCATGATCATGAATTGGAATCCTGGATGGCTGTCTGGGTGGTGAAATCTTGAAAGAGAATCAAGATGAACTACGGTAAATAAGTTATACCTAGTGAGATTACTCAAAAGAGATCAAAAGAAAAAAAATTCAAAAACACATGCAATTAGTGTTTTCATGTATCGAGTCAGAAAATAGAATTCAGGCCCCTGGTGTATGGATACATTGGCCACCACACCAAAACTAGACTCCCCAAACTGAAAACCACACTCAAAACACTTAATAATATTGATCCATTGGAAATATTAGAGTCCTAGTACTTTGGTAGAACCGACTCCTCTGATACCACTTTGTCAAGACCCATCCCCCAGGGCCCGTGTCGTGACTACCCCAAGCCCGCCTTCAATAGGTCAGGGGTTGGTGACTAACACCAAAAAGGCATATCCCTAAAATGGGAAGGCATTGCCTTTAAACCTATACAAACACACATCCCAAGAATAAAACAAGATGCAACCACGAAGTAAAACTACTGTAGTAAAAGTGTGTACTGAAAGTAAGGGGCCGAAATATAAGCCCAACTGAAAAGATACAACTACAACTGAAAAAAGAAAAAATCTCATGAGATCATCCAACAGGGATCCTACCTGAAGAGTAGGCACAACTCATCTCCACAGCTCTCTACATCATCTATCACCGTAGTCCACTATTAGGTCCTAGATCCATGAGTCTCAGTCAAGGCTGCCCGTCATCTGCACAAGACACAACATGGTGCGGGAAAAGTCAGTGCATGGGTGAGTATAACAATACCCAATAGGGACCTCGAGACCCAGAAAGGTCTCTCAGAATTCCACAAAGGAAAACCACAAAGCATGATCTCAATCACAAATCACAAAGAAAAAGATACAGCTCAAACCATATATACTCATCTCATCCACAAATAAACATAAGGCCCCAACCACAAGCCATTTATATTGTTTCCAAAGAAGGATCAAAGCGTAACTCGAGGATCAGGAGTACAAGCTCCATGAACTGGCCATCCCTGATGGAACCCATCTGAGAGATTTACTCCATCAGGTATAACTCAACCATTACTAATGGAACGTCTGAAAGGACGTGCTCCATCGGGAACTTTCTGTTAGAATTGCCTCTAGTTCCCGACACTAGAGGTCTCACAGTCACAATATTGCGCCCAAGGTAAGACCAAGGGAAACCAAGTGAAGAGGCCCAATCCTAGACATTGTGTCCTGCTATCAAGGGAGCTCCAACTCCCCCGAAGTACCCGATCCCTATCACTACTCAGAGACGGGGGAGTAATACTCCATATGTGAGGACCCACACCCAACCCGGTAGGGGAGTACAACTCTGGTAGTTTTTTTGTTTTGGGGGACATGCACCGTAGTACGTCAGGGGAGTACCAAACCCAGGCTAGAGGACCTGCACTAGGGCATGAAAGGGGAGTACCAAATCTATATGTGAGGACCCGCACCCTACCCGGTAGGGGAGTAAAACTCTGGTACTTTGTTTCGTGTAGGGGACCCTCACCCTAGTACGTCAGGGGAGTAATGACCCCGGGCTAGAGGAACCACACCTTGGAACGACATGGGAGTACCGAATCTGTTGTAGCACTGCATAAGGAGTTCCCACAACCTAGGTTGATAGGGGAGTACCAACTCCTAACATAGAGGACCCCCACCCAACCCAATAGGGGAGTACCTGACTCTATGTGAGTTAAGTATGGAGGACCCGTGCCCTAGTCCAATAGGGGAGTACCGACTCCAAAGATAGAAAAATCAATCATAGGGAAACGAACCCACACTCATGACGTGGGGGGTCTTGTATCTACCAGAGCAGAGGAGTAAGAAGTACCCGCACCTTGAGTCATCAATAGAGTATCCATCCAAACTCACTATAAGAAACAACCTGGTTCTGCTCCTCCGGTTATCGGTCAAACCTCAACCACCACGAAGTTCCAAAAGGAAGTAACTCGATGATCAGTCGTGTCATAAGGGTTCCAACGCAATAGATGATGCATCAACCAGACACTCGGTCTATAAGCTATAGGCATTTTAGTGCCAAGGGCCTGGTTAGATTCAGGTACAATCTAACCCGGACAAACTCAAACTATCTCTGAAAGTCACGTAGAGTATTACAAAAGGACTGTCTCACTATAAGGATCCCATCACCATATATGGTTCATCAAACAGACATCTGGTTTGCAAGATACGGCCTTTTAAGCCTATCTGGGCCCGAGAGGGGTCTGAGTCCGGTCCGACCTGGACCGACCCGTCCTGGGCCGCCTGACCCAGTTCAGGCCTACCCGACCTGACCCGGTTAGGGCTGCCCCCCCCCCCCCGGTTTGGGTCGCCCAACCCTGTTCGGGTCTGCCCTAGCCTGGTTGGGCTGGGAGGGGCGGCGACGGCTCGACCCACCGGCCGGCATGACCCACGTGGGGTCGCGCGGTCCACTGATCCCGAATGTCTCAAAGTAGCTATTCGACTCCATTAAATTGGCGGCACCACATGGAATCGCCTCATCACCTATGGGAACTACAGGGAGCGGGTCCCTTTCCAGCTCTATCGTGACCTTGAAGTCGCGGCTTCATTTAGCACGGCGCACGACGGCATGCTGCCTCCACCTCCGCGATCGACCGATGTCGGATGCCTGTTCGACCTCCACGGTGCTGAGCGATGCTATTCTTCCACCGCGGTCAGTGGTTTCCGGCCGATGCCCTCATCCGCCAACAGCGGTCGTCGGCGCCGTCGCGCCGGTGTCACATCAGCGCTTCTTCTACGGGGCTCCGACGGTGCTCCGGAGCTCCGTTTTCACTTCCGCTCGTTCCTACTGGCTTCCTGGGATGCTGCCGTTACTGCGTGGCTTCCAGATTCCAAATTCTAATGAGTTTAAGAATTTTCCCCTGAAGAACGCAACAAGAATGACACGTCGGGGGTTTGGGCCTTGTTCGTTTGTCCCGTGCCCTCCACGTTAACATGGTAACAAGAGGAAGGAAATAATTCATCATGGATAACTATAATAAAATAAACTCCCAACCTCGAGGACCACTGGAGGTGTCACAGTTGTGGAGGGAGGAGAGTTATCATCGAATGAAGTCGTCAGCGTTCATCGATCCTGGATCGTCACCGCCCAAGATTCCATTCTCCATTGGTAGAAGTTGCCGTAGGACTTTTCCAGAGGTTCCTCACTTGATGAAGTAGTGCTATAAACCCACTCCCAATATTCCATTAAATAGATGGGAAAACCACCCATGTTACATGACATTAATTCGGTTCATTTATGAACCACAATTAAGGTTGTAACGTTGAGGTTACAAATCTGGAGGTTCAATCCATTTAATGGATTGATAAATCATCGGTCCTGCCACCGTCTCTTAGCAGTTACAGAAAAGAAATAAAACAACTTTGTTAAGTTATTTTATTATTTTCCTGTAAAGTACAAAATTTAACTTTTGTTCCCGACCTACTGTGGCCGAAGTGAAGCTTCCATTAAGCGAATCCCGATGCTGTGGATTCAACGGTACCCTCAGATTTCAATTTCGAGCACTGGTTCAAAAGTTAAAAAATGGCACTCGTACGTTTACCGAACCTACCATTAAAAAAGTTAAAAAAAATTATTAACAGTCACCCTCAACCCATGCCAGTCAAGGTTAGGCTCCATCTAAGGGAAAAACGTCCCCAAGAATCCAACGGTACTCTTGGATTTTCAATCCGAGTTACGGTTTAGAAGTTATAAAATTTAACAATAAAATAATTGTTACTTAATTATTTTATTTACGGCCAAAAAATAACTTCCACTATTGGCCCACGCCATCCAATGTTAGGGCTTGACTAAGGAAATAATACCCTCATGAGTTTAGCGGTGGTATCATATTTTTAATCTGAGTCACCGTTCGTGAGTTATAATCATTTGAAAAATAATATAATTTTATTTAATTATTTTATTTACAGTTATTCCATTTTCGGGTTTTCTCACTGGAGGCATGCGACAACTAAACTTAAGTCATTCCTAGGGTAAACCCGCTAACCTGAATGCAATGGTGCCCTCATATTTTTGATCTGGGTACCCTTTTAAAATTTATTCCACTTTTTCAGGAAAACCACTCACATGCGCTATTTTAAACGTAACATTTTTCGACGGATCATTTCGGGCACTTCGGGCATCAGAATTATGCGCTGTCAGATTTCACGATCTCAAAATAAATCCATATATATATATATATAAATTATACCAAAATTCTAGGACATTACAGTTATTCTGAAAAGTGTGACAGAGAGACTCCATCTTGTCGATGCTCCGGTAGTTTTTTTTATTTCATAAATGAAATGAATTTGGATCTAATCATTCGTGTATTCATCCCTATTTTCCTTCTATGATCATAACATAAACTTGAATGTAATTTTCATAGTAAGAAATATTTTCATCATCTAATTTTAACCAAAGGGATAGGTATGGGGAAAAATCTAAATTTTTCCTAATCCATGGGGCATAGTGAGCATAGTTTGACTAATTTTAGGGTCATATTGAAAAACCAAAAAACATTGCATCTTGTGTGTCATAACCCAAATTTTTTCCTAAGTAAAATATATGGAAGAATTAGTGGGAGAGAGGATTTTCCTTAGACCGCCCTTTCTGGGTTTTCAGCCTAACACCTTCTATGCCTATTTCTTTTCAATGATTGATTTTTTTTTCTAAACTACAAGTAGTGCAGGTCTAGAAATATGAGACTCTAGTTTTATCAAGAGTTACCTCTATAGGTTTTAAATTCTATGAGTACTATTTCTCCTTTTATGGGAGGTTTAATTCCATGGAATTCAGACTAGTGAGGATGGTGTTTTAGGTTGGACAACTTTGACCATATTTTTTTGAAACAATGACCCAAACAAGGATTCTTGGCCAAGAATGTTCTGACATTTTTCAGATAACCAATCTAGAATTTTGAGCCATGATTTTGTGGTTCGTTAATCTAAAACATGATATTTGTGAATAGAGGAGTTTCCTCCTAAGGATGAAGTTACCATTGGTTAACAAACCTGATTTTTGGGTGACTTTATTCAATGATAATTGGGGAATGTTACTACATTGTCAAACAATGTCATCCTCTGGCTGACAGGCCCTAAAATTTGGTGCGAAACTTATGAAAATCCAAATAAGTTGTGTTATATCATAGTTTTGAAAAATGAGTTCCCAGGGATTCCAAAATTCTATTACTAATAGATAGAGGAAGTTTATAAAGATTCATATTTCTCAAGACCATGTTGGTTGGTTTTTCCAAGGGAATATGTCTAATAATGAAGATAGAATCTCTACTGGCATTGACCATGAATGGGAAACAACTTCTACATTAATTTTTCTTGGGTTAATGAGGGTATATTTTTTTAGATGAATGATGTCATGGGAGAAGGCCCCTTTCTTATAAGGGATGAATCATCATGTAGTTTAACATCATGCGACCATGACATTGACAATGTAGTTTAACATCTTACGGTGAGGATGTTGTTTCAGAGTTTAATGTCTTGTGACTTAGACGTTATTCTCTTTAGTTTAATATCATACAATAAGGAAATTATTCAATTCATTTTAATTTCATACAATAAGGAAATTAGGGGGGCTATAATTTATGGTATTCCGATTTGTCCAAAATATTGATGATTACCTCATTCTTTGCGATCTATCTTGGAATGTGTTATCATATTCAGGTGTGAGAGGAGAAAGTTGTAATCTATTATCTGGGGATATCCATATTTTAAATTGGTATGGGGAAATGGATTATGATGATAGAGGAGGACTCTTTTGAGGATGACATTACCGCTGATTGAAAAAACCCATTTTGTGGGATACTTTATTCAAATCCAACTGGGGAGTGTTACTGTATAGTCAAATAGTTGCATCCTCTGGCTAAAAGAACTATTTTTTGGGTGACATACTCTAATCCAATTGGGATGTGTTACAACATAGTCAATAAAAGGAGTTCTTAAGAATTCTAAAATTCTATTGCTGATGGACAAAGGAATTTTATTGAGATTCATATTTATATGGGCATAGGATTTTGTTTTGGGGAAGAAAAGTGCTTGAATATGGATGGAACATTTCAAGTAAAAAATACCCAAGAATGGGGGAATAGGTTTCCTACGTAGGTTTGACCAAAACATGGTAAATATGGTTACTTTAGTTTTAGGTCATATGAATAGGAACCCATCATTATGGAAACTATATGTGATATGTTCCCTACTAAACTAAGGTCATTCCAATCTAATTCGAACAAGAGGGAGGATATTGTAATCCATGGTATTGGGGGTTCTTAGATTAGAAGAAATTATATGGGACAAATATGTGATGTATGGACACAAACTAATTCAAATCATAGGTTCCAACATAATGTCATCAAATCTTATGAGGATAGAAGAGATTTATTTTGTGGGAAAAGTTACCATTGGTTGAAAAATCCATTTTTTCTATGACTTTGTGAAAATAAAACTTGGGAATGTTAGAGCATAGTCAAACAGTGGTATACTTTGGGTGAAAAACCAATTATTTAGATGAATTTACGCATAGCCAACTAGGCTATGTTGCTGCATAGTCAGGAATAGGATTCCTCAGGTATCAGACATTCTATCGATGGAGGCTGAAGAAAGATTATGAGGATTTGATAGTGTCTAAAATTAGGAGTATGATGTATGGAAGGGATATATCCGATCAAAAAGGAATAATTTTGACTGATAATGCACATTAATCATAGAGTCCCTTGCTTAAATCTGACTCATATGTAAGAGGGGGACATCTCTGTTTCCTTAGTGGACCCCATAACGAGGGGAACCTAATTAAGATATCTTGTATAGATATTTGATTATATATATGGAAGTGGGTATTTTTATTTACACCATGGATAAGACTAGGACATGAGGCATAAGTTCACTATATATCTCACTAGAATGAGAATCAAGACACACGTAGTTCTTGAGGTACCTTGCAGTTTAAAGTCATACAACCAATACATTAGCCAATAGTTTATATCTTTTGGTAAGGAAAAAGGTGACTCGACATGAAAAATAAAGGAATATTGTAGCTGGACAAGGGTATAGGACCCAAGCATCACTATTTATCTTGTTTAGGCAAGAATCAAGCCCTGCGTAGTTCTAAAGAGGTTCCCCATACTAATTGAATTCTTGTGTGTAGAAACTATTTTTTAATATGGGATCACACATAGGGTGATACATCATATTGAATCATCTTATATAGATATGACTCATACAAAGAAGTTAGGGGTAATTTCTCATATTGTGTTGTGGTTAGGCCCATGATTGAAGATCCGAACATCACTATGTATCTCATTGGAATGAGAATCAAGACACACATAGTTCTAAAGGAAATCATGCAGTTTATTATCATACGATGAGGAAATATGGTGTGAAATTTAATGTCTTGCAGCCAGGATCATGATAACCTTATTACAAATTGATATACCTTACTTATGGAGGGGAATATTTTAGAAAATAACATAATCCCACATTATCTATGATCGATGTGAGAAATATTGAGTGGTAAAGGTTTCTTCCACCTCATTAAGGAAAATCATTTGAATTATTGACAAAGGCATTTATATTTTGTGGTGGCTAGGCTAGGAGGTATAAACAAGGAATCACTACATAACTCATTAGGATAAGAATCAAGCCATACACATTTTTTGAATTCCGTGCAGTTTAACATTGTGTGGTGAGGACAAAGATGACCCGATGTGAAAGAGGGGAAATATTGTGGATGCACCAATGAATGAAAATATGGGCATCACTATATGTATTATGATGGTAGGAATCAATCCACATGTAATTGTAAAAAGGTTTCATGTGCTGGTTTGATTCGTACACAAGGAGTGGGTGATTTTTTGTTATTGTATATGGACTTGGGATTAGAGATATGGGTATCACTATGTATCTCGTTAGAAAGAGAATCGAGCAAAACATAGTTCTTGAAGATATCATGCAGTTTATCATCATGCAATGAGGGTGTTAGCTATGCAGTTTAACATATTTCAGTAAGGACGTGGGTCACCTGATGTGGAAAGTCATATTACGGCTAGACCAGGGGATAAGACCCAGGATTCACTACATATCTTGTTGGAGAATGAATCATGCAAAGTGTAGTTATTGAATTAATTTTTACCACATAAACCATATTTCTACGTGGGGAAAGGGGCTTTGATATTTTATAGAATGATGGATGGTCCCAAGATGTAGGGTTTAAGCCTCACTACATGTCTCATTGGAATGAGAATCAAGCCATAAGTAGTTCTGGAAGGTTCCCATTTAGGTTTAACTTATACATAGGGAAAGGGGGTTTTGTTTCTTACTTGTGGATGGAATCAGGATTGGAGGTCCAGGCGTCACTACGTATTACATTAGAATAAGAATCAAGACAAACATAGTTCTAGAAATGTTCCCTTTACAAGTTTGATTCTTAAACAGGGAAAAGGGGGACATTTTTTATCATGGATGGACTCAGGATGGGAGATCCAGGTGTCACTATGTATCTCATTTGAATGAGAATCAATCCACACATAGTTCTTGAATGGAGGTATGGTAGATTTACCAGCATCGAATATTTTGATCTACTCAAACACAGATCAAAATGTTTCATATTTTTACATCATGAAATAAAGGAATAAACCATGAAATTTAACATCATATAGTCAATATGATATGCTATTCCATTTAGTGTATTATATCTTTGACTATATATGTTGTTACATAGTTTTACAACTTGCAGTTGAGATGAGTTTCGTATGATTACACAAAATAATTCTTCATAAACCTTTCAATGGTAGGGTTCATAATGATATCTCCATACATTGAGATTAAAGAATAAGATCTGTTAGAGAAGACCTTGTGTATAGAGTAAGGACCCTCCCACCTTGATTCACGGTTTGGCATATTCTTTCCTTATATCATTGGGGTCCTAAAGAACAATACCAATTCTCCATTGAGTAATGAATGAAGGCATACTTTCTTGTTAAAATCCCATGTTATCCATTTTTTCTGGACCTCCAAGTGATGTAAGGATTGAAATATTATCTCATCCAGTCACTCCAATTCATCCAGTCATTTCTATGATTGCTCATCCATGGATATCCAATCCTAGATGGTAATACGGAGTGATGGAAATTAGACCTCAATGGGAAGTACTACCTCCATTCTATATACGCACGAGTATGGGGTAACTTGTGTGTTAGTACAAGTTATAGCCTGATAAGACCTTAAAGAATGAAATAGATTTCCAGAACAACACTTTTTATCTTTATCCACCATCTTATAGAGTATTTTTTATTGATTCTTCTTGAAGGAATCTATCAGTCCACTAGCTAATTCATGATAGCGGGATAAGTGGTTGCATTTGAAATTGTATTCCTAAAATAGATTTTCTGCATTAGAAGAGCATAAATTGGTGATGTTGTACATTAATTTTGTATAATGGAAACCAATTATGGTAATGATGTTGGCTTTCATGAAGTTGGGAATGCTTTTGGTTCCAACATCTTTGAGGGGTATTGCCTCATCCCATTTTAAAAATAAATCAACAGCAGTTAAGATGTATTTGAAATGCTTGGTCGTAGTTAGAGGGTCTGACCCAACAACATCCATTACCCATATATAAAATGAACCAGATTATTAGGATGTATGTAGAAACTCTATTGGTTGATATATGAATATGGCATGTGCTTGGCAGGAATGACACTTCTTGGTGAATTCTATGAAATCATGCATCACAGTGGGACAATAGTACCCAAGCCTTCGGATTTGGTTGGAAAGAATGTATCCTGATTGGTGGGCCCTATAGGATCACAATTTTACTTCTTTCATGAGAGAAATAGTGTCTTATCCATCAATACATATGAAATGGACTCTATAAAATCCTCATTTATAGAGGGACTTTTGGTGATTTGGGCCATCATAAAGAGTGATGTTGGTTTCTCGCCATCATTTTTTCTCTTTATTAGCTCTATCTAGTGGGAGTTCTCCATCTTGATGGTATTACATGGTTGGAATCATCTATTTAGTGGTAGTACCATATAGCCTAGGGATAGTACTGGCTTCATTAATCTCTTCTGTTCCGACTTGAATAAACGGTGAGAGCATTTAGCGATGCACTATGATGATGACCATTTCATCCTAGTTTGGATCTTCCAAACTGTAGCATCATTTAGTAGTGCATATTTGTGGGAATTATATGATCATGGGATGTGTGTCAATGTTCGTTCCAAGGGGAACTCTTCTATTAACCCTCTTTCATAGTCAAGTAGGAGAATTAACTCTTATTTTTTGATATCATAATCCCCACTGATATGTTTAATTACCAATTATGACTCGCCTTCCACCTCCAATTGGTCCACTCATATTTAGAGTGCCATTTCCATGCCTATAATGAGGGCCTGATATTCCAACTCATTATTAGAAAAACATTATGATAACTAGGAGTGAGGAAAGACTGATTTTTATAGAGAGATAAGAATGATCCCTAACTTGAATTTGTTGAACTTAGGGTCTTCCATTCCCCTCCTTCTTGGGATCCTAGATGCACCGTCAAAATACATTTCCCACATTTGGGGGAATTCATAAATATAAAGGATATCTTCATCTATAAAATTGGTATTTAACAATAGTGTTTCTATAAATGGGTGTTCCAGAAGGAAGTCGTCCAAGGTCTGGCCTTTCACTACTTTCTAAGGCACGAGTTGTATATTAAACTGCTATATGATAACCAGCCACCATGCCAAACATCCTGTAAACATTGGATGGTTGAGGATGTATTTGAGTGAGTAATTACAAGAGAACTATTGGACCTTGTGGTGCTTCTTGTAGTGCCTAAATTTCTAAACCATGAAGATTAATTTCAAGAAGCTCTTCTTGATATCTAAATAATGAGTCTCAGTATAGAGAATTGTTTGATTGGGTTAACAAAGGCTATTTTCATTCTCATCATCATTCTTCTGTGCAAGTAAGGATCCCATTGATCTCTCAAGGGGCATAAAATATATAATGAGATTATTTCCCTCAAAAGTTTCATTAATATTGGTGGAAACAAGAGGTATTTCTTGAGTTTTTCAAATCATTCATGAAATTCACTAGTTCAATGATATGTGACCCCCTTATTCATCAACTTGGTGAAGGGAAAACACATACATGAAAGGTTGTATTTAAAGAACCGAATGTAGGGAAATTGTCCCTGAAGTCCTCTCAATTATTTACAGTTTCTAAGATGTGAATTTCTTAGGATAGATTTTGTTTTCTCAGGTTCAATGTCGATGCTATGATGGCATATGACGAAACTGAGAAACTTTCCCAATGTTACTCCAAAAGAAAATTTTAATGGTTTCATATTTAGACTATGTTGTCATAGATTGTTGATGATGGTATCTAGGTCATCCAGGTGGTCATAATGTTTTCATAACTTAAACACTAGATTATTAATGTAGAATTCCAAAAACTTTCCCAAAATAAGTCACAAATAGCATGGTTTTGGCATGATTTCTAATTCCAGGATAAATTTTTCATTTGATTAAATTTTAAATTTTCTAATGAATGTGATGAAATTAATTTCAATTTATAATTTATTACATTATACATTAAAATCACCTATTGAGAAGCCATAGATGAGAAGGCAGGCCATGTTTGGAGGGATTGCATGTTCGATTTTGGTCACATTGGTGTTGTCTTGGATTTTTTACTGGCTGAAGCTCAACATAGATAGAAAATTGTACAAAACCTTCCCTTTATGGTCTATAAAACTTCTGGTATGATATCTACTCAGGGAGGAAGAGGGGATGAATTTTAATTTGGAACACAAGTTTCTCTTCTCGAACATGCAATCTACAAATTTCTTGCGTTGTGCTAGGAAATGTGGGATAACAAAATTTCATTCCCGAACTTCTTCCATATTTTCTCCCAAACTCTCCACAACCCTAGTACAATCATGTCATTATATGATTGTGACTATTCACAACTCTAAAAAAACAGAACAATGCCAGAATGGTCTATCACAAGACAAAAATCATAGTAGAAAAGTGGAGATCCAAACACCAAACATAAATCTGCACGAGTGCCCCATCACACTCAAGAAATTGGAATGAATGCATAGAGATAATAATAAGATTAAAATCAATTAATAGTTGGTAAAATATTGGGGGGATATGTTGTTGTTGGAAAAAAATGATGTCCATCTCCATGTAGAATTACTTTAATTATCGGCTAGTAATGAGCGAAGTATCATGAAACACAAGAGGTTTTAAATTTTAAATCTATTGATAATTTGAAACATAAAACTATATAATATTATTAATAAAAAATGAAACATTAATTCATAACATGCATCATTCATGCAAAATTAAATTGAAAATTATAGCAATAATATGATGTTTTTGGAAAAAACAACATAGTATTCCAAGAATTTTAATTTAATTTGAGACTCTCAACATCTTTCACATACACGAATTAATATATATATTATGATATAAAAGGAATAATACGAGGAAAATTTTATGCTTGACATCATATAATTTCAAGAAATTTAATTAAATGTCAGACACTCAACATCTTGCACATACCCTAAAAAATATGTAAGGTATAATGGAAAAGGCATGATACAAGTCACATTTTAATCCAAATACCAAGCTCAAATATCATTACAATGTTCACCATTGGACCTATTAGAGATAAAAAAAATAATCAAACCTTCCATTTCATGTGCATCCATATTTTCACTCAATAAAATGATTAAAAAAAATTCATTGCTGTCAGAGAATATTTTAACATTGTTTATCACAAACAAGGATAATTACACGAGGATGGGTGAATCAAGGTACATCAATTTTTAAAAAGACTCATGTCAACAATCTTTTTACACTACTAGTAGGAAATATCCTCTCTCACATAAGAATATTGAAGAGAGAAAATGGTAGAGGGACACATGTATTTTTTACTTGGTTCACTAACACTGGTCTAATCCAAAGAGCATACAACAAAGATGTGTCAATGTACCAAAATAACTAAGAACAATGCTTGTTTTACAATTTTGAGTGGCTTCATATACCCTCAACGTTTACAAAATTCACAAAAAATATAGAACTCATTTCTATCCTTAAAAGACAAAACTCACTCCTCTTATAAGTCTATTATACCTCCCAGAATGTCAAATGGAAATTAAATTAGTGATGGTTCAGTAATAAACTTTATTTTTATCCACATGTTGAAACTTCTTGATCTTCAAAAAATATGAACTCTTGGATCTCCTTATACACATTTTTCTCCTTCCAGCAGAAAATCTGGAATTCCCACCAAACTGTGCATACATTGTGATGCTACTACTTCATGTTTGTCTCAAGCAAGGTAAATTCCATAAGGGAGGGGTGAATAAAGGTATTTATATCTCTTAAAATGACCCTCACCAAAAATATTATTTCACTATTTGTAGGAAAACCTCTCTCCCTAAAAATAGACATGAAATGATAAAGAAGATGAGGGACAAAAGCAATTTTAAATGGCTCACCCAAACTGGGATCCAAGTAGCAGGCAACAGAGATGTGTCAATGTATCTAATTATCTAAGAGAAATATCTATTTATTATTATTTAAAGTGGTTAAACAGACCCTCTTAGTTTAAAACCACCACAAAACATAAAATTCACGACTCTCAACCACTCAGAAAGTTCATTGCTCCTCCAATTGAAACCGTCTCGATCTCCACAAACAAAGAATAAGAATACATCATTAATGGTGTGTCAATAATCCCTAATTTCATCAATGCTATGAAATATATGAACCTATAACAAGATAGCCTCTTGGGTATCCCTTTTCATCCTATAACATTCTAGAGATTATCTGGAATTCCTCCTATTCCCTACCTTAATCTATGACCCTCCTCCTTTTGATGAAAGTTACCTCTCCAATCTTAAGAGAAACTCTAGGTTCTGCATTTAATTAATCTTTAATTGAACCTCATTAATATGGGAAAATCCAACCAATATACTTCTTCACAACCAAGACAAAGAATCCAAAATTCAAATATCTAATTTCCTTCATGAAATATGGGACACTTGAATATGGAAATATTATAACATTAATTCTTCATGGTGTTGTCCACAGTTTATTTTTCTTGCATTTGTTGTCAATATGAATGTAGAACTATACTCACCACCTCAAAGAGAGGTGGGTCCCTTTATTTATAGATAGAGAAAAATCAATACATATTAGAGGAAAGTAATGTGGTAATCTAAAATACACAAAAAATGGGTCTCGTAATCCCCTTTCATGATATAATAGGTATATCTTGGAATAAGAGTCCCACAAATCAAAAACAAAAATAGAAGACATCATAAAGACCAAACACACTTCCCCTTAAGCTGGGTCATTGATGCTATGTATTATTCATAGATTGGTTCATAGATAATCTCATCAAACTCATGGAAATCCATTGGTGAAGATGTTAGAAAGCTGATGAGAGATTGGAATGTAGCTAAAGGTGATATGGTTTTGCTCAAGTTGATGAATAAGGAAGTGACGGTCAATTTTAATATGTTTCCTGTGTCCATGGGAAACTAGAATAGAAAAAATATTTGGGGATATATAATTATCACACCAAATATGAGAAAATATATGTAGAGGAAAACCAATTTCATTAAAAAGGTAATGAAGTCTATGAATTTCAGTAGTGATTGTGGACATCACACAATATTCAAATTCTAAACTGGATCTGGAGTTGGATTTTTTTCTTCTAAAGAAGATTAATTTATCATCCAAAAAAACCACAAACCCAGAAGTAGCCTTCTGGGTGGATGAGTTTCCAGTGCAGTCAGTATCACAAAAGTCCTCAACGTATAGATAATAATGATGTGAATACAGAAGACCATAAGAAAGTTAATTCTTAATTTATTTGACAATGTGAAGAATGGTTTCCAATTGATATTTCATTTGATGGTCCATGAATTGAATGAATTTTGAAACAACACAAAAAATATTTGAATGAGTCATCTTAAGATAATTGAGACTTCCCACAAGATGAAAATACCTAACTATATGATAATATGGGTGAGTTGGATCATAGAGGGACCATTCTTATGGTTAAAGAGGAGTGTCGACGATAGTTACTTTAGACAAGACAACATACTACAAGATATAAAATACTTATTTTTTCTGTGAAATATTGATGCTAGTAATATAGATATTGAATTCAATACCAAGAAAATATTTCAAAGGACCCATGTCTTTGGTATGAAATTAGGACATTTTAAAAATTAGTGTGATACTTCATAATCTGCAGAATTGATTCTGAAGGCAAGGCCATGAAGGTGGTTGGTTGCTCTAGTGTTGTGGTAAATGATTTTTGTGAGAAGCATGATCCTCTTCACGTATTTCAAGAGTACTTGAAGTCCCATTAGGCGCACTTCACTATTTGGAAGACATTGGTTTTTTCTTTGATGATTTAGTTTGCATAATGTGTTTGCGTCAACTTGGTTTTGTTTTGTGAACATGGGGTTTTTTTTTGTGATATGTCATTTCCCTCTTATTAAAAAAATATATAACAAATTTAGTGGTGATAGTGATAAATCTATCAAACCATGCATGAGGAGAATGCTTGAGTCCATAAAGAGACCGAAAAAATGAAAGACATAAGAATCGACCCCTAAAGTCTTTTTCAACATAACCACGTAGGAACTCATTCTAGACATAAAGTTGATGAAGAGGTCGATGATAACTTATCTATAAATGGTGGCTTGAAGATTTAGAATAAATGTAAGTGGTGTGAGAAAGATGGGCATAGTACTAAATATTGGATGACTATCTTAACACCTCAAGAGGAAATCATGAAAAGGATGTTTCAAAATCAAGGGAAAGAAGAAATTTTGAAAAATAAATAGAATATGATAACTTTATTTTAAGACTCAGTAGATGAGAAAAAATCCATTAAAAAATATATTAAGGATGATCATAATGAAGAAGAAAAACATCTCATGATAAGTATAAGAAAAATAATTCTAGACTGAGAGAATACTATAGGTCTAAATTTTTCTTTTAAAGAACATTGAGGCTCCTTTCTATTCCTGTTATTCTTGTTTATTTGAAATAAATTCAAGGTAATTCAATAAGTGGAGGATTTGGCTAAGCGTAGTTGTTATTTTACATCAATAAGAGATATCCATCATTAAACATTTTTATCTACAAGATGAAGGATATAGTGTTACCCTTCAGAGGGAGAAAAGATGAAGCTGAGATTTGACTATCACACTTTCCTTTAAAGAGTGATGATAGTTAAAAAAATTAATATGCATGAGGAGTTGTTTTTATACACTTAAATTGTTTTGATGTGTTTTTTAATATGTATGTAGGTTTTATCTCAACAAACTTACTCTAATAGATCATGATATAAAGATGTTGGAATAAACTTGAGGAAAGTATTACATAAAAGAATTGTTATGGAAAACATTGATCATATGGATTACAAACTCTGTTTTCTACATCGTATTTTTCCACATAGACTTAGAGTTGTCAAAATAAAGGCTCTTTGTTTAGAGATTCATGTGACACTATTCTTTATTCTTGGGAAGTTCTCAATATTCTGAGATGTAAGAAGATGAGTTGAGATGGCCCTTATGTTTCCCTTTGCATTTGACTGCCAATAAGGGTGAAAAAGAAAATAGAAACACATATGGGGGAGAAAAAATTGAGAACACCTATTGAATTAGAAGAAGTGTGGGGATATTAAAAATACACACAAATGGAGTGATTGTTGCGTCTATGTTAATTTGTTTTCATTTTTTGTCAATATGTCAATATGTGTTTATAGGATATGTTACCTGAAAAATTAAATGGGAGTTTTAGAGCAAGCTTATCAAGTCATAAAATGTTTTATTGGTTATTAGAGTTTCTAATATCATGATTACTAAATGTTAATGATTCAAAATGAGTTTGTTCAAAGGATGATGTGGTAAAAATATGAGTTTTTTAGACTTTTGTTATTGGATGGAGTTACAGCTATAAAAAGTTAGTTATGAAGACTATACAGAGTTCATGTTATAAAGACTGTATAATGTTCAAGTTATGAGGTCATAGAGATGTGACTATATGAAGTTTGATCTCTAAAATTATGATGTTATGAAATGATTAGATGGAGAAGATTATAAGTTTACTGGAATGGGTTTAATGGTAACGATCTAAACCAATATGGGCCTCCAGCCGCAACTACCCCAAGCCTGCCTCTACATGCTAGGGGGTGGTAACAAGCGTTGAATACATAACTAACTTAGTGAGTCCTTTTCCTAAGAATTTGTACACACACACACATCCAACTCAATGTAAAAGTGAATAGGGATAAATTAAAATATAAAAGACTTCTAAAAAGTAAACCAAACATGCAGAAACCTATAGAGGGTACAAATTTACAATAGTGTGAACTGAAAAGTAAAGGGAAAAAAATACACGCTCAATCAGAAATATGTACCAACCTGAAAAATTAGAAAAATAAACACTGAGAGAGCCCAACAACTAAATCCTAAGCTACAACCATTGTACATGGTCTAAGTACCCAGTATCCCTAAGATCCTCTAAAATCGCGGTCGAACTTTCCATCGTCTGCAAAAGACACAACATGTGTGGGAAAAAACCCAAGTAGGGGTGAGTATAGACATACCCATGAGAACGCCCCTAAAGGTGAAGGGGAAGAAATAATAGATACAAGAGGAAAGAAAGATAATAGATTTAAGGTACAATGAAAGAGTACAACTCAACCCAACAAAGATTGAAAGTAAGCTCATCTAAAAACAAGGGGCTAAACACGGTAAGTAGATATACTATCAATCAAGTCTTTTCCATCTATTTTAGGAGAGTAGGCTCACCCAACCATGAGAATCTAAAAACAGAAAGCACATGGAATACCTCGTGCATCTTTGCCTCTCCAAGAAGGATGTCATCCAAATACAATGGGTGGATATAGAAGAAATGAATATATATAATTAGTCAAAGAAGTCCAAACGAGGGGGAAAGGGGATCTCCATATCAAAGATCAACCCAAGAATAAGAGTAGAAAACAGGTCCAAAAGAATCCATCAATGATGCTAGCATCTCACGCATCTGCCTTGAATACACAAGTCTAAGTAACCTAATAACCAAACCTTAATACAATCCTCTTTGGGTAGCACTGACTCGCCTGCATAGTTTTAGGTAGTGTCACAAGAATGCATCTCGATGGGGAAAGCGTATCTCTTCCCCACGAGTCCAAATATATTTCAAACCACATCTCATCACTATGGAACATAGTCGAGGGGGACCAAACACAATGTAAGGATCTCATTCCCTAGTATGATAGGAGGGTCCAACTCTGACTATCACTAAGGAACTCCACTGCCCAACCCCGCTGGAGGGTAATTCTTGGGAATGTCATCGGGGAACTCCACTACCCAAACCTGTAGGAGGGTAAGGACTGAAATAATTTCATCGGGGAACTCCACCACCTAGCACTGTTGGAGAGTAATTCCTGGAAGAAGTTCACTGGGGAACTCCACTACCCAGCCCCGCTAGAGGGTAACACCTAGAAGATGGGACCTTAGGGAACTCCACTACCCAGCAATGATGAAGGGTAACACCTAGAAGAAGTTCATCAAGTAACTCCACTTATCATCCCAACAAGAGGTTAACACTCAGAAGAAGCCATCAGGGAACTCCAGTACCTAACCCTATTGGAGGGTAATGCCCAGAAATCCCTAGTGATCCTGCACGTTTTCTTCCATCATCGGGTGTCACCTCATTGCATTTTAGGTATGTAAAATTTTATATCATATATTAAAAGCCGCAAATGATGTCCCCATCGCGATCTATGTAAAAAAACACTCAGGATAGACTACTTGTGGGCCAATATTTGAGTTCAAATGAAGGAGATACAGAGCTTGGAAGTTTGATGAGAAGAGCTCAAGGAGTACACGACATGTGAGGGGACCGACAGGGCGTGTGGACTCACTTCACAACTTGGTTGTGTCCCTAGTCGGTACATGGAACCCAGTCCGTGTAGAGGTATATGTCATGTAGGTGGAATACACTGTATATCTTGGATAATCAGGACCCGGGTTGTGCCTCTGCTATCCATAACCGTGTACCGGAGTACACAGGTGTGTACATGACCCTGTGTACCTCCAAACTAGTTCCCGTCCATGTGTCCCATCACACAGGTTGTCCAACCAGGGAAGGGTACATGGAGTTTAAGGGGGGATTACACACCATGTCTTCCTTAATATTTCCAAAACCCTAGCGCCGCCGCTAAGGGCGATACATGTCGTGTTGTTAATAATATACATAGCGTGTAGTCGATATTTTCACAGAAACTCTAGATCCAGAGTTGCACCTTGAATTAGGCCTTGTCACCGTATATTCCACCATGAAATGTCCTAAAAATCATGTATTTGGGTATGGAAATAGAATCTCGGTCGTTGCTCATCGTGAATCATCCTCCGCTCAACACAAGGGGTTCTTTGATCATTTTGCACACCGTTGCACCTTCGTTTGTTCTTGATATGTTCTAAAAACAATTATAGAACATAATTTCATCATAATGATCTTGGATATATTCTTTACTCACAAAAAATTTCTTGTTTTATTGCTTCACTGTGAATCTGGGGGTCTGATCAAGCTCAATACCTCTTGGTAAGTCGAACCGGGTCCTTGGGGATTCCACCAGTGAAGAATGGGAAGAAACTTTGAATAAAGGCACCAAAATTAAGTTTTAAACATAATTGGTCTACCATTCTTGGCCAATGATCATGAATAGGGCACTGGGGTTAGATGAATAAATTAGAAAATAATTAAAACTCCAAACTTGGGCACATGCAAAGGGTGTTCAAGACATAGATCGAATAATTAAGAACAATCCACTCAAAAATTTAATCCAAAGGATTAAAAACACAAAAATAAGAGTCCTACCTCTTTTTTGTATCAATAATTGATAAAGGACATGCTTTCATAATGATCAGAAGGACATGTTGCATTCGTTGCTTCCGGATCCCCTCGATCCCAGAGTTTCGTCACCGTTTGCCAACGAATTTTTCAATAGAGGATGGAGAGAGCTTTGCCGGTGATCGTAGGATTTGTGATCCGACCCTAGAAAATCCTCTCTATCGATATATTTATAACATATCTCTTGGTAAAAAATGAATGAATTAATTAAATTAATTAATCCACTTAAACACATCACCAATGAGTGAGGGTTCCGAACGTCCTGTGAAGACTCATTTTATATGGCACTTAGGGTAAACACCACAGTCTAGACACAACCATGATCTCAGATTTACGATCCAATCAACCATTTAAAATTTATCTCATTTTCTTTGAGGTATCATGTGCACACAATATAAAATATATTTAATATTTTTATAAAATTAATTCTGGGAACATTGGGCCTCAGAATCATACACCATCTCAGTTCCTACCTTTGGAAAAATATATAAAAATATTTCGAAGTCTTCGAAGGAAAAAATCAGGTATCTACATCATTCCCTCCATTAATATTTTCATCCCCAAAAAGAAAAACTAGGAAACAACTCAGGATACTGAGCTCGCACATGGTTCTCCCACTCCTAGGAACTCTCCTGCATGTTTCTATACTACCACATCACACAAAACAAAGGGATGGTCCATCCACGTAGAGTCCACTCATGTCGGTCCTCAATCACTACTGGGTACTCTATGAAGATGACTCTATCCTCGATGTCCCGCTTACCCTAGTCGATGACATACATAGATTCATGTACGTGTCTCCTCGGTTGTGACATGTGGATGATGTCGTGCACCCACTCCAAATGTGGTTGTCAGGAGATGAGATAGGAAACCTCGCTAACCCATTTCACGATATCAAATGGCTCGATGAACCTCGGGGATAGCTTACCTCCCTATCCAAAACTCAGTAATCCTCATTTTGGGGAGACTCTCAAGAAAGCATGGTCTCCCTGCTTAAACTCCAAGTGTCTGCGATGGTGGTCTCTATAGGATTTCTGTCTACTCTGGGTCATCCTCATCCGCTCACGGATGACCTGGACTTTCTCCCTTGTCACCTGCCCCAACTTTGGGCCCACTAGGGATGATTCACCAATATCTATCCAACACAAGGGTGACTTGTATGTTCTCCCGTACAAGGTCTGAAAAGGTTCCATTCCAATGGTATATTGGTAGCTATTGTTATAAGCAAACTCTACCAAGGGTAGGTGATCCCCCCATCTCTGGCCGAAGTCCAATACGCAAGACCTCAACATATCCTCTAGCACCGGAATAGTGTGTTCAGACTTCCCATAGGTCTAGTGGAGAAAGGTTTTACTCATCCCCATATGGGTCATGAATTCCTCTTGTAATCCCCTCCATAATCATGATGTAAACTACGTGTTACAATCAGAGACAATCATCGAGCGTACCCCGTGAAGTCGAATGATCTCCCGTACATATAACTGCTTGAGACACTCCATCAAACTATGCTCCCTAATCGTGAGGAATTTTGTCCACTTTGTGAGTCAGTCAACTATTATCCAGATGGTATCATGTCTCTTTTTGGTATGTGAAATCACTAAGAAAAAGTCTAGAGATATGTCGTACCACTTCCACTCTGGGATCTCAATAGGTTGCAACAATCACGCCTGAACATGGTGTTTATCCTTCACCTGCTGACAAGTAGGACTCTCACACAATCAAGGAGAAATTGAGTCCAAACCATCAACTAATGAAAATCTATACCATCCTATTCCACCAGGGTCAGCTGGAAGGAATCTAACAGCTCTGATGCTTCCTGCACTAAGAGATCATGGGACTTCCTGCTAAAAGAATATGCTACAACATTTCCCTTCCCCAGAGTATAGACTTTCTCGAAGTCGTAGTCCTACTGGAATTCAAACCAGTGTCGCTGTCTTAGGTTCAGGTCTCTCTGAGTGAAGACATACCTGAGACTATGGTGGTCTGAGTGAACCACAAAGTGCTCTCCCAGAAGGTAGTCTCACCACATCCTCAGCGCGAAGACTACAGCTTCCAACTCTAGGTCATGGGTTGCATAGTTCTGCTCATGGGGTTCCAAATTCCTTGACCCGTATGCTATACATGTATGTTTCTACATAAACATGCAATCAAGACTAGATCACAAGGAATCACAATACACTACGAACTCCACACCCTCCTTTGGTAGTCTCAACACTAGAGCACTCATCAGCCTATGCCTTAACTCCAAAAAGGCCCTATGGCACTACTAAGACCAGGTAAATGGATGCCATTTCTATGTCAAAGTATTCTAATGGGTTATGATTTGGGATAAGTCTTCCAAAAACCTCATGTATTACCCCACCAAGCCAATGAAGCTCTGCACCTCTGACATACTCTTGGGTGGGTTTCAATCAAGCACTTCCTTGATCATCACTGGATCCACAACTAAACCTTGTTTAGAAATGACATGCCCTGGAAATTCAACCTCATGTATCTAGAACTAACACTTCGATAGATTTCCATAATGATTGTGCTCTTGAAGCAAGTAAAGGTCCATCCTCAAGTGCTCTGCATGATCCACCTTTTTTGCTGAGTAGATGTGTATTTCATTGATGAAGACAACAACAAACTAGTCCAAATACGACTGAAATACCCAGTTCAAAAATATATAAACACAACAGAGGAATTCGTCACACCAAAGAGATAAAATCACCAAATTATGGGTGATAGGCTGCAACCTCTTTCTCACAACATCCACCTATCCTACCATGAGATCTCTCTCATAAAAAAAAGAGAATCTCATCTTATCAACAAGTAGTCATCTGACTTGTCAGCGATGCAAATCAATATGGGATTGAACCATAAAAGTCAATCCATATATAAGATGACATTGTAGGGTTGCATCATGAAAAACAAAAGGACCCACATGAACCTATATTTATCAAGTGATAGCTCACACTACTGGAAGATGAAAGATACAGAATAAGTGTTCCTTGTAGGAACCTCAAGAAGAATTTGTTGTGCTAGTGTCTCAACTGGGAGCTTCACCTCTCACACCATGATTCAAGAGATAAAGAGTGACTGGAACCTGTGTCTACTAATACTGAGGTAAGAATAGAATAAAAATATACCGTATGTTGAATCATATCATGCACTGCAGGATCATAGACATCCAAAGCATGTATTTGTCCTTGACTCCGACCGCCAGCTCCCAGAGCCTAACGTGGGGTTCCTGGTGGTGGTGGTGGAAGGACCTCATACCGACGTCCACCACCCAGAACTCATTATCCTCTACCAGATCCATCTCCCTAGGGACCACCTTATACTGGCCTAGGAGATCCCTTATCACAGCACTACCTATATCGTGGTAGTCCATCAGCTATCTGCATGGGATACTCAGAACATCTGGTCGAGCGGTCTTAAGCCATGTGACCTCACCCATCACAAGTAAAGCAATGCACATCTCCGGTCTTCCCTTATTCTCCACACTACCTCAGCCCCATGTGATTATGTGCCTGATCCTACTTGCAAAAGGGTCTCATGCTTTAAGATCCCATCGACCAATGCCTACTAGCTACAGCAGACGTCTCATCTTTGGGATTCCCACTCCCAACTCCAACTACCTGGCATCCCTCTGACAAAAATATATTTTTCACTAGTGCCCACTCTAGCACCCCGACATAGGTGGGGATGCATAAGGGAACTACAGTGGCACAAATCTCTATGCGGATCCCCTGCTCAAACTTCTATGCTTGGAAGTATCCATTATGGATCATATCAAGGGAGTAACGTGTAAGGTCTATGAACGTTGCTAAATAATCATCCACTAGAATCCCTCCATGTTGAATCTCCAATAGCTCCTAGTTCCGAACTGAGCCTAAGTAGGAGGGGTAGTACTCCTCATAGAATAGTAATTGGAAGTCACCCCATGAGAGTGTAGATTCATCGTGCATCTGTCTAACGAGGCTCCACCATCGCCTAAATGCTTCATGGAAAAGTCTAGCTACCAGTTCCACCACCTAATCCATAGGGGTCTGAATAAGCCTGGAGATATGGACCACTAACTCTATCCAATCCTCTTATCCATAGGGATTTGGCTCGTTGTGGAACCTCAGCGGTCTCTAATGTTGGAACTCACAAATCACACTAAGTCTACATGCATCCTCATCATGCTTTGCTGGGATGATCTGCTACTCAATAGGTGAAGTTGCTGCTACCCACCCACCTGGAGGAAGGGGATCATATAATGGACTCTGAACTAAGGCCTCATGGATCATATGATCGTCATCATGAACCGAAGCTGCTATCCTGGCTGGATATCATCACGAAAGAATCCTAAAAGTTATCAAGGAGTACCGTAGTAAGATGAGAATATATATAAATATATCAAAAATGGGGAGTTGTCTCAATAAGGACACTCAAAGACTCAGTCCTATATGATGCATGTACCATTAATCCCTATAAAAAATGTCTCATCATGCCGAGTTGAAAAAAAGGTAGTCAGGAGCTTAGTGAATGGATATGTCAGTCATCACACCATCACTGGACTCCCTAGCCTGAGAGTCGCACTCAAGAAACTTTGACACTATTTACCTAAACCCAACCAAATCCTCTTCAGTGGATATGTCTGAACAATTCTCCAAGGAATGAACATGCTCTGATACCAATATTTCACAACCTGACACATGCTGGGGCTCGATCCGTAACTACCCCAAGCCCGCCTCCATAGGCCAAACGGTGGAGACAAGAACCGAAGCTATAACTAACTCAAAGAGGACTTTTCCTAAGAAATAGTACACATGCACACAACCAACTCAATGAAAAAGTGAATAGGGAGAAAGGGAAATTTGAAACACTACTAAAAAGTAAACCAAACATGCATGAACATCTAGACGGTACAAAAGTACGGTAGTGTGAACTGAAAAGTAAAGTGGAAAAAATACATGCCCAATAATAAATATGTCCCAACCTAATAAAACTAGAGAAGTAAATTCTGAGAAATCTCAGCTTCTGAATCCCAATCTATGACCACCGTACATGGTCCAAGAACCCAGTGACCCTAAGAACGTCTGAAATCATAGAGGACCTATCTGTTGTCTGCAAAAGACACGAAATGTGTGGGAAAAGACCATGCAGGAGTGAGTATATACATACCCATAAGAACACCCCGAAAGGTGAATGGGGATTAGTAAGAGATACAAGAAGAAAGAAATATATTATATGAAACGTACAGTGAAAGAGTACAACTCAACCCAACCAAGAGTGAAAGTAAGCTTGTCCAAACACAAGGGGCTAAACACAGTGAGTAGATGAAATACCCATTGAGACTTCTCCACCTATAGTAGGAGAGTAGTCTCACCCAACCATGAGATGATAAACACATAAATCACGTGGAATACCCCACATTTCTTCACAACTCCTGGAATAATAGAATCTAAATCCAAAGGGTGGATACATAAGAAAGGAATATATTTTCTCAGTCAAAGAAGCCTAAATGAGGGATTAAGGGGATCTACATATCACAGCTTATCCCAAGAAGAAGAGTATCCAACAATTCCAATATAATCCATCAATGATTTCCATCATATCACGTGTCTATGATGAGTACATAAGTCTATGGAAATTAATCAACACAACTTAATACTATCAGATTTAGGTGGCACTGATTTCCCCGGAAGGTTTTAGGTCCCATCACAATGATGTTTCTTTGTGGGGAAAGAATACCTCTCCCTCATGAGACCAAAGCTACATCAAACCACATCTTGTCACTATGACACATAGTACAAGGGGCTTAAACTTCAGGTAAGGATCCAATTCCCTAGTATGACAGGAGGGTCCTACTCTAATATTCACTGAGGAACTCCACTGCACATCCCCTCTAGAGGGTAATGCCTAGGAATGTCATCATGGAACTCAACTGACCAGCCCTGCAGGATGGTAATTCTTGGAAGAAGGTCATCAAGGAACTCCATTTTCCAGCCCTGCTAGAGGGTAAATCCCGGAAGAAGGTCATCGGGGAACTCCACTATCCCTGTTGAAGGGTAACACTCGGAAGAAGGGAACTCAGGTAACTACACTACCTATCCCTACTAGAGGGTAATGCCCAAAATAATTTCATTAGGGAACTCTACTTCCCAACCCTGCTGGAGGGTAACGCCTGGAAGAATCCATGAGGAAACTCCACTACCCAACCCTATTGGAGGGTAAGTCTTGAAAATCCCTAGTGATCCTGCACAATTTCTTCCATCATCAGGTGTCACCTCAGTGCATTTCAATCTCGAAACATTTAACATCATATCTTGAAAGCCACAACATATTGAACCATCACATTCTACGAATAAAACACTCAGGAGATGCTACTTGTGGGCCAGAATCCAAGTTCAAACAAAGGAAATACAGAGTTTGGAAGTTTTCCCATAAGATCTAATGGGGTACTCGATGTGTGAGGGGGCCTTCACAATGTTTGTCCCCACTTCACAACCTAGCTATTCCCCTAGCCAGTACATGACACCCAGTACATATAGAGGTACACACTGTGTAGGTGGAATACACAGTGTGTCCAGGCTAATTGGGACCCAGGAAGTGTCTCCTCTGGTCGTGTCCGTGTACCAAAGTACACAATAATGTACATTACACAGTGTACCTACACACGGGTTCCCATCCATGTGTATTGCCACATGGGTTTTCCAACTGAGGAAGGGTACATAGCGTGTAATTAAAGACTACACGTTGTGTCCTACTTAAGATTTCCAAAACCCTAGTGCCACTACTGAGGGGGATACATGTCATTTTTTTCATCAAGTACATAGTGTGTAGTTAGGATTTTCATGGAAACTATAGATCTAGATCTGCGCCTTAAATAAGGCCTTGCTACCTCATATTACGCCATGAAATGGCCCAAAAATCGTGGATCTGGCCATGGAAAGGGGACCCTATTGAACTTGGGTTCCCTAGACCCAACTTGTGTTGTACTTTGATTACCACTACATCTATTCATTTTGTTATATATAAATGTGTTTATCATTCCATAATAGTGTAGACATTTCTCCATCCACTTTATTTATGGAAATGTCCTTAGATTACATGTCGTATCAAAGGGTTATAGCCGATCCTAGGCTATAATGAGAACCTTGAGATTCCATGAAAGTAATCTTAAAGTAATGTCCTATGGTCCATTTAAATATTTATGAAAGGACATAGATGATGTGAGGCTATCAGGTGCTGGGGGCTCATAAGCATTGAGACAACTTCTCATGAATTTCTCACTTGGTGATCTCTAGTAGTTGAGATCATGAGGACTGACCCAGTAATAGGAACACCACATGTTTTAGGTGTCATTGGTTGTTCCTATATAGGGACATGTGTAATGGTATCCTGACTTGAGGTCATTATCAATGTATGTTATTTGGTGATGCACTTTGGTGCAAGACAAAAACCAGGGTATTGAAGCTGTGGTGAGGTAGTTTGTGTCAGGTACATCATTGGTGAAAAGACATTGATTGAATGATCAAGATAGGATTCATTGCTTACGAGTTGAGGAAGATATATCTTGGGCCTGGCTGATTAGGATGGTAGTACCTTCAATAAATCCTTGTCCATGGTAGTTGAAGGTATGTCTATCTGGATAAATCAACAAATAATGAAGCAAGATACTGAATGATGACACTAGTGTGCATTCTACTTTATAGAGATATCGATGACGAAGAGATTATATTACACATACGATGTTCATAGGAAGGTAGTCATTGCTTTGACTTTTCCTTATATCTATAGGGGCCTTTATGGGTTGCTAGACCCTGCTCTTGGTCGGTATATCTTTATCATTGCTATTGAGATAAGGGCCTAGACGGTCACACGCTATAGCGCATTGAGAATCTTCTATATTCTGATGAATAGGATTATAGTGCTTGGTGGGACCCACCACAAGTCTAGGGATTATCCAAGTTATATGGATCACCAAAGAATAAATAAATTATTCAAGTTTGGAATAATTTATTGAATTTATTTATAACATTTATTTACAAGTTATAATGTAAATACAATGATGAATTGTTATTCGAATGGATTTAAATATCCTGGGTTCGTTTAGTATTATGAGGAGATGTGAGTCAAGTTAAAGACTCAAGTTTATCATGCAATATATATTTAATATACATTGCAGTAAGTGATAAATTATAAATATTATTTATGGCATAATTTATTTGTCATAAATAATTATTTAAAATACTTATGTAGCGGGTGTTTATTACACGGGGGCCGAGAACCCATACCACGTTTATTTAGAAATTCCCTATATAAGTATGAGAGAGGCTCTTCCCTATTAACTATTCATTCATTGGAATTGAGAGCCTCTCTCTCCTCCTGAGTTCTAGAGAGATATTATCTCAAGCGATCAAGATCTTCAAGTTCCTTCTTCATAGATTGAAAACACTTTCTTGCGGTGATCATCAATGCGTCGAAGTGGTCGTCGGTGTACCATGCTAGCACTCGGATTCCGAAGAATGATTCATGAGATGATTAAAGAGGCATGTGTTGAAGATATTGAGGGCATCGATATAGGAGTCTTCAAGCAATGGTCGTCGGCATCTTGTGACAGGTTTTCTCATGTCAGATTCGAACGAGGTAAACGTTTGATTTAATTTTGTGCTCTGTATAAACCATGTGTGATTATCAGACCGTATCATGACATGATCACCGGAGATGACAATGTTATGTCACTCCATGACAAAAAATATTTTAATTTCCCAGCCCATCGACTTCTACAGCTTGTCCTGGTACCTAACAGTGGTATCAAAGGGACGCGTTGTTTTTCAGAGTCAAAGAAAAATTAAAATTGCATTAAATTTAAGTATGTATTGTTATTATAGTTCAAATGGATCTAACAAAGTGTCGATCCATTTCTGAATGGCCAAGTAATGGCCATTTGAAAAATGTAAAATGGATCGACATCATGATTAAATGGATTCATGTTTTTGGATACTTAAATTTCATTGAAGAACATTATTTGTTGTGTGTTCTTAAAATGGATCCAAGTCTCAGCCTCCTCTTTTCCCCATGCAGCAGCTCTCTGCCCTCGCTGTACTGCCCAACCCCCCTCACCGCCATCTGCTCGCGCTGCCCCATCTCGGCTATAGGTGCTCCGCTGCCGCCTTGTCCAGGCCGCGCTACCCCGGGTCGCCTCCCCTCCTCTACCGGAATTGGTCTCCCCACCATATCGACTTCCCCCCTCACCGTCATCTTCTCACGCCACCCATTATCAGCTTCATGTGCTCTGTCATCACCTTTTCCAGGCCCCACCACTCCGGGGCGCCTCTCCTCCTCTGTTGGAACCGCTCACCTTGCTGTCATGGCTTCTAACCTCACCGTTGTGCTTGCGCGGTGCTGCGCCGCCTCCTCCACGCCATCACCGCAGCAAGGATCCGCCCCACCTCTCCAGAACAACAGCCCTCAATGCCGCCCATGCGAATCATTGAAGCAGCATGCCGCCACCCTTGTGGCTTGTTAGAGTAGCGCGCCTCCACCCTCGCGCATCGCCATAATAATGTGCCATTGCCCCTGTCTGGTCACGGCTCACCGGAGGAGTCTGCCACCGCCCTTGTCCGGTCATGCCTCACTGGAGGATGCTATGCTGTGGGGGTATTGCTGGACTAGGCGGTCACACCACAGTCACGCCGCGGTAACGCCGTTTTCACGCCGTGGTAATGTCGTAGTTGTGCCATGGTCACATCACGATTTGGCCCTGCTCTAGTAAAACACCCCCACGGTAGTTCGCAGTCCCGTCAGATTCCCTCCCCGGCTGGAGGTAACCCTTATAATTTAATTTAATTAATTCAGTTTTTTAAATTAAATTAATTAGAATTAAATTTAGGGTTTAATTTTAAGTATAATCTAGAATATTAATATAATTAAGTTTAAAATTAAATTAATGGTTTAATTTAATTTTTAGAATTAAAATTAAATTAATAGTTTAATTTAATTTTTGGAATTAAAATTAAATTAAACAATTGAAACTGATTAATAAATTAATTAAATTTATTTAAATTCATTTAGTTTATTAGAATGCCCTTGTACTATCTAAATTTATTATAGTTTAATTTTAATTATGCTTCATATATATATCAACTGGTCTTGAGTTAGCGACCGAACCGTGTATCTCTAGTTTTATTTATTTAATTATTTATTCAATGCGGGCGATGATTGTAATAATTAATTAGATAAATGATGGTCTGTGAATCGTCTTTTAATTCAAATATTTATATGTTCCTGTGTGTCCAATGCACTAGTTGTATTTTGTACCCCTAGACCCCCTCTCCTGCATGCAAGTGTATTTGTAATTATACGGTGATGATCTAAGAAATGAACCCTGCCAAGTTAAGGTGGTATTCCAGATGGGAGCCAAGCACATTTCAATGGGGCTAGCTGCGACGTGAGTCAGGTGTCGACTCAGGTTTGGATGCCCCTAGGTCAATATTGATCCGTTATGGATCGATCACAATAGAATGGTCAAGACCAGCCGGATTTCATCATTTAACTTTATGTATTGTTTATTGTTTTATGTGAGTGCATGATTATTGCTTGATCATATAGAATAGTAAACAAGATAAAAATGCATAAAGATGTGATGAATGTATTTATATGGCATGTTCATTTGTGAGTGAGACAATATATTTTGAACATATAAATAGAAAAAGAATATATTTGTCAATAAATATCAAAATCCCTCAAGAGATATATTGAATCTTAATTCCTTCCATTAATCACATTTGAACAAAACCAGGTGTTTGGGTGGTCTCCATCCATAGTTGAGAGTGCCTCTTACCTTTCATGAGAGAACTGGGTCGACTTAACTAATGTGAGCAGTCAAGGATTAGACATAGCTAACTTGCCATCACTTTAGAGGAAATATGATGATGGAATCAAGTTTGGATTCCAAAATCTGGGACTTTACTCAACAATACAAGGAATAAAGATTCAAGTGGTTGGCCAGCCTCAAGCCTACTTTGAAACCCTCCAAGTAGTGGCATAGACACAGCTTGTAGACTATGAGGGAGGTTTCAAGGATCCTTTCCACTAGATTAATCAAGAAACAAATTATTCCAAATCTAATAGTGAGGGATATTAAGGTTCACTAAAATAGTGGAAGACATTAAAATGATATAATAATTTATTAATCATAAATGTCAAAAGGTAATCAAGACAAATTAATAACTTCTAATGTTTATATGATGTAGATTTAAAATGGAAATCACCAACCCCACAAGTACTTTATCACTACTATCAATTCTGGATAAAGAAAATATCCTAACTAACAATAACTTCCAGGAGTGGTAAAGGCACTTGCGCATAGTATTGCGCCAAGAAAGGCAGTTATATGTGATGGAATCCTCAATTCCTACTAATCCTCCTCAGGGAGCAAGTAAGGAGGAGAAAGATAAATGGAAAAAGCATGTAGAGGATGCACTTGATGTTCAATGCATCATGTTTTCATCCATGTCCATCCAATTGCAGAAAATGCATGAGGATGAGGATGCCTAAAATATACTTTCAAATATCCAAGAATTATATCAGGAGAGGGCCATAAAAAAATTTATGATATCTCAAGTGCCCTATATAAGTGCATGCTAGCATAAGGGCACAAATACGTCCCTCATGTAGTCAATATGATTGGGTATATTGAGAGTCTTGAAGCCCTTGGGTTCAAATTGAACCAAGAACTAGTAGTGGATCTCATTATTGACTCTTTACCTCCAAGATTCTTGACTTTAATTGTCAATTATAACATGAATGATATGATGAAGTTTCTCTCAGAACTTTTGGATTTAGTTTGAAAAGATGAGAAGGATATGAAAAATACTAATTCATTTGTCCTTATGGTGAACAAAAGAAACAACGACAAGGAAAATGGGTCTAAGGCCAAGTCAAGGCCGAATACACCAATGCATCATCCAACAAAGAAGCCAAAGATTCAAAGGTAGTGTAATGAGAAGGAAGATTTCTTCTTTGGATGTGGAAAGAAAGGCCACTAGAATAATAATTACAGAGCTAAGAAGAAGAAGCAAACTGATGCTTCCACTTCAGGTATTTTTTTCATTTAATGCTATCTATCCTTATTTACAAGTTGGTTATTGGATACGGCATGTGGATCAAACATTTTTATTCATATATAGGAACCAAGTAGGTTCATGAATATTTCAAAAGGTGAAGTGGATATCTGAGATGAAAATGGTGCATGTATGGCTGGCTTGGAAGTGGGAGACTATCACTTAACCTTGCCAAGTGGTTTGGTTCTAGTTTTAAAAATTGTTATTATATACCTTCTATAACCAGGAACATTATCTTTGTGTCAAGTTTAGACACTATGGGAATTTATTTCAAGTTTAGATTTAAATTTTGTCTCTTTTATAGGGATAACATCTGTTATGGTTTGGAACATCTTAACAATGGTTTATACATGTTGGAACATGAGAACCCCGCAATAGAAATCAATGAAAAAACCAGCCAACATGACTCATATATCACCCACCTCTGGAACTTCAGGCTAGGTCATGTAAACGAGAAGAAATTATGAATACTACATCAAGAAGGGTATTTAGACTCGGTACCGTTTGAACCCTTGGATGTATGTCAAGCTTGTTTACAAGGCAAAATGACCAAAGCACCTTTCTCAAGAAAGGGAGAAAGATCCAATGCAGTACTGGAATTAATACATACTGATGTATGTGGTCCATTACTAGTAGATTCAAGGGGTGGTTTTTCATACATCATTACTTTTACTGATGACTGTAGTAGGTATGGTTATATCTACTTAATGTGGTAGAAGTCTGATTCCTTTCATATATTTAAGGAATACCAAAATGAAGTAGAAAACCAAATTGGTAAGAATATAAAAGCACTCCACTCAGACCAAGGTGGAGAATATCTTAACCGAGCTTTCATTGATCACTTGAAGGGGTATGGGATAGTATCTAAACTCACTCCTCCTTATAAACCACAATGGAATGGTGTCAGTGAAAGGAGAAATAGGACCTTTCTTAACATGGTCATATCAATGATGATTCATGCACCTATTCCATTATCCTTTTGGGGATACGCTTTGAAGACAACAACATATACCATTTATCGAGTACCAACTAAATCTATAGATGGGATTATATATGAGTTATGGTACAGAAAGAAACTCAGTCTGACACACATACATGTATGGGGATGCGGGGAATTTTTCAAGACTTTACCAAGTGAAAAATTAGAATCCAGAAGCACGAAGTGCATCATTAGATGTTATACTAAGGATACCAAAAGATATTACCTATATAAACCTTTAGATAGAAAATTTTTTGTGGAAAGACAATCCACATTTCTAGAAAGGGGACACATTTCTATTTGAAATAATGGGAGCAAGATTGACTTCAATGAAGTTAATGCTCTAGATGCACAAGAGTTGGTATAGAAACAATCTCCACAAGAGAAAGTGGGAGAATAAGTTGTTCCTAAGACACAAATATTGCGTAGTTATATGCAAGAGGTTAAATAAATATATTATTATTTTTTTCTTGTCACCAAGTCAGGTGACACATTATTCTTTGAGGATGATGAAACTTTAACCTACAAGGAAGCATTAGAGGGCAAAGAATATTCTAAATAGAAAGAAGACATACATTCTGATATGGAGTCCATGGACCAAAATAAAGTTTGGATTTTGGTAGACCCTCCAGTTGATGTAAATCCCATTAGATGAAAATGGGTATTCAAACAGAATATGGACATGGATGGTGAGGTTAATACCATTAAAGAAAGGCTGGTTGCAAAGGGTTTCAGTAAAAGTTATGGCATCGACTATGATGAAACCTTATCACCCATTGCAAGGATTAAATACATCATAATATTTATTGCAATATAAGCCTTTCATGATTATGGAATTTGGTAAATGGATGTAAAAACTGATTTTCTAAATGGGATGTTGGTTGAAGACATCTATATGACTCAACTCGAAGGGTTCGTCAAGTCAAAGAATGCCAATAAGGTATGAAAGTCACAGAGATCCATTTATAGGTTGAAGCAAGAATCACGTTCATGGAATGTTGGTTTTGATGAGGCCATAAGAGAATTTCGTTTTGTCAAAAATGATAGAGATCCTTGTCTCTATAAAAAGGTTGAAGGTAATTCCATTATTTTCCTAGTGTTATATGTTAATGACATATTAATTATGGGAACAGAGGTGCAAGTATTACATTTAGTTAAGAATTGGTTAAAAAAATGCTTCTCCATGAAATAATTAGGTGAAGAAGCCTACATTATAGAGATCAATATCTATCAAGATAGATCTCAAAGTCTTCTTGGGATAATTCAAAGTACACATATTGACAAGGTACTCAAATGGTAAAATATTGAACAATACAAGAGAGGATTTTTACCTATGTCACATGGTATAAATCTCTCCAAGAAAATGTGTCCACAAACATAGGAGGAGATTGATAGAATGAGTAGAATCTCTTATGCCTCGATAGTGGGTTTTATCATGTATGTCATGATATGTACTAGGTTTGATGTTACCTTTGCTTTAAGCATGGTGGGTATATATCAAGAAAATCCAGGAGAGCTACATTCGGAAGTTGTTAAAACTATCCTAAAGTACTTGAGGCATACAAAGGATATGTTCTTGGTGTATGTAGGAGATGAGGAACTAGTAGTGAGAGGATACACTAATTCTAGTTTCTAGAGAGATCATGAAGATTTGAAATCATAGTCAGGCTCCATCTTTTGCCTGCATGGTGGTGTAGTGAGCTGGAGAAGTTCAAAGCAAGCTCTGGTTGCCGATTCTACAGCAGAGTCTGAATATATTTCAGCTTCCGATGCAGTAAGGGAAGTAGTTTGGATGTGCAGATTTATGTCATACATTGGTGTTGTGCCTAGTAGTGTAGACCATGTTTCAGTATATTGCAATAATACTGCTGCAATGGTGCTTTGCAAGGAGCCCAGGTCTCACCAGAGGAAAAAGAATATTCTTTGAAAGTTTCATCTCTTGAGGGATTTTAATCAAAGAGGTGAAGTCACCGTTAGAAGATTATCCACAGAGGAAAACATGGTTGACCCCCCGACTAAATCCATTTCCCAGCAAAAGCATGATTCTCATGTGAGAGCTAGAAGATTTAGACTTGTTAACGGTTGTCTCTAGTGCAAGTTGGTGTGTTGAAAGTGGGTTCCCAAGACCCAACTTGTGTTGTAAATTTATTAACACTACTTGTATGTTGTGTTTTATATATACATGTGTTTATATTTTCATAATAGTGTAGATACTTATGCATCCAATTTCTTTAGGGCAATGTCCTTAGATTACATGTCGTATCAAAGGGTTATACAAGATCCCATGCTATAATGAGAACCTTGAGATGCGATAACAACAATCTTAAATGAATGTACTATGGTCCAGTTACATCATTCTGAAAGGACACAGATGATGTGATACTATTAGGTTATTGGAGCTCATAATCATTGAAACTTCTTCTCATAAAGTGCACACTTAGTGATCTCTAGTAGTTGAGATCATGAGGACTGTCCTGCTAATAAGAACACCACATGTTTTATGTGTCATTGGTTTTTCCTATCTATGGACATGTGTAATGGTCACCTAAATTGAGGTCATTATCAGTATATGTTATTTGTTGATGCACTTTGATTCAAGACAAAAACCATGACATTTAAGCTGTGGTGAGGTAGTTTGTGTCCGGTATCTCATTGGTGACCAGACATTGATTGAATGATCAAGATAGGATTTGTTGATTATGAGTTGAGAAAGAGATATCTTGGGTCTGGTTGATTATGATGGTAGTACCTTCATTAAATCCATGTCCGTGATAGTTGAAGGTAAGACCATACAGATAAATCACCAAATAATGAAGCAAGATAATGAATGATGACACTAGTGTGCATTCTACTTCATTGAGATATCGTCGATAAAGAGATTATATTACACAGATGATGTTCATAGGAAGGTAGTCCTTTCTTTGAATTTTCCTTATCTCAATAGGGGCCTTAATGTGTTGCTAGACCCCGCTCTTGGTATGTATATCTTTATCACTTCTATTGAGATAAGGGCCTACAGGGTCACACACTATAGCACTTTGAGAATATTCCCTATTCTGATGAATAGAATTATAGTGCTTGGGGGGACCCACCACGAGTCCCTAGATTATCCAAGTTCTATGGATCACCAAAGAATAAATAAATTATTCAAGTTTTGAATAATTCATTGAATTTATTTATAACATGTGTTTAAAATTTATTAAGTAAATACTAGGATGAAATATTATTCAAACAGATTTAAATATCCTGGGTTCATTTAATATTATCAGGAGATGTGAGTCGAGTTAAAGACTCAAGTTTATCATGCAATATATATTTAATATTCATTGTAGTAAGTGATAAATTATAAATATTATTTGTGGCATAATTTATTTGTCATAAATAATTATTAAAATACTTATTTAGTGGATGTTTATTACACGAGGGCCAGGAACCCATACCCCGTTTATTTAGACATCCCCTATATAAGTATGAGAGAGACTCTTCCCTAGTAACTATTCATTTGTTGGAATTTAGAGCCTCTCTCTCCTCCTGAGTTCTAGAGAGAGATTCTCTCAAGTGAGCATGATCTTCAAGTTCCTTCTTCATGGATTGAAGATGCTTGCTTGCGGTGATCATCGATGCATCGAAGTGGTTGTCGGTGTACTGTTGGATTCTGAAGAATGATGCACAAGAAGATTTAAGAGGCATGTGTGGATGATCTAGAGGGTTTCGACATTAGATTTTATGAGCAACGGTCACCGGAATCTTGCGATGGGTTGGCACACGTCAGATTCGAATGAGGTACATGTTCGATTTAGTTTTGTGCTTTGTATAAACCATGCATGATTCTCAAACTCTACCGAGACAAGATCACTATAGTCTATGATTTTACGTCACTCCGGTGACCCAAAAAATTTTAATTTCTCGGCCCATCGGTTTCCGCAGCCTATCCCAGTACCTAACATAACTCAGTCGTTTCTCGTCACGAATATGTATCCAATCACCATGATGGTTTTTTCGATTCTGATGCACGCCGTTGTGCCTTAGTTTTCCCAGACATGTTCTCTAAAAAATTATTTTAACATTCTTTCTTCATAATGATCCCATATTTATGCTTCACTTGCAAAACCATTCTCATTTCATTTCTCCACTATGAATCTAGGTGTCTGATCAAGCTTAGTACCTCCCAGCAAGTCGAACTAGGTCCTTAGGGATTCCACCGGTGAAGAACATGAATAAACTTGGATGAAAGGAACCAAAAAAAAAATCTTTAAACATCACCATACAAGTGTTATTGGCTGGTGATCAAGAAAGGGGCACCAGGGTTAGATGAAAAAATTATAAAATAATTAAAACTCCAAACATGGGCACAGGTGAAGGGTGTTCAAAGAATAGATCGAAGAAAGAAGAATGATGTCATGAACCAGACCAGGTCGATCTCGAACTGGGCACTCGAACCGATCTTTGTCATGGTCTAAAGGGCGTTCCTGATCCCATGGGCAGGAAACTATTGTTGGGCTTCATTAGAGTAGACAAGGTGTCACAGGCCATATCTGGTCACCTTCACAACCGGCACCTGACCCAGTCTGTGGCAAGACCAGAAGGGCGTTCACAATCCCCACGGGTTGTAAAAAGTTCCTAGGTATCATATATGAGTGTTTGAGAATGATTTACCTAGGTTCATAAATATAAGACAACCAAATACAATAAATAAATTGAATCCGAAATTTTACCCCAAACAAGCCTTTAATAAAATTCAGAACTGGGAAACAAGGTTTATGAAAATCCCAAAGACTATTACAAAAGAGTAAATCCAAAATGGATATCCCAAGAACCACCTCAAGGAAAGGGGGAATCACCCTCAAGCCATCTCCACAATACCACACCATGAAGGACCACTAGAAACCCGAACTACCAGTTCTAAGAGCTTTACCCAAACCTACAAAAAACATTACCAAGTCTACTTACACCAAAAGGTGTATGTAGAGTGTGACCAAAATCCCAATAGGATGCTACCAAAAAAATATTCCATGTGATAATCATTATAAGACAAAAATATTTCATGTTTTTTAAACAAGAAATTCTAGTAAAAATAATTAGGAAATGCAAATTTAAATAAAATCAGTTTTCAACTGGGCTATTTTAAAGAATCAACACTTTTAAATAAAATTCACAAGATACTAAATTTTTTCATCCAAACACACCGTATGAAGATGATTAGTGTAAAATGTTTAATGAGCACTATCAACGAGAACACCTCTAGGCACTAGCTCATTGTGGGTCCCCGATACCTCGTATCTCGGTGAAAGTAACCATAGAAATATCTGTTCACATGCGCACGAGCCACTAGTATGGATCAAACACATAACCTAGTGGTCCACCAACATCATCCTCATCATATTTTAGTTAGATTTTTCATCGTCAAACTTTCTACGTGAAATAGGGGTCAAACCCCACGGGATCACTAGCATACTAGTACACATCCACCAACCTAGATACCCGGGTTTTCCCTCTTATGATCAAGCAAGTTACACAAGCCATGAAATACCATTTTCCCATTAAAATACCATTTACAAACCACACACACAGTAAAAATACCACACACATGTCACATAATCTCCATTTTCATTCAAATTCATTTTGAAACCATACTCACACAAAAACAGCCCACAAACGTGTTTCACATCTCTTTCACACTTCAATAAATTATTTAAACAATTTTTTAAAACATTTCCAAGATAATACAAATCACATAACAGAACTTTAAAATTAAAATGGACCATTTCAAAAGTACACTCCTTCCAAAATATTTTTCCAACATATTTTCACCTCTTACATAAATCAAGAAACCATTTAAACCCTTCATAAAACAATTCCAAGGAGTGTAACCAAGATTTACACATAAAATCCTTCTATAAAACTTATTTTGAAACCAAATTCATAAAAATATAACATAAAACCAGAATTTTCATCCCCATAACCATTTAATAAAACCATTTCATGAACCATAAAATAGTCCAAAGTGGTACAACATGGAATACACAAGAAAAACACACATTTTTACACAAAAATGCTACTTTAAAATTAACCACTCAACAAAAGCTACCAAAAATAGTTTTCACACAAAAAAAAACATATTAGGAACATTATAAATAAATAAACCAATCAATAAAACTCATCAAGAAATTCTTACACATGTAATAACCTACCACAAATGCCAAAACACCAAATCCTTGTGTGAAAGTTCACCTGCACCACCACCGCACCACAAGGGAGTTAAATAAAACCAAAAACCACAAGATTAGACCAATAAACCCAATATAATACCCTAGGTTCTAATCCCTACTTTTTTTAAATTAGGAACTTCATGAAAATATGGATGAAACCCTAAGAAAAAGGAAGAAACCCTATGTAAATGGGAGAAAGAAGGAATGAAACCCACTTACTTGAGATATCTTGAATAAAATGCCCCAAATACATCAGTATCTGAATTTAAAAACATCCAAAAATGAAATTTAGGTCAGAATAAGGTTGATTAGGTCAATTGAAAATTGAAATGGATGGAAGAGAGTAAAATTTGAAGGAGTTATGAAAGAAACAAGTTACCTCTTCAAATCTGGATGATTTGAGAAATCCATAGAATTTCTCCCTAATTCGCGATAAATATGAGCTCCAAATAGGGGGGAAAAGAGAATGGGGGAGTTACTTGGGTAATTGGGCTTGGGTTAGAGTTGGAATCACCTAAAAATCTTAAAAATTGAATAAGATATTAAATAAATAATTGTTTTTAAAGCAGGAAATGGGCATACGGGCTGGCCCAATACCTTAATCGAAAACCCAAATCCATCATGATTATAGATTACTATGAGTTCCAAAAGGATATGGTGAATTTAATATACCATGGGATACCAATTTGGAAGTGGAATGGGTGAAAAATGTTGAAAAATGAATTAGTTATAAAAAAACAATTTTTTTTAAAATATGAAACGAGCTCATGGTTTGGCCCAAATCATAAAAACACACCATTTCCTCCAAAACTACATGTGAAACCCCCACAAAAAATCAAGAATAGTAATTAAATGAAAAATAACTTTAAAATAAGTCATGGATGTGACATAAGGGAACTATTTCATCCAAATATAAACAATAAAACAAATAGTGGAACGAAATGGACAACCCGATACACATTTATAAAAATTGAACTTATCATCATGTATACAACAAAACTTGAAGTACAACTAAATGATACAACTAAACTGACCAGAAATGATGACCAAATCCATGTGACCCCACTATTCACTCTTCATCTCAATGATCACACATCACTCAAAGCGATCGAACTCAGGATGAAACCTGCACAAGGGCTAAAAATAGAAAAGAACTATAGGCGTGAGTATTAAAACTCAGTAGGCTAGCCAGATAATCTATTCCAAATGAAAATACTTTAAAATAAAATAAACATAAATTTAAAGTTTGAAATAAAATATATAAAAGTAAGATTTTCTAAATGATTACTCAAAACAAAGTACAACCCATTTCCCTTATTCATTTCCAAAACTTGATTCATTCAACTAGTGTGTCAATAGAATTTTCAAGGGGAAATTGATGTTTAAATTTTCATATTTTTACAATGAGGATAAAAAAATTTCATTTGAAAACCATTTTCATCAACCTTATCAAGACAATCCCACCACTTTTCAATAAAAACAATACACAAGAAGGCATGATAGTAATCACACAAGAGGGGCAATGTAAATGTACATGCAAGCATCATATTCACCACTTCAAATAACTAAAATCCAAATAGTTATGGGTGAACCTAGGAGATCAAGAATAATAAATAAGACACCAATACATGATACATCATCCCCATTGATATGTCACACATGATGAAATCAAAATGCTCAATATACTCGGCCATCCTTTCTCAGGCAGGACGAGGGAAAATCCCATAGCAATAAACCCAATATATCCACCTACTATGGGCCACTGGTCAGTACCATAACCTACCAGCACAACAATCATTCTTAGAATATTCTATCAATATGAAATGTTCCCAAGTCTCAATTATATAATGTGGGTGATCCAACCGATTCCATCTGATCATCCAATCATAATATATATAATAATAATTCACAATAGACATCACCCAAAGTCACTCCAAGGACCGATCTCATGATATTAATCAAAAAGAACATAAAGAGTCCAAATCGAGGCACTATCCTAATGGATAAAAAGGATTACTAAGTAAGTAAATCCCATCCAGTATATACATACAAGCATGGCATGAGAAACATCCACAAGAGGTTTTCATAATAAACAATTTCACCATTTTTCACAAAATTTCCAAACGAGCCATTAAGCGGCTCTCAAAACTAAAATTTTCCAATGGTACAAATTTCACATTTAATAAAGAGTTTTATACACACTATTTATAGAAAAAAAAAATTTCATAAATCCCTTAAAAAAATTCAAAGCACAACCATTTTTATAAGGATGCTAAAGGAGCCATCTTCCGGCAACTCGGGCCAAAACCTGTTATATACCAAAATCTCATTTTTTTTTACAGCCAAAGCCACATTGGACAGCCATATGAAAGAAACAAAAATACCAATTTTCATGATTCACATTCATTTATAAATTCAAAAAATTAATTTTAAATCACACTTCACATAAAATCCAACTGAGCAATTTACCGAACACATGACATGAACTCTGTGACAACAAAATTCATTTTAAGAACATGAAAAGGAATAAAAATACCAATTTCATGCCATAAATTTATTCAAGATACTGAAAATTTTTCAAAATACCCTAAACCAGGTTCTAAACTTCACAAAACAAGTGCAAAAGATACCAGAATATTTAAACGAACACTTGGTATGTACTTTTATAACAAAACAACACTACTTTTCACAAAACAAGGCATAAAAACCACCTTTCACACCAAATAAAGTTATTTAAGGATTATAAAACAATACTAATAATGTGTAGAGGGTAAAAATACCATGAAAAATATGAATCTTAAATAAAAAGGACATGTTCAATGGGAAACCTACCTCAAAACCATGGCGGAAAGGAAACGCACGCCAGATATCACCCGCTGCGGTTCCCAACACTCTAGATCTATTAAGACCAGACCTAAACAAACCAAAAACCCATAAAAATCATGTTATAACATAATCATAAGTCATTCATGACCACGGGAGAATAGGAAACCAAAATAAAGTGGAAGGAGAAGGAAGAGGGAGGATAAAGGAGAAGGAATCTCACCTTGAAAACTAAAGAACTCTTTATCTTCCCTTATATATACACCATTATAGGAAAGGGAATGTATTGTAACTACTTTTAGAGACTCCTTAGGTCTGGAAGAACCAAGAAAAGAATATTTTGGCAGAAAATAAAAAAAATGAATGATTCATGAAAGAAACAAATTACCTTACCAAATCTAGAATATTTGAGAATCCTTGAGAAATTTCATCCTAATTAGGGACTAAGATGAGCTCCAAAGAGGGAAAATGGAACATGGTGGTGCACATAGGGTGTTTGGGATCGAGTGAGAGGTGGAATCACCTAAAAATATTAAAAAATGAATAATATATAAAATATTTCTTTTTTAAAACTGTAAATGAGCTCACGGGCTGGCCCAATACCTGAATAATAACTCAAATCCACCATGATTATGAATTTCTAAGTGGTCCAAATGGATATGGTGGTTTTAATAGGTCATATAAGGCTATATGGGAAGTGTAATGGGTGAAAAATGTTAAAAAATAGAGGATTTATAAAATAAACAATTTTTTTTAAATCTGGAAATGGGCTCACGCTTGGCCCAAATATTAATGTAACCACCCTTTTCTCCAAAACTCCAAAACAAGATATGGGGAACCAATGGTAGGATGATTAGAAATATATGGAAGTTAAAAAATAAACATTCATCTCACTAAAAACCCAAGAAAAGGATCAGGATTTCTAATGAACCAGATGAAAACCAAGACATGAAAAACCGGGTGTGACAAATGATCTACTCAAAAATTTAATCCAAAGTCATAAAAACACCAAAAGACAAGTCCTAACTATGTTTTGGATCGATAAATGATGTATAATCTTATCACTCAATTATTGGAATGAACTTATGCATTTTTTTCATCCTGATCTACTCGATCCTGGAGTTTTGTAGCCATTCGCCAAATGATTCGTCAATGGAGAAGGGAGATAGATTTGCCGACGATCATAGAATTTGTGATTCAAAACTAGAAAATACTATCTATAAATATATTTATAACATACTTCTAGGTCAAAAATAAATGAATGAGTTAAATTAATTAAAACACTTAAACACATTGCCAATGAATAAGGGTCAGAATGTCCTGCACTAACTCATTTTATGTCGTGTATAGGGTAAACACCACGTTCTGGACACAACTGTGGTCTCTGATTTCCGATCTGATCAACCGTTTATGATTTATCCCTTTTTCTTTATGGTATTGTGTGCATGTAATATAAAACATACTTAATATTTTTATAAAATTAATTCCCGGTACATTGGGTCTAAGAATCACATATCGTCTCAAAGCCTAGATCTAGAAATATATATAGAAATAATTCAAAGTATTACAAGGAAATAACCATGTATCTACATTAATGGACTAATTTTATCAGACAAAGAAAGTATGAGGGTGTTCCAAATAATGAAAACTCCAAATGGAGAAATTATGCATAAAGATCCATATGGAGAGAAAATTCATGAATCTATCAGATAGAGAAAGCTATAAATATGTGTCCATTAATCAGATAGACAAAGAGTGTGTATAAAATGGAGAAATATGGGTTCATAGGATGTAAATGATTATATAGAAAAGTTTTTACATTGGATGGGGGTTTGAGGAACATTTCAAAAATATTGTAATGTCAAAAATGTGATGATAATGAGGTGTTCTTTTAATGATTGAAAATCTAACTGATATTTGAGGAAGATTAGAAGAGTTCATTGACTCTGAGATTTGAGGAAACTTTGATGAATAATGTTGAGCCTGATTTATATGGAGGTGTTGAAGGTGGGAGGTCATTCAATATGAGTGTTGAATAAGAAATTTAAATTTGGTTCTCATGTTTACTCCTTACTTTTCAAAGGAAGTAGAGCCTATAAAAGGAGGAGATCTCATTTAGAGCTATTGTTGTTGTTTGATCTTAAGAGAAAGTATTATTAGTTCACCATGAGGTGTCAACTAAGAATACACTTGGTTTAAAGAAAGTAATACTCGACAAAATGTACCAAACAAAGGTTCATTAGATGGAGATGCATCGAAGAGAGATGCATTGGACAGAGGAGTACCATAAACCTCATAAAGAAGAGAGAAACACCAGAAAAATATGTAATGGAGTAAGGAGTATCAAACAAATCATACCTGATATAGGATTTCTAGAAGGACCTATCCTGAGGATGATTTTCAGATTTTTTTTGGAATGTTATGATCTGAGTAGATCTCAGTCTTTAAAATATCAAGAGGAATTTTGAAGGTCAACAGACTTGTCAGAGTTTTTGAATTTCCTGAAGATGTTATACACAGAAAATGGAAATCAAAATTTCATGTGGAATAAGACCATATGGAGAAGAAGATATTTCTACACTTAATATACTCTAAAGAACGAGTTTGTGTCTAAGGGGTATAGACAATCACTAAAAAAGTTTGTAAATGGGGGGTATAACTTGTTTCTGAAGTTTTTAATTGGGGGGTATAACCAATTACTATTGAAGTTAATGGGTAATCCATGTTCGGGGGTATAACCAATATGGAAAGGTGTAGGTTCTCACATTGAGGCAGAACCTTGTAAACATTATGTGTTGATCTCTCTCTTTATATTTATTTCATACGAGGTAAGGTTGAGAGATATAATTGAGTGGATAGATAACTATAACAAAGGTGTAAAAAAAATACAAGTCCTAACTCTATTTCAGATTGATCGATGATGAAAAACACACTCGCACAATGATTGGAATGAACTGATGCGTTTGTTGCGTCCTGATCTACTCGATCATGGAGTTTTGTAGTCATTTGCTAAAGGATTCGCCAGTGGAGAAGGGAGAGAGATTTTTGAGTGATCAAAGGATTTATGATCCAAAACTAGAAAATAATCTCTAGAAATATATTTATAAAAAACCACTATGTAAAAAATTAATGATTGAATTAAATTAATTAATCCACTTAAGTGCACCGCTAATGGGCGGGGGGTATGAACATCCCGCATGAATTCATTTTATGTTGTTCGTAGGGTAAACATCACGTTCTGGACACAACCGTGGTCTCCGATTTCTGATCTGATTAACTATTTATGATTTATCTCATTTTCTTTATGGTATTTTGTGCATGAAATATAAAATATACTTAATATCTTTATAAAATTAATTCCGGGCACAACGGGTCTCATAATCGCATGTCGTCTCAGCGCCTGGCTCTAGAAATATATATATAAATATTTCAAATTATTATAAGGAAAGAACCAGGTATCTACATTAATGGTTTGATTTTATCATACAGAGAAAGTTTGAGGATGTTTTGAATAAAGATAACTTCGGACAGAGAAAGTATGTATAAAGATCTATATGGAGAAAGTTGATTTCACCGAATGAACATTCATGAATCCATAAGATAGAGAAAATCAGATAGAGAAAACTATAAATATGTTACAATTCATCAGATAAAGAAAGAGTGTGTATCTAATGGAGAGATATGGGTTTATTGGACAGAATGGACCAGACATATAAGTTTTTACATTGGATGGGGGTTTGAGGAACATTAAAAAAATATTGTAATGTCAAACAATGTGATGATAACTATTTGTGATTTTAATAATTGAAAATCTAGGCAATATTTGAGGAAGATTAAAAGAGTTCACTAACTCAGATATTTCAGGAAACTTTGATGAATAATTTTGAGCCTGATTTATATAGAGGTGTTGAAGGAGGGAGGTCATTCAAAAGAGTGTTTAATAGAAAATTCAAATTTGGAGCTCCTGTTTACTCCTTACATTTCAAAGTAAGTTGAGCCTATAAAAGTATGAGAGCTCATTCAGAGCTGTTGTTATTGATTGATATTAAGAGAATGTATTATTAGTTTACAATTAGGAGTCAAATAAGAATCCACTTAGTTGAAAGAAATTAATACAAGACAAAATGTACTAGAAAAAGGTTCATCGGACAGAGATGCATCAGACATAGATGAATTGGATATAGGAGTACCAGAAACATCATAATGAGGAGTGTAACACCAGAAAAATATGTAATGAAATAAATAGTACCAGAAACATCATAATGAGGAGAGTAACACTAGATAAATATGTAATGAAATAAAGAGTATCAGAAAAATCATACCTAATATAGTATTTATAGAAGGAACTTTCCTGAGGATGATTTCTAGAAAATGTTTTGGAATGTTATGATCTGAGTAGATCTTGGTCTTTCAAATATCAAGAGGAATTTTTAGGGTCAACAAAGTCATAGTTTTTCTAGTTCTTAAAGAAGTTATACATAGTAAAAGGATATCAAACTTTCTTGAGAAATAATACCATATGAAGAAGAAGATATTTCTACGCTGAATATGCTCTGAATAATGAGCTTGTGTCTAAGGGGTATAACCAGCTACTGGAGTCTTGTTATTGGTGAGTATAACCAATCACTGAAGAAGTTTGTAACTAGGGGTATAACTGGTTTATGGAGTTTGTAATTTAGGGTTATAACCAATTACTATTGATGATAATGGATAATCCATGTTGGGGGGGTATAACCAACATGGAGAGGTGTAAGTTCTCACATTGAGGCTGAATCCTGTAAACATCATGTGTTGATCTCTCTCTTTATATTTATTTCATAAGAGGTATGGTTGAGAGATATCATTGAGTGGATAGATAACTCTAACAACTTTCATAGGTTGAGTTCATAAAATAATTCTTAAAAGAAATTGATCATTGATTCACCCTATCTTCCTCAAAGTGATCTTACACTAATATAAGAATGAGACACTGTGTGAGAATCACCATCATGACATAACCCTCATCCCATTCTGAAATATTTAACCTGAACTCAAACCTCCACAAGAACCTCCATAAAATATGTTCCTTCATCGCAGTGCAATCCAAGTAAATAACCATATCCACCCAATTTAGAAAAATATCCCATTTAAAACCCTTTGAATATTTTCACATAATACTCTAAATCTTCTCGATATCTAAACTTGTGGCATTTTGATTTATTACTTATGGTTTGAACATCTCAAAATATAATAGAACCAAAAATCCTCTTAAACATGCTCACGGTTTGGTCATCATTCCCATGGTGTGAATTCTTATTATGTATTTATTTAACTTTTATGTTAAAGGAATGTTTCTTATGTATGATCTTATAATACCCTTACGTATTATCCGAGTACTCTCACTTAACATGTGGATTGGACCATTCATGACGTGATCCTTATGACCAGTTCGTGACTTGTCCCTTAAAACTTCAATTAAAAAAATTATGTATCCTAGTGAGTACTTTACCCTTATACACATTTCAACATCTAGGAAGATATTATGTACATAAAAACCTTACCAAAGGACTCTACCATTTTCCAATAAACCACAACATCACACACTGCATGGCACCAGCTTCCACAGTGTGAATTTAATGATGACAAAAAGCCCAAATACTATCTTTCACAGGGTCCCCTTCAAGATGTGAACCACCTCACATGATACCAACCTCTAGAAAAAAATTTCTAGCATAGACTGCTCCCAGTATGACCTAGGATATCCCAACATGATTTTTTCCTACTGATGGAACTATTAGAGCTACTCATGGATTCTTCCAAAACTCCACTAGCTTTCATGTTAAAAGTTATTAATAAATTTTCAAGAAATTTTGGAAGTTCCTTAAATATCCTTTAACAAACATAATAAAAAAAGTACTCCAAGGGGGTTTTCTCTAATAATATCCCTCTTTGGTTTGTTTGATAACTCTTTTAGAACCGATTCAACAAATATTCATCTGAAAACATCATAACTAACCCACAACATGATTTGAATAATATTACCTTCAGATAGTGAATCAATTATTTAAGAATCACTAACTGAATTCCAAAATTAATCAAACTCATCATAAGAAAAAAGGTTTAAATGAAAAGTTCAACATGAAATCACTTTTTTGATCTTCATGCTCTTTAACACTTCTCAACTAAGATTCTCCACCTAAATAGACATTCAAGTACTATAACACTTTCCAAAACATTATCATTGGATATCCCCCCCTTGTAAACAAGAAAAAACACTCTAATTCATCTTCATATCTAATTAGAGATAACTTCTCTAAAAAAACTCATGGGAGACTTTTCCCCCTTCATCAATGAACCTAAATATAACTTCTCTAAAATTTCACAAGAGTTTTATAAATCCATAATTTAATTTAAGATAATCACCATAACTTTTCAATAATGGAAAATTTCGTAATGAAGTGGGGGCCCCTTCTCTAAAAAAACTAGTTGGACGGTTGGAATCCAAGATCCAACTGATGGCTCTCAAAATCAGCCTTAAGTATTACCTTTTTCAGGATTCTGCAACTTGATTTTGTGCTTACATGCACTCTAACTCCACTAGCCCTTGTTCAACCTTATCCTTGATGAAATGATACCATATCTCAATGTCATTTTCCTTGAGTTATTGATATGATTTTTAAAAATATTGATATCAATTAATTTATTACAAGAGATTCTAATAGATTATTTCAGATCAACTCCAAAATCCTCAGGTTGTTGCTTCATCCATATCAATTGACTACTTGTTTGAGTAGAAACAATATATTTCATTCCTAGCTCTTATTTAAATACAATATTGTTTCTTTATAATCTAAGAAATGAAAAAACCTATAATATAGAATGCATCGCTGAATTTTTACTTTAGACCATTCACAAACTAGCTCAATCCGCTTTCATGTATCTCAATAACTCCTATAGTGATATTTCATGATAAAATATTCTGAAATACATTGTGTTATAGATATAACAAATAATCATCTTTTTGAAAATCAAGTGGCTTTCCTTGAGACAACTTTGGTACCATAGATGTTGAGAAGTGTAAAACACAATGTCGGGTCATGTCATTGTTAGGTACAATAAGATTCCAATTATTTCCCTATATTTTGTTACATGTGCCTTCCCGCCATCATAATATCTTGAAAACATCATCCAGGTAGTTTTCGATGTTTTCATATCCCTAGAATATTCAATTTCAAACCTATTGAGTATCTCTTTCACCTTTTTTATAGAGAAATAAACATGTCATGCTTTCCTTGAGTTACGTGTTGATGAGAACCATATCGAAAGCACCAAGTAAATTGCTTGGGTGAATTTTTATTTTCAATGCCTAATGATTCAAGGTAGATTAAAGAGTTTGAATGCTACAATGGGTGCTCATCTCACTTCATTAAAGGACCAATTTATCTCACCATGCACGGATAGAGAAAATGGGCCTATTATCTCTCTTATTCAAGACCAAACATGATGTTTTATTCTTGGACCACATGGTTTCTTGAATTTTGAAAGCCTTGCCCCCATTTAGATTCTATAATGGCATCTTTTTACACCAAAGTCAAATTTGGTGGGCTGGGTAAGTCAAATATCGTGAACTATGGGTGGAAAGGAATGTGTTAATTTTCCAAAAAAGTCTTTGTTAGACTTTATCTTTTTTAATTTAATGGGACAAGGTAGGAATATGATTTATGACTTTAGGGTATTAGACCCTTGAGATTTTGTGTCACCCCATGTCATTTCATATTGATTCAAAATTGTAATAGAGAGATTATGATTTCTATCTCTCTATTGTGTGAGGATTGTTCTGATTATCCCCCTTGCTCTTGTGTATTCTTTCCTTGTCAGTATATATATTAGATTTGTGATCCAAGATCACAAAAGCCACCAATTCTATGCCTCAACTGAATTTAATTTTTTTTGGATTGTTTATCACACCCCTCCTTTGAGTGTGTTGTCTAAGTAGTAGTTCACACTACTTATAGAGTTGATTGAATACTTGCATCCATTATCTAAACCCATCACCTCACACTTAACCGCAAACCACATCCTTCATCTGCCACCCTACACCGTGAAGATCGGGCCACCCTGAGCATCTCACATGTATCATAGCTCTAGTTTACATGATATCTATCCCTTCATTTAAATTACTTCTATCCTTTACCTTTATTATTTTTCCATTTTATCCACCCATTAAAAAAACAAAAAAAAACCTTTCTTTGAAAACATCCAGAATTGTCCAATGTTGTGCAAGCTTGAAATATTTTACATTGAACCAATTATTCATTCATCTTATTTTCTCATTTGATTCACTTTATGGGATTTGTATAAATAAAATAAAAAATTTAATATCTCACTTCTTCAATTCCATTCATTTAGAGATTTATATAAAGGGTTCTGAAAAGAGAACAGTACCATAACTTCTTCATCAGTTTGTGCTTTACAATATTAACACTTTTTATTTTATTATATCACTTTCTCCATCATTTTACTTTATCACCATTTCAAATTGGGCTGATATTGTTATTAATTTTTCTTATCTTTTACAATTGGTAAAAACCCCACATACCAAACATTCATACCATTTCTACCTTTTACCCATATTTTCTTCCCTCTTTTCCATCCTTTACCATTTTATAACACTTTTCCTCTCATATGTGTTTTTTAATCTATTCCACTACCCCATATTGGTTGGTTATGGATTGGTAGCTCAGGATCTCCATAAATGATGTATTATATTTCATAAGGATTTGGGATTATAATTGAGTGTTGAGTGTTGTGAGTGGAGATAAATAAGAAAAAAACATCCATGGGTGTGTATCCTTGTGTGTGTGAGTGTGTAAAACTTGTGTGTGTGAGTGTGTATCCTTGTGTGTGTGAGTGTGTACATATTCTGTGTGTGAGTGTGTATCATTGTGTGTTTGAGTGTGTACATCTTGTGTGTGTGTGTGTATTTATATCTTTCTTGTGTGGGTGTGTCCATGTGTGTGTGATTTTATCTTTGTGAGTGTGAGTGTGTGCGTGTCTTTTAGCATGTGAGTGTGCGTATTTCTCACCATGTGTGTTTGTGTTCATTTCATATACCATTAAAGAATATCATGGGATGAAAATTTCTCATGCTTGCGATAAAGGCAGTCAAAGTATATCTCCCTAATCAAAAGATACACTCCTAATGAATTCTTTGATGATCCATTTATAGAATATTCTTGATTGAAAGTTGAAGGTTTTAAATGAAAGGATTGATAACCTGGAGAATCAACCAAGCCTGAGGAAGATATATAACAACCCGCGGCGTGCTCTAGCACAATTTATCCCCAACATAATTGAGGAGATAGAAAACATTGGTGATGATTTTGAGGACATCCTACAAAGGAGGAATTTTTTTCTAAAAATAGAGGAGGGATATGGAGACCACATAATGATGACATCCTTGGAGTTATTAAGGTGAACTTCCCCTATTTTCAAGGAAAAAGTGATCCAAAAAAATAATTGGAGTGGCAGGTGCGAATTGAGAAAGTATTTTAAATTCATTATTATTCCAAGGATAAAAAGGTCAAACTTTTTCCCTTGAATTTTATGATTATGCATTAATTTTTTAGGATCAAATTAAAAAGGAGAGGTCAAGATAGAACAGAAATCCCATCAACACTTGAGATAAAAAAAGTTTTTCATGAGTAAGTGGTTTTTTCCCTCACCCTAACCCAGAGATCTCCACAAAAAACTTCAAAACCTCACCCAAGGTTGTAAGAGTGTTGAATATTACTAGAATGAGATTTATATTTTTCATGTTTAGAGAAAACATAGAAGAGTATCCAGAGGCAACCATGGCACTGTTTTAACAAAGACTCAATCGGGATATTTTCAATTAAGTGGAGATGCACCACCCTATAGAGATACAAGATCTGATCCACCAAGCCACCAAGATCAAACAACAAATAAAAAGGATTAGAAACATGAGGAAACTCACTACCACTTTCACTTCATGAGAAATTTTAAGAAGGAGATTAAAGAATCATGAAATCTAAAAGAGGTGGTTCGTCAAAAAAATAACACGGTAATTCTTCCACCTAAGAAACCTACTTTTGTGGCTAACCAAACCAAGATTCAGGATATTCTATGTTTCATATGTCAAGGGGACACATTTCTAGTGAATTCCCAAACCGGTGCACCATGACCATCAACAAGTATGGATAATGGGAGACTGATGGAGATAGATTGGAGGAAGAAGAGGAGGAATCCACTGAAATTGATTTTCAGAAGATGGTGAGATTCTTGTCCTTAGGAGAGTTTAAAACATACAATTGGACATTGTAGAGGAGTAGTGGGATAAATGTTTCCATAAATCATCCATGATCTATGGGAAGGAATGCAGTGTTTTTATTGATGTAGGAATCTATAGCAATGTAGTGAGAATTGAGTTATTGGAGAAGTTAGGACTTCCGAATTTGAAGCACCAACATCCATAATAGCTTCAGTTGTTGAATTATTGTGGAGAGATGAAGGTCACCAAATAGGTTAAGTTCTTATTCCATATTGGGAAATAAAATGATTATTTATGATGTGATGTGGTACCAATGGAAGTATTCCAATTACTAGATCGTCCATGGAAGTATGATTGGCATGTAAAAAATAATGGTTTTTTAAACTATCATTATTTTGTATTCTGAGGGGAACTTATAACCCTCATCCTCATGTCCCCCAATTTTTTTTTGGAAAGACGCATTCTTAGAGAGTAGAAAAAAATAAGTGATGAGGGAAAAAAGATAAAAAAAAAAAAAGAAAATAATTAAAAAAGAGAAAATGAGAGAATAAAAATGGGGAGAGAAGGAAAATCAAGTCGGAAACAAGATTTGAGAGAGGAAAAAAGTGTGATTTTGGAAAAAAGTGTGAGGTTAAGGATGCTTTGATTTCTCAAAAAAAACCTTTTAGTAATTATGTACAAAGAGGTTATGTTTTTACACTGATGAATTAACATCTAATTTTTCACATGTTGTTGAGTCTTTATTGTAGAAATTTGATGATGTGTGTCCCAAAGGAGTGACACCCAGTTTTCCACACATTAAAGGCATTGAGAATCAAATTAACCTCATACCTAGAGAATCACTACCAAACCGCCCAACATATCACACCAACCTAGAGCAGAGAAAATAAATTCAAAGGAAAGTTCAAGATTTGTTGCATGTGAGACCTATCAAAGATATCCTTAGTCCCTATATTTTACCCGTGCTTCTGGTTCCCAATAAGGAAAGAACATAAATAATGTGTATTAACTTAAGATCCATCAATAACATCACGTTCAAATAACGTCAACCTAACACTGGGTTAGATGACATGATAGATGAGTTAAATGGCCCTTCAATTTTCTAAGAAAGTAATATAAGAAGTGGTTTCCATTATATTATGATGAAAAGAGATGAGTGTAAAACTACATTTATGAAAAAACATGGACTTTATGAATGGTTAGTTATGCGCTTTTGTCTCACTAATGTGAATAGCACATTTAAGTGGATACATGCATATATTGGAAAATTTGTGGTGGTTTAGAGGTTTTAATAAAGGATTTTTTTTCGAAACATAAAAAAAGTGTTGATTTTTTTCTTGATAAAATTGTATTCCATGTATTTTTTGTAAGAAATGATGGATATCATGTAGATATTGAGAAGATTAAAGCCATTAAAGAGTGTTAGACTCCAACCTCTATTGGGTAGGTAAAAAGATCCCATGGGATTGTTAGTTTTTATAAGAGATTTGTGACAGAATACCTCACACTAACAACATTGTTGAATGAATTTACAATGAAGAATGTTCCTTTCAAATGGGGGAGAACTCAAGAGAAGGATTTTCATGCACCCAAAAAGAGACTCAAACACGCATCTCTTCTTACCCTCCCTGATTTCGAAAAGACCTTAAGGATGAATTTGATGCAAGTCAAATTGGTATTGGTAGAGTACTTATGCAGGAAGGTAAGCCTATTTATTAATTTAGTGAGATGATAAGTGGTTTAACTATAAACTATGTTGCATATGATAAATAGTTGTATGCATTTTTTAGAGTACTAGAAACATGGAAGGATTATCATTGGCCTAAATAATTTTTTATCCATTCTGATCACAAGGATCTTAAATACATTAGGATACAACATAAACGAAATAGGATACATGCTAGATGGCATGAATTTATTTAATTATTTCCATATGTCATCAATAATAACAAGGTTAAAGAAAATATTGTAGCTGGTGAACTTTCACATAGATTTTATCTTTTATCCTTGTTGGATTTTAAAGTACTTGTTTTAAATATGTTAAGGATTTATATGCTACTGATATCAATTTTCGTGAAAATTATGGTCATTTCAATCCTGGAGTTAGTTGGGAAAAGTTTTATTTACATGAAAAATTCTTATTCTGGAATTATAATCTTGGAATTCCCAAATTCTATATCCATTTACTTTTACTAAAGGAGTCACATTCTAGTGGGTTAATGATACATTTCGTGGATTCAAAAACTTAGTTTTCTTAGTGATCATTTTTATTGTCCTAATATGTCTAGAGATGTTAAAAAAATTGATAGAAGTGAATTATATTCCATAAAGAAAAATCTAAAATAAACTCATATGGATTATATCTTCCTATTACAATCCCCAAAACCCCTTGAAATGACATATCAATTAACATTATTGTGGGGGTTACCAAGGAAAAATAGGGGGAGATATTCTATTTCTGTTGTGGTGAATCTATTTTCTAAAATAACACATTTTATTTCTTATCACAAAATAGATGATTTCACTAACACCAGAAAACATAAATTTATGAAATTAATAAAACTCTATGAAATGACTAGGAATATCATGTCAGATCGAGGCAAAAAAATCCATTAGTTACTTTTGGATGACCTTGTGGAGAAAATAGAGTATGATGTTACTATTCACCACTACTTTTCAGCCACAAACTGATGGGAAAACTGAGGTGGTTAATCAGACACTATCATCCCTTCTATGGACAACTGTTAAGAACAATCTCAATAATTGGGAGGAGTGTCTTACACATGTGGAATTTTCATATAACATGGTCAATAATTCCACTACTCAATATTATTCTTTTGAAATTGTTTATGGATTTAACTCAATTGAACCTATTGATCTAGTTCTATTGACTATGCTAGAATAATATAATATGGATCTGAATGGGAATGAAAAATTCATCAAGAAAATCTATGAAAAGGAAAGGGAAAATATAGAGGGAATGACCCAAAAATATGGTGATCATGTAAACAAGGGTCAAAATAAAGTGTTGTTTGATCCAGATGACTTAGTCTCGATTCATATGAGAAGGGAAAGATTTCCTAACAAGCAAAAATAAAAACTCAAGTCACGATGAGATGAACCTTTCTGAGTGTTCAAGAATATTAACAACAATTCTTACAAGATATATTTTCCAGAAGAGTATACTGTAAGTGATACTTTCAATGTTTCTGATATTTCTACTTTTTTTGGTATAGAAGATGAAGAGTCGGGGATGACTCCTTTTCAAGAGGGGGGATGATGAGAACAACGTCAAAGTCACCAAGTCTATTTCCCTAGGGGAGGATTTGGATTTTAAATCCCAGATGATGTGAGAGAGATTATAGAGATTGAATACTACAATGGGTTCCCATCTTACTTCATTAAAGTCTCAATGGATCTCACCTAGCATGGATGGAGAAAATGGATCTTCTATCTCTCTTATTAAAGCTCAATCATGATGTTTTAAGATTATCTCACATGGTCTCACGAATTTTGGAAGCCTTACCCACATGGAGATTCTAGAATTAAATCTTTGGATACCAAAGTCAAATCCAATGGTCTAGGTACTCAAAGTCAAATATATGTGGAAAGGAATGTGCTACTTTTCCAAAGTCTTTGATAGAATTTATCATTTTTACTTTAAGGTGACAAGGTAGGAATAATATTTATGACTATAGGGTGTTATTCTATTGACCTTTTGTGTCATCCATTGGCTATAAATATTCACCCCATGGAATTTGATTTTTATTCATGGTTATAATAGATTTTAATCTTTGTTTCTCCCTATTGTGTGAGGATTGTTCCGATTATACCTCTTGACCTTGTTAACTCTTACCTTGTTAGTATACATATTAGATAATTGATCCAGCATCACAAAATCCCTCCAAATTTGTGCCTGAACCCAAGTGTGTTGTTTGTGTATTGATCATCAAATACCTCCCTTGAGTGTGTTTTATAAATAGTAATCCAGACTCCATTTTGTATTGGTTGACTACTTGCATCCACTATCCATACTCAACACCCAAAACCTAGCCCGAGACTGCAACCTTCATCTTCTACCCCACACCATGAAGATCAGGCCACCCGGGCATCTCACATCACCCATAAAACAAGAAAAATGTTAACTTAAAAATAAAGAACATCTCAAACTCACACTTCATGAATTCTGTAACCAAATTGCATTGTACTTCTCTTGATCATTCAAAAAATATGTCATCTCCATAAATGAGCACAAATATCCTTTGATCATTCTATTTCTTGATGTAGAGACCGCCTCACCCGAATCCAAACATTCTCAAGTATTTTTCAAGCCTAGAATACCATGATTTTGGTGCTTGGTTCAACTCATACAACATTTTCTTGAAATTGAAAACTTGGTTCTCATATTCATCTATAAGTAAACCATCTGGTAGTTTTTACTCTTCCTCCTCTAGGACTCCATTAAAAAATGTTGATTTGACGTCCATCTGGTACGCCTTACATTCTTCTTTTCAAAAATATTTTCAATAATAATTTAATTTTTTCAACCGATCCATTTGGTAAAATGTTTCGTCAAAACAAATTCCATCGATTTGGGAATATCTCTTTCACACCAGTCATGCTTTGTTCTAAGTTATCATGTCGTCTTCATTGAGTTTGTTATGAAACACCCACTTGGTTTTGATAACATCTTTGTCTTCCAGCCTTAGTTAAATTTCTCATGTTTTATTCTTCTCAATTTGGTTATGATCTTCGTGCATTGATTTGACCCAATTGTCATCTTTCATAGCCTCTTAAAAACACTTAGGTGCTACTTCAGATAAAAGAAAAAAAATAGAGTCTTCATCATCTGTTTTTAAGCCACAACTATTAGATCATCAATGATATTTCATTTATTGATTTCAACTCTAATACATATCTTCTTTGAAGCTTTTGAACCTACTTCAATTTCCTCATCATAGGACATCTTCTTTTGGATATTCTTTATCCCATGTCCTCCCCCTACGCTGCTCACTTCAGCATCACTATTTTTTTTGTAAAATGCTTACTGGATTAATAGTTATACTCATTTTTCATAATAGTAACATTTTTTACATTCAATGATTTTTCCAAGACTTTTGTTGTATCATTTTTATGTCTTGATTGTGGATGAGTGGCCAAGAAAAATACTTCGATCCCCACGAGCTTCAAAATTGAATTTCATCTCCTTTTTGAGAATAAAGAACTTTTGAAAATTCAAAATTATTCCAGTGTTGGATTCTTTCCGTACCATGCCTCATTGGGTGTCTTCTCTTTGTCCATACATTAAAACCCTATTATAGATATAGAATAATGTAAGCACTGCTTCCATCCAATAAATCTATGGTGGATATTTCACAATGAGCATTGACCATTCCATGTTGCTCATAATCTAGTTCATCCTCTAAATGACATTGTTTTGTTGATGATTCTACCACTGAATCCCTATTCTTCTTGAGATATTCGTCCACATAATTTTTGGTGAATTATGTACCATTATTAGTTTTGAATATTTGATTTTTCAGCCCAAGAATCTCCCCTTCCAATATTCTATGATGTGTTATACTCTTGAACACTTCAGATTCATGAGATATTAACATCAACCATGTCATCTTGTTGTAATCATCGATAAATGGAACATAGTACCTTTTTACATCCATAGAATTGGGTGATATTAGCCCACACACATCAATATGCACCAACTCAAGCAATCTCATTGATTTATTGTCCTTCTAATTATATGTGTTTCTAATGATTTTACACTAATAGTAACCAAGGTTATCCCAATGGTTTAAAACCATTGGGATAGGCTTACAAAACATTGGTATATGTTATAACAATAGTTTTCCAAACTGTTGGGTGATAAGGCATGGGGATAGCCTTATACCAATGGTTACAAGGAAACTGTTGGAATAGACCAGTAAAAAATCCAATTTCCCTACGGTTTTGGCTAGCTGTTGCAATACAGAAGTACCAACAATTTGTATCCGTTGGTAAATATAACTCTATAACCCATGCCAATGATTTACAAAAAAATAGTATAAAGGTTTACCAAATGGTTTTTGTATAACTACTAGTATATATTATATGTAGAACCTATATACCATAGGTTTTTGAACCATTGGTATTGTGTTTTACCAACAGTTCAGCTAAGATTGTTGGTATAGAAGAATTTATTCATCTTTATACCAATGGTTTATAAACCGTTGGTATATAGTACTCCAAGATTATACAGAATTACACAACAGCCTTCCCTCTTGCCTACCCTATACAGAATTACACAGCAAGCCTACCCTGTATTGAATTAGACAGCAACCTACATCACCTCTTTCCTCCCCTCTGCAATATATAGAATTCAACACATGAAGATACAACAAAGGAAATATACAATGATCACACAACAACTGAAAATATAGAATTCAATAAAACACTCATTCCCATAATACAATGAACAAAATTCAAAAAAAAACTCATGGAGACAATTGATGTATTTGGAATGAAGCTCTCAGGTTTTGATAGCCTAGTATTTAACCATTACAATGTTGTCTATGTTAAAGAGGATAACATATGTAATGGTATGGGGTACCATTGTGAAGATAACCCTAGTTATTGTCGGATGATATGTTGGGGGTTCAAAATATAATCTTGTTTAAGGGACCAAGACCAACCTGGATGGTGGTCATAACGTATGCCTATGTTTCCAGGCAGTGGGTTAATTCCATCTCAAGTGGGTTGATATAGGTGTGTCTCATTCATTCATATAAGATTTCATGGGATATACCAGGGGATCCCAAATGCGAGACATGGGTATTTATATAGTATTTTCCTATAATTAATCAATTGTTTGCATATTTTATGCCAAATCCACAAGTCATCCGACTAGCCTACACAAGACTCATTGTGATGACACACCCCACCATACCCTAGTTACTAGCATGATTGGAGTTCCACTAGTGTCAAGTGAACCCTCTAGAGAAATATAAATATAGTACTCCTACTTAGTACCAAGGTTCCAATAACCAATAAAGAAGTGATGATGATGAATAAGTAAGAAAGTATTAACACCAAGACAAAATAAATGACTCTCCCTCACTTGTAACACCTTCAAAATGAATAAGCACATATATACTGACCATATATGGTATAGAGAAGTATATTACCACATTGGGTGAGAAAAAAGCTTCATTTAGTCCCAAAAAACCCACACAATGTGTAAACAACTCACATTAAATCAATTTCCCATTTAAAACATATATTTCACTCCATGAATAATAAAATCAGATCAAAATATATCACAAACCATTAAATCCATTTCAAAACGTATCAATGGTATTTAATAAATTCTTACAAAAAAATATTCAGTTTAAAACATGAAATTCAAAAGAGAAAAATTTATATACTTTCAAATCATTACATATATCCATACATTCAATAAAAACCAATTTAAAATGAAATAACAAGCATTTAATTCAAAACAAAATAATTTCATTGTAACACACGCCTTAAAGAGGTGTAAATTGACTTAAAACCTTTCAAAACATTTCACCTTCAAGGATGAGAACCCAAACGAGATACTAGAATCAAGATTGCAGCAAAACAGAATGAAAAAACCAAAATAAATGGAGGAAAAATATATAACTTAGTTACCACTTACAAATTTTTAATCGTTTCACCATTACAGAGAAGCCCAGAGGGACATTTGGGTTGTTCGGGGGGGGCTATAGGGGGGAGGTTGGGGGGGGCTGTAGGGGTGTGGGGTAGGGGGGTGTGGGCTATCCAAGGAGGGGGGAAGGCTATCCGGGGGTTGGGGTAGGGGGCTACAAGGGTGTGGGCTACTTGGGGGGGCTACCTTGGTGGGGTGTGGGGGGGGGGGGGGGTTTCTATGTTGGGGGGGCTATAGGGCTGTAGGGGAGGGGGTGTTGGCTGTCTAGGGATGGGGGTGGGCAGTCTAGGTGGGGTGTGGTGGGGGGGGCTGTCTAGGTGGGGTGGGGGTGGCTGTCCGGGGGGGTGGGGGGGGGGGGGGCTGTGTTGAGGGTGTAGATTTTGAAATGCTGACGACACTACCTCGTTTGTGTGAGATTTTTCATTTATATGGACCAAAATATTCTATGGTATATCATCCCTTTATGTGACCTAAATATTATTCATTGTTATTGGGTAGAGGGGGTGGGGGACTGTTTAAGGGGGGCGGTCTAGGGGGGGATAGCCAAGGGGGTGGGGGGTTTCCCAAGGGGGTGAGGGTGGGGGTGTCTCGGGGGTGGGGGGGGTCACGGGGGTGGGGTGTCCAGGGGGTGGGGTGGTGTCCATTGGGGCTGTCTAGGGGGGTGTCCGGGGGGTGTCCAAGGGGGTGGGGGTGGGGGTAGTATAAGGGGCTGGGGGTGTCTAGGGGGTGGGGGGCTGTCCAGGGGTTGGGGGTGTCCAAGGGGGGTGGGGTTGTCCGGGGGGGTTGTCCAAGGGGTGGGGGTTGGGGGGGGGGGGGTCCAGGGGGTGGGGGTGTCTGGGGGGGGGGGGTATTTCCAAGGGGGTGGGGGTGTCCAGGGGGTGTCCAGGGGGTGTGGTGGTTGTCCATGGGGGTGGGGGTGTCCAGGGGGGGGCTGTTCAAGGGGGTGGGGGTGTCTAGGGGGTGGGGCTGTCCAGGGGGTGGGGGCTATCCAGGGGTTGTCCAAGGGGGTGGGGGTGTCCGGGGGTGGGGGTGTACAGGGGGTGGGGGTGTCCAGTGGGGTGGGGGTGTATCGAGGGGTGTCCAAGGGGGTGGGGGTGGGGGTGGGGGTCTCCTGGGGGTGGGGGGCGTCCAGGGGTGGGGGTGTCCAGGGGGTGGGGGTGGTATCTAGGGGGGATGTCCAATGGGGTGGGGAAGGGGGAGTGGGGGCTGTCCAAGGGGTGGGTGGGGGTGTCCAGGGGGGTGGGGGTGTCCAGGGGGTGGGGTCTGTCTAAGGGGGTGGGGGTGTCCAGGGGTGGGGTGAATCAGTCACACATATATTCAGTCACATAAAATCATAAACTCAAGTTTTATTATTTATAGACAAAGAAATAAAGAAAATGTGACCTACCTTATCACACATATATTCAGGCACAACAAATCATCAAACATCCAATGACAATAATATCAGTATAAAAATTAAAGAATTAATCTTTCCCTAATTACCGTAACTATCATCATCGTAATCATTATCCTCATCTCATCTTTGTCCCCATCATTGTCCCCTCCCTCCTCAACTCCCTCTTCCTCGCCCTTGTACTCTGCCTCGGCCTTTTCCTCACCCTCCTCCTTTCCCTCCTCCTTCGCCTTAGCCTCCTCCTCACCCTCCTCCTCTACCTCACCCTCCTCTTCACCATCGTCTCGACCACCACTAGAACTTCCACCTAGTGAACCATATATAGAACTCATTGGCAACATATATTCATCAAAAGATGGTCTGGATTCTAGTGGAAGTGTTGGACGTAAAACTTCCATCAGTTTCATAAATGTCGTGTTTTCCCTAGCAGATTGTTCTACCATCTCTGTGGCCCTTTTTTCAGCCTGTTCTGCCTGTACCTTAACCTTATAAAACTCGTTGGCACTACAACTTGTACCTGAGGGGGACCAATACCTTGTTGGGACTATACTCTTCCAAGGTCGGTACCATACTCTACAAGGGTGCTTATCTTCCAACACTTCATGTAAGTGATCATTTGGCCCAAAATTTTCAGGTTCCTGGGAATCAAGGGACTCTAAAGTATCCTTTTACAAATATAAATATATTATTATGTTACAAAATAGATATTAAAATGTGAAATCAACAAATTAAAACTTACAATCTGCTACTGAGTCAGTTCGTTAACCACACTTCAATCTTTCTTCCTTCTACTCGAGCAAAACAGTTTTGATCGAGGTACATGTCCTTTAATATTCAATGTTTTCCTCTACAATGACATTGAATATAGGAAACCATAATTAAAAATAGGTTACCAATAATTAATTTCATTACTAAAATTATATGACAACATTAGCAATAGTATAAATTATGGAGGAAACAATGGAAAGTGCAAGTCATAAAGAAAAATTATAAAAAACTGTCATACATGCTTCCTCTCATGATCTGACATCGTAGTATGTCACAATGTGTGGAGGTATTTTTTAGAATCAATGTTTTTTTATTCCTTCCTGATGATTCCTATATAAAATTCAATAATACAAAATATAGTATTAATGAAAAACATGAAAATATTCATTTAAATACCTCAAATGTGATTAATAACTTAAACTGGATATTCATCCAATGAGTAATCATCTGCTGATACTATTCTATCGGACAATAATCCACAATAGGTACTAACTCTAACTCTGTTCCAACTCTAGCACACCATCCAATATACAACTTGTCCTTATAGGCACTCCAATTCTCACATAAATCCTTTAGACGTGCTGGTCGTGCACCCTCACCATTGGGGAAATTAAACCAAAGCTGACACCAAAATATTAATCCATATAAATAAAAAAATAATATAATGCATTAAATAAAAAAGATTTTTTACCCATATCTCTTCCCAAGCATTATCCTTGACTTCATTTGGAAACTGTCTCCATAAGAGTGGGCTGACAGGAATGATGTCAGAGTATTGGCAAACATCGCCAAAAACCTCTGACATTGTTGCCCTATTTTTTCAATCATTTGACTATATTCATTGTAGTCCACCATCAAATGCATGCAGCAGTTGTAAGATTTGGTGTTCTAGAACCAACTGGTTTTAATTTGATTACATGGATATTTAATGTATTATTACATATTGTTCATTGTTCTACATAACTATGATGTAATAAAGTCCTAGATTATTTGTTGCATTGATAAGGTCATGGCAGTTCTCCACTATGATGAGAACCTTGAAATTCTATAAAAATATTCATAAATATAGTTTTGTGGTTGGATGACATGCTATGATGGGAAACATATCATGAAAAATGTCAGGTGAAAGTACTCGTAAGCAGATGAGACTTCCTCTCATGAAGTTCACACTTGGTAATCTCCAAGATAGGAGATTATGAGAACAAAACCGCCAGTAGGAATTCCGCATGTTTTCATGTCATCAGATATTTCTATCTGTGAGCATGTGTAATGATACTTATACTTTAATATTATCATTAATACAAGTCACGACTCGCGCTCTTTGATTTACTGACAAAAACCATCAGGCGGACAGTTGGTGGGAAGTAAGTTATGTTGGGTGTGTCACGAGTTGCATGTTATTAATGGATAAGTCGAGGAAGGATTTGCCTCTTCCATTTATGGAAGTTGATATCTCGGACCTTTGATTTAAACAGAACCGTCGCACAAAATTCCATGGCCATGGTGTAACGATGAGTTTATTTTAGGTAGTCAAAGAATGGCGTATCAAGCATAAAAGTTGATGACAATATCATGAAACCTGCTTGATGAGATATCGCGACAAATGGATTATATTGCACAATGAGCATTCTTATGTGGATGTCGTTTTTTTGACTTTATGTTATTTCTCTTGGGTGCCTTGACCAATTTCTAGATAGTACTCTTGGACTTTAGGCAAGCCCACCTAATGTCAATGAGAAAGAATCCTAGAGGGTCACACAATAAGCGTTTTTAGTGGTCACGGTTAAATTCTATTTGAATTTATTTAATGAAATAAATATTATTCTCAAGACCTTGGAATAATTTTATTAAATTTAAGATGATCGCATAAATTAAATTAAATATATTTATTTATTTTATTGAACATTTAATAAATATTTATTTACTAGTTTGTAAATAAAATATTTATTTGAGAGATTAAATTATTTATTTATTTATTCGGGTGTTCAATAAATGGAAGTGGAGTTTGAGCAGACCAAGGTCGGTCCGGTAGTAAAATAATTATTTTCAAGATGGTAAATAATTATTAGTTGGAACAAGTTAAAATATTAATGACGCTGCTATTATTTTGTGACGTGGAATTTTATTATGTTTTGTGCAAGTTGGCTCACCATAAATAATGACGTGGTATTATTATTATGAGCATGGGTTTTATCTAAGTTCATGAATATATTTAATTGTTTTTATGCAATTAAATATTTTAACTAAAGTTCCAGGCATATAAATAGACAAGTACATCTATTGTGCTATAGTGAACACACCACACGCTTGGTGAATTGTTAATTGATGAGCTAAACAATTTCTCTCTCAAATCTTCTCCCCTCCCCTCTCAAGAACGAGAAAAATTATTCAAGGCTAAAGAACAAGCGATCAAGAACAACAGACATAAGACACTCGCTTCACTATGCTAGCACCTGGAGAACGAGTGGTGTCGATCAGAGGCCATCGTAGCACATATGGATCACCTCTAGAGGGATTCTAGTTTTGATCCTCGCAAGCGCAATGAGATAATCCAAAAGGGTCATTCCAAATGATCGACATCATCAACGAATAAAATACCAAAGATACAGGTATTATTTTATTTATAAAATTAATTAAATTAATTATAAACATGATGTGAAAGATCCTCTCTAAAGGTTTTGGGCATCTTCATTATTTATCAAAATCTTTGATTCTATTCTCTGGAGACTGGCGTTCATCATCGTATTGATCCCGAAATAATCATTGATAATGGTAAAAATAAAATTTGGGTTCCATCCCAACCATACTTCCACTATACCTGAAACCTTTAAGTGGTATCAGAGTGGTTACACCATAGTTTATAATTGTTTAAATATTTTGTTGATGATTTACGCATTTAATAATTTAGTTGTTTCAATTCAAGTTAATCATTCTGAAAATCTGAATCTCAAGATCTGTTCCTCCTCTTTTGTTTCTCATTTACCTTATAGAAATGATATTTTATTTTAATTTTTATTAAAATAAAACAGAGGATCTCATCTGGATGTTCCAAAGGTTCCTGGCTGTACAACACTAGAACACATGGAGTATATTCGGTAGTACACGTTGTGTAGTCAAGGTTCAATGCACCAGGTCTGGTCCACCAAACCTGTAACACCCCAAGATTTTATGAGAAATATTCTTTTTAATTTCTTTTATGTCTTGTGTTTTACACTTCACCAAGATTTTCTTTCACTATACGCAACACCATATTACCTTGTAGTATACACATCACTATTCTTGGCTAGTGTTGCACACAATTTCAAGTTCTTTCGAATAAAATTCATTTTACACAACCCCAAGTATAGATTTTGATCAATTTATAAATGAACTATATTTTTATTATGTTATATTAAACACCAAAGGAAGATTTCACTACACGCAACCCTGACTTGGTTTTTATTACACGCAGGAGTGGCCTTCCTCGATAGCATGTCTTGTATGCAATACCGAGTTTCACTAAACAACGATATATTGTTATAATATTTTTATGAACAAGTCATTATGAATATTATTAACTGAATTTTTAATTTTATAACATTATAATTCATCTTACACATTTTCTAGAACATGGCATGAGAACAAAATATTTTTTTCGGGTAAAATAAGTATTTTTAAAAAAATGCAGTTTTGCCGCCTTTTGATGGCACACCCATTTTAAATCTAATTTTTGACATGTTTATAAGTTAAATTTGGAAAAATAAACTAATTGTTTTAAATAAGGATATCAAAATTTACTTTGGATAATTTTTTTATATTTTTCTGATAACTTTCATATTTTAATGAATAGTAAAAACACGCTAAATTTTAATTAAAAACAACTTTTTTCATCGAGATAATTTATATGGTTAAATTATAATGTTTAATGGTTTTAAAGTATAAATATAATATATTTTTACCATTTAATAGAATTTATTTCATTATCATTGATTTTACATTTAATTCATAGGTTAAATCAATTCAATCTTTTGCAATGTTTTAAACAAAAACCCGTTTTTTTTTTCGACAACGGGATTAATTTTAAATTAATTACTACAACTTCTTTGTTTTGAATTTGGAAAAATAGATTCCATATTTGGAATCAGTAGGTCTAAATTATGTTAATATTCTACTTTTTATTTTTGGGCATTATGAATATTAACTACGGTAAATTTTATTTACCACATTTAAAGGTAAATTAGGTAATTAAGGGTAAAAATAATATTATAAAATTACCCAAACACTTGTATTAATATAATTGTATGATTATATTCCATCCTAAAACATACTTGGGTTGATATTTAATCTATTGGAACCCACTTGTATGTGATTAAGACCTTTAGTTTATTTTATTTAAAGGAAAGTGAAATATTCTCACTCAAGCATTAATAATTAGTGTATTTTTAATATAAGGTTATACAGAATATAAATTCGATTAAAAATAATCATTTTAAATATAAAATGTTTTTATTTATCATGGTAATTTATTTGTAATTTTTATGAAATATTTAATTACCTTAATAGCTTATACATTAATGATGTAGAAATTCTTTATTTAGTGAAAAATCAATAATATAGTTTTTATTAAAATAGTAATACGCAATAAAAGACCCAAACAATTGACCAAAACTTATTGGTCGAGTATATCTACACCATAAGCATCCAAGTGTCTACTTGTGGACCATTTGGATCCTTATAAAACAGATTATGATTTTTAAATTATTTAATTTTAAATGATGTCAAAGTTGTCACCTTAATAATTTAATAAATATAAAAATTTAAATGTTGTGATTTTAAGATTATAAATTCTAGTAAAATGATTATTATGAAATTTAATATATTTATATTCATCATAGTATTTTATTTTAATTTTTATGCAACAAATAAATATATTAAATAATTATACAAAAATGTTGTAGTAATTATTTTACTAAGAGAAATATCAAATAAATGGTTTTAAAAATATTAAAATAAATATTATATGAAAAAATTAATGTACTCCAAGAATTTTTTAGAATTATATGACATGTTATTAATCTATTAAATATTTTGTTTCGAATATTTCTTATGTGTGTATGTCATTTAAATTCAAATAATTGAATAGTGTCAAAATTGACACTATTGATATTTTATAAATAAATTGTTTAAAAATAATAAAAATATTTCAAAATTAGAAATTGAAAATTATATGGTCTAAAATTTTGGAATGTACCTAATTATGGAAAATTAAAAACAAATAAGTAAGTATTTATAACAATTTAATAATTAGAATATTATTTCCATAAATAAAATTAAATAAATTAAATAAGGATAAATCAAAGTGATAATGATTAAAATAAACTTAAAACATGTATAAATTTTATTGGTTGATGATATTACAACCATATATCATCTAGTATTCTAATTTGAGTCATTTTGGAGGTTTTTAAGTGGGTTTTGAATTTATTATAAATTAATATTTTTTTGGTTTCCAAAAGTGCCCCTCTCCTCCCTTATAAAAGGGAACCTCCTCCCTCTTCTCTTCACACCATTTTGAGCCTTCAAGCTTGGCCAAACCCTGAAAATTATTCTTCTCAACCTCTATAGTTATATCATATAGGTTCTGGTCTTCTCAAAAGTCTAACTCTAGTGCCTTAAGAGGAAGTTTAGAAGAGGCACGTTGAGGAAGGGGTAATCTCTTCTACCATTTCTTTCAAGTTTCTTTCTTCTTCTACTTCGTCTTCTTTAGTTGTTTCATTATAAAGTAATAACATAAGTATTAATTATATACTGACATGTTATTATAAATTTTAAACAACCCTATTTCACTTTCTATCCATCCTACGGAAAATGAAATCATCGCGCGTGCATACGTACGGAATACCGTCTCCACGCCGTGGTGTAATCTGTTTTTCCACCACCACCTTACTTGGATGGGTATAAGGGTGTAATAATAAATATATATGATTATTTAACATGATACTAATTCTGATATATTCTATCATCCACTCCAATTCCATTCAATAATTATGAGAACAATATCATCGCTCGTGCGTACGTACGGATTACCCTCTCCACGATGCAATGACATTCATTCTCCATGTTAACAATTCAAGATTGATTATAAAGTATATATAATAAATAATAATGAGATATATGACATAATAATGATATTGTATTTATGTATATGTTATTTACTTACATCCATTCAATTTAATAAGGAAACAAAAACAACGTTCATGTGCACGTACGGTCTACCGTCTCTATTAACGGTATATTTCGTTCCATTTATCAATATATTATATATATTTATATTCTGAATATATATTATATATAAATCATGTTTTACATTCTGGAAGTAATTAATCATGATATAAGTAATCATATGAATAATTACAAGTCAAAACACGTACGACAAATGAAATGATTTTACCCAAAACGATGCATTAACATGAAATTGACAAATGAACAGGTAATATAAAGTCGTAAGTGAATCATATATGATGTCATAAATATTATTATGGTTCTTTTACAGGTTAATAATTTGTTTAAACCCACTATACAGGATTCTTGGACACATACGAAAGAAATTTGACATAAGGTAAGGGATAATTATTTCAATCTCGTTCTTAACCGAGATTGTTTATTCGTAAGTATTCATTGGGGTTATATTTATCATCCATGTCCATGTTTTATAAAAATGATTTCATGTATTTTTAAAGTCCTTTTTACCCATTTTTTGACTTTTACCACATGGTATGAAAGGAATTCTTTTTTTTACCATATGAGGAACTTTTTGACTTTTCTGAAAAAAGTACTAGGTGATTGTTTTTTTAACTTATACGGCATAAACATATTTTTACAGTTTCATAAATCATTATTTTCATAAAGATTCATCTATAAGATTTCATGAATATTTTCAACAAAATCCTTTTCTTTTAAAATTTCATGGAATTTTGAGAAAAAAAAATGATTTTAAAGAAGAAAGGATATTTTCCTTAGGAATTCTTTTCAAGTGTTTTATCAAATCTATTTTCCATCTAAGATGACATTATTTAATATGTTTATGTTTTAATTATAATGTATCCATTATTTACATGGTTTAATTTTTCTTATGATGAAATGATATCCATTCGTTTTATATGGATTATGTTTTGATGGGATGATGTTTATGAAACCCATTTTATTCTTTGGGTTATGATGAACGATTTATGATTGTTTTGTGGAACACGTAAGAATGATTTCAATATGAGATGGGTGGGACCTATATCTACCTCCAATGCATTGGGTAAAGATTTATATCTCATGAGATTGACATGGATGGAACAGAATGTAAACCTGGTTCAGTAATGGACTTTGTCCACTGTGATGGTCTTGGTAGCAATGCCTTGGCTACTATGGAAATCATATCATGTGCTTAATGGTTTTCCATAATTCCATGTTTTATTCCCATGCTATTTTATGATGATTAATGTTTCTTAAAATCTATGACTTATGTACTGCCAATATTTATTTTCACGACTCATTATTTTGATGTTTAAAATTTATTTTCATATTTTTAAGTTCAAATGAATATGGTTTTTTTTCATGTTTACCCTTACTGAGCATTTGAGCTCACCCTTTTTATGTTTTCTTTCCCCCGGGATATAAAGGATGGTTTTAGGTAGAAAAAAGGGGAATATCATTATGGGATATGTTGAAGATCTTTCACCATGATTAGAATTTTATGTTCCATGTTTCCAAAGACACTAAACTAATACGATCATTGGGCATATGTTTGTGTCATGTATTAAGTTTTCTGCAAAAGTAATGTAATGTCTATGTATGTAAAGATTTGGGTCTCTATAGTTGGTATCAGAGTGAAGATTTAGTTAACCATTGGAAACTAGGATGCGAAAACATTAGTGAGATCCCTAGAGATATTTGTAAAGTATGTCAAGGGATGTCCCTGAGGTTAAGTATAAGTATAGGTTAAATTCCTAGAGATATTTTCCATACTTCGCTATTCAGAACATGAGAAATTCATTTTGGATGTTTACCATTTAGAAGGTGAAGCAGACCAGTGGTGGACTCTAATTAAGAATACAAGGACCCAAGATGAAATTTAATCCATGGAATGGGATGAGTTCAAGAACTTGTTTTTCAATAAGTACTTTCCTCGTATTCTTTGAACAAATATTTAAAAGGAGTTGCTTGAGCTTAAGCAAAAGGATGATGAATCTGTTGGTATATACGAAACAAATTTTACAAGACTTAAAAGGTATGAATCTGGCTTTATCATCCAACCTGAAAGTTAAGTTGATCAATTCTTCAGTGGCTTAAAATCAAGTCTTCTAAGGGCATTAGCTATAAGAGACTTCAGTAGCTATGAAGAAATTGTGCATTGTGTTATCAAGGTAGAACTAGAAGTTGGTGTTACTTATCCATCTCATGGTTTTGACAAGAAATGAAAGATGGAGTTCAAGGAAAAATCTCAAAACAATGGTGAAAAGAAGATGAATGTTTCTTTATTATCAAAGTGTGGAAAGAAGCATGGTGGAGATTGTCTAAAAGGTACTAGAAAATGTTTCAAGTGTGGAAAAGAAGGTCATTGAGCAGCTGAGTGCCGAAGTAATGGGAAAAAGGTTTCTAATGACGTGAATAAAGAAAAGACTACAGAGAATGTACCACTAACACTTCAATGCTACAAGTGCAAGGAAATGGGGCATTATGCTAATCAATACCCAAATCCAAGGGTTGATGGTGATCGATGTGAGCAACCACTTAAGGCGAAGGACAAAGGGAAGTCACATGCGATCACTATTTGTGATGTTGAGTATGACAATGATGTGGTGGAGTGATTAAGTTTTTATATAATGGGATTTCAAAATAGTATCATGGAATCTCATTTATAGTATTATAGAATATTGGATTATCTATGTATTGGTTTATTCTGGTTTTCAATAATTATATGGTACCGGTAACCCTGAAAAGTGATTGAAATATTTGTGGAAAGAAGATGATATGCGCATAATGAAGGGATAAGGAGAAAATAATATGTTTGATAGTATTAATGAGCTCATGATTGATATAAGGACAAAGTGATATCATGGTTTGAGTATAAATAATTTTTGGGATTTTGGTATGTGGAAAGAGTTAACTTTTGACAGCATTCATGTTTTCACTAAGGTTCTATGGTAATTCATGTTGCAAGATAATAAAAGATTAAGGTATTCACATGTTTGGAATGCGATAAACAAGATATATCTTATGATATATGGGGGATAAATGATGGTATTCACATGCTTGGTAGATGAACTCTCAAGTAATATTTTTCTTTATAATATGAGATTGGACAGAAATATTTTGGATAATCCTAAAGACTGTAATGGATTAATTTGGACATCAAATAGTATTGTTTAAGGCTAGAATTTTTTTTATATTATTTCTAGAATGTTATAATTGTGCAGTTTTAGAAAAAGGACAAGATGCAGGACAGGCGACAACTCATCGTATCAGACAAGGTTGCGGGAATCGAACCCACAACCGATGTGCGATAGACCTTTATCTCCAACTACTAGCCTACAAGAAGTCCCTGGTTTGTATAAATTAATTTTATTTTATTAAGCGGTATGATAGATGATGTATAAGTCCATTTTAGGAACCGTATACAATTAATCTCACCATAGATGGACATATGTATATTTAATAACTTGGTCTAGCCTTTTGGTGATAGAGACAGATGGAATGACTTATCATTCTATCGCATGATCTGCTAACACTTCACGAATGAAAAATTCAACTTCATCTCTTTAAGAGATGAAGTAGAAATTGATCAAGGCACGAACAACGGTGATATTGTACCAAAATCAAGTAATTATTTCTTTTAATTCAAAAATTTTTCAACATTAGGGAAATGATCTTGAAAACCAAAAAAAATTGTCCTAGTACCCTCAAATCTGATGAATCAGATGGTACCTTAGAGCATCACAAATTTATGGATTTGTTATTGTTGGATTTTTCATAGTCATGTTCTCTACCACTCTTCATCAGAACATGATGGTTAAATTTCTCTTCCATATCCATATTTTCACTTATGTTCTCCTATGTGGAAACCCAGTGATGAGTTACTTTGGGTATCCGTTATGTTTCTAACATTTCTTTTTAAAATGATGTTTTAGTATTCCTTTTTACGATGTGGTTTTCTATGAAAGAAACTTTCAAGTAGTAAACCATTTATAACCCTGATGAATTTTGAGGGAGAAATTAATTTTAAGGGGGGTAGAATGTAACAACCCAAGATTTTATGAGAAATATTATTTTTAATTTATTTTATGTCTTGTGTTGTACACTTCAACAAGATTATCTTGCGCTATACGCAACACAGTATTAGCTTGTAGTATACGCAACACTATTCTTGGCTTGTGTTTCACACAATTTCAATTTCTTTCGAGTAAAATTCATTTTACACAACATCAAGTATAGATTTTGATCACTGTATAAATGAACTATATTTTGATTATGTTATACGCAACACCAAAGGAATCTTTCACTACACACAACCTTGACTTGGTTTTCATTACACGCAGGAGCGACCTTCCTTGATAGCGTGTGTTGTACACAATACAGAGTTTCACTAAACAAAGATATATTGTTATAATATTATTATGAACTAGCCGTTATGAATATTATTAACCGCATTTTTAATTTTATAACATTATAATTTATCTTACACATTTTCTAGAACATGTTATGAGAACAAAATAATTTTTTTGGGTAAAATAAGTATTATTCAAAAAATGCAGTTTTTCCGCCTTTTGATGGTGCACCCATTTTAAATATAATTTTTGACATGTTGATTAGTTAAACTTGATAGAATAAACTAATTATTTTGAATTAGGATATAAAAATTTTCTTTGGATAAGTTTTTGATATTTTTCTGACAAATTTCATATTTTAATGAATAGTAAAAACACGCTAAATTTTAATTAAAAATGATTTTTTTCCTCGAGATAATTTATATGGTTAAATTATAACGTTGAATGGTTTTAAAGTATAAATATAATATATTTGTACTATTTAATATAATTTATTTCATTATCATTTATTTTACATTTAATTCGTTGGTTAAATCAATTCAATCTTTTGCAATGTTTTAAACAAAAACCCGTTTTTTCGATAATGAGATTAATTTTAAATTAATTACTAAAACTTCTGTGTTTTGAATTTGGAAAAATGGCTTCCACATTTTGAATAATTAGGTCCAAATTATGTTAATAGGCTAATTTTTATTTTTGGGCATTATGAATGGTAACTACGGTAAATTTTATTTATCATAGTTAAAGGTAAATTAGGTAATTAAGGGTAAAAATAATATTAAAAAATTACCCTAACACTTGTCTTAAAATAATTTTATGATTATATTTCGTCCTAAAACATAATTGGGTGTAAATGGAATCTATTGGAACCCACTTTTATGTGATTAAGACCTTTAGTTTATTTTATTTAACAGAATGTGAAATATGTCTCACTCAAACATTAATAATTAGTGTATTTTTAATATAAGGTTATACAAAATATAAATTATATTAAAAATAATAATTTAAAATCTAAATTTTTTTTCTTTATCATGGTAATTTATTTGTAATTTTTAATAAATATTTAATTACCTTAATTGCTTATACATTAATGGAGCAGAAATTATTTATTTAGTAAAAATCAATAATATAGTTTTTATTAAAATAATAATACACAATAAAAGACCCAAAAGCTTGACCAAAACTTATTGGTAGAGTATATCTACACCATAATCATCCAACTTGTGGACCATTTGGAGCCTTATAAAACAGATTATGTCATTTATATTATTTTATTTTAAATGATGTCAAAGTTGTCACCTTCATAATTTAATAAATATAACAATTTAAATGTTGTGATTTTAAAATGATAAATTCGAGTAAAAGTATTATTATGAAATTTAATAGATTTATATTCATCATATGATTTTATTTTTAATTTTTATGCAACAAAAAAATATATTAAATAATTATACAAAAATGTTATAGTAATTATTTTACTAAGAGAAATATCCAATAAATGGTTTTAAAAATATTAAAATAAATATTATATGAACAAATTAATGTTATCCAATAATTGGGTATATGAATATGACATGTTATAAATCTATTAAATTTTTTTTTTTGAATATATATTTTGTGTGGATGTTATTTAAATTCAAATAATTGAATAGTGTCAAAATTGACACTTTTGATATTTTATAAATAAATTGTTTAAAAATCATAAAAATATTTAAAAATTTAAAATTGAAAATTATATGGTCTAAAATTTAATAATGTATCTAATTATGGAAAATTCCCAACAAATAAGTAAGTATTTATAACAATTTAATAATTAGAATATTATTTCCACAAATAAAATTAAATAAATTAAATAATGGTAAATCAAAGTGATAAGGTTTAAAATAAACTTAAAACATGTATAAATTTTATTGGTTGATTAGATTACAACCCTATCTCATCTCATCTTCTAATGTGAGTCATTTTGGAGGTTTTTAAGTGGGGTTTGAATTTATTCTAAATTAATATTTTTTAGGTTTCCAAAAGTGTCCCTCTCCTCCCTTATAAAAGGGAACCTCCTACCTCTTCTCTTCACACCATTTTGAGCCTTCAAGCTCAGCCAACCCCTGAAAATTCCTCTTCTAAACCTCTATAGTTATATCATAGAGGTTTTGGTCTTCTCAAATTACCAACTCTAGTACCCTAAGAGGAAGTTTAAAAGAGGCACGTCGAGGAAGAGGTAATCCCTTCTACCGTTTCTTTCCAGTTTCATTCTTCTTCTACTTCCTCTTCTTTAGTTGTTTCACTATAAAGTAATAACATAAGTATTACTTATATAATTATATGTTATTATAAATATTAAACAACCCTATTTCAACTTCTATCCATCCTACAGAAAATGAAATCACCGCGCGTGCGTACGTACGGAATACCGTCTCCACGCCGTGGTGTAATCTATTTTTCCACCACCACCTTACTTGGATGGGTATAAAGGTGTAAATAATAACTATATATGATTATTATAACATGATAATAATTCTTATATATTCTATCATCCACTCCAATTCCATTCAATAATTATGGGAACAATATCATCGCTCGTGCGTACTTACGGATTACCGTCTCCATGACACGATGTCATTCATTCTCCATGTTAACCGTTCAAGAATGATTATAAAGTATATATAATGAATAATAATGAGATATATGACATAATAATGATACTATATTTAGTTATATGTTATTTACTTACATCCATTTAATTTAATAAGGAAACAAAAACAGCGTTCATGTGTACGTACGGTTTACCGTCTCCATGAATGATGTATTTCGTTCCATTTATCAATATATTATATATATTTATATTCTGAATATATATTATATATAAATAATGTTTTACATTCTGGATTTAAGTAATCATGATCTGAGTAATCATATGAATAATTACAAGTCAAAACACGTACGACAAATGAAATGATTTTACCCAAAACGATGCATTAACATGGAATTGACAAATGAACGGGTAATATAAATTCGTAAGTGAGTCATATATGATATCATAAATATTATTATGGTTCTTTTACAAGTTAATAATATGTTTAAACCCACTATACAGGAGTCTTAGATACATATGAAAGAAATTGGACATAAGGTAAGGGATAATTATTTCAATCTCATTCTTAACCGAGATTGTTTATTTGTAAGTATTTACAGGGGTTATATTTATCATCCATGTCCATGTTTTATAAAAATAATCATGTATTTTTAAAGTCCTTTTTATCCATTTTTGACTTTTACCACATGGTATGGAAGGAATTCTTTCTTTTTTTACCATACAAGGAACTTTTTTACTTTTCTGACAAAAGTATGAAGAGAATGTTTTTTTAACTTATACGACATGAACGGATTTTTATGGTTTCATAATTCATTATTTTTATGAAGCTTAATCTACATGATTTAATTATTATTTTCAAAAAAATCCTTTTCTTTTAAAATTGCATGGAATTTTGAGAAAAATTTTTTTTTTGAAGAAGAAAGGATATTTTCCTCAAGAATTCATTTCAAGTGTTTTATAAAAGTTATTTTCCATCTAAGATGACATTATTTAATATTTTTATGTTTCAAGTATAATGTCTCTATTATTTACATGGTTTTTTTTATGATGAAATGATATCCATTTGTTTTATATGGATTATGTTATGATGGGATGATGTTTATGAAACCCATTTTATTCTTTAGGTTATGATGAATGATTTATGATTGTTTTGTGAAACACGTAAGAATTATTTCAATATGAGATGGGTGAGACCTATATCTCCCTCCAATGAATTAGGTAATGATTTATATCTCATGAGATAGACATGGTTGGAACGACAAGTAAACCTTGTTCAGTAATGGACTTTGTCCACTATGATGGTCTTGGAAACAATGCCTTGGATACTATAGAAATAATATCATGTGCTTAATGGTTTTACACAATTCCATGTTTTATTCTCATGATATTTTATGATGATTAATGTTCCTTTATGATCTATGACTTATGTACTGCCAATATTTATTTTCACGACTAAAGATTTTAGTGTTTAAACTTTATTTTCATGTTTTTAAGTTCAAATGAATATGGTTTGTTTTATTTTCTCCATGCTTACCTTTACTAAGAATTTGAGCCCACCCTTTTTATGTTTTCATTTCCCCAGGATATAAAGGAAGGTTTTAGGTAGAAAAAAAGGGGAAGATCTTTATGGGATATGTTGAAGATCTTTCACCATGATTAGAATTTTATGTTCTAAGTTTCCAAAGACACTAAACTAATACGATCATTGGGCATCTGTTTGTGTCATGTGTTAAGTTTTCCATAAAAGTAATGTAATGTCTATGTATGTAAAGCTTTGGGTCTTTACAGTTGGTATCAGAGTGAAGGTTTAGTTAACCTTTGGAAACTAGGATGGGAAAACATTAGTGAGATCCCTAGAGATATTTCTAAGGTATGTCTAGGGATGTCCCTAAGGTTAAGTATAAGTATAGGTTAAAGTCCTAGAATTATGATAACGATCGTGAATAACCTAGGATTAAACCTAAGATGTTGGAGATTTAAAGTACTCCCCCTTGATTATGTTGTTTTCCTAGCATGATTTTTTTCTCTCACACTATTCTTTTTGGGTTTTAGACGATGGCTGGAACCCAAATAAACCACGTTGATCAATGTAATGGAAAATACAATGATTGTCCTCCTGAAAAAACCAATATTATGGGTGATGGAGTGAAAAATCTTATTTCTATACTTACACAAGCTATGAATCATTCTGGACTTCCAAATGAGAAGAGAAGGGTACAATATTCTATTGAGTCCTTTATGAGGAAACGTCCACCTTCTTTCAATGGGTATTTTGATCCTCTTATTTCTTAACAACAGATCAGTACCATTGAAAAGATATTTTCCATACTTCGCTATTCAGAATATGAAAAATTCATTTTGGATGTTTACCTTTTAGAAGGTGAAGCAGACCCATGGTGGACTCTAATTGAGAATACAAGGCCCCAAGATGAAATTCAATCCATGGAATGGGATGAGTTCAAGAACTTGTTTTTCAATAATTACTTCCCTTGTATTCTTCGAACAAATATGGAAAAGGAGTTCCTTGATCTTAAGCAAAAGGATTATGAATCTGTTGGTATATACAAAGAGAATTTTACAAGACTTGCAAGGTATGCATCTGGATTTATCAGCCAACCTGAAAGTAAAGTTGATCAATTCTTCAGTGGCTTAAAACTAAATTTTAGAAGGGAATTATATATAAGAGACTTCAGTAGTTATGAAGAAATTGTGCATTGTTCTATAAAGGTAGAATAAGAAGTCGGTGTTACATATCCATCTCATGGTTTTGACAAGAAACGAAAGATGGAGTTCAAGGTAAAATCTAAAAACAATGGTGAAAAGAATATGAATGTTTCTTTATGCTCAAAGTGTGGAAAGAAGCATGATGAAGATTGTCTAAAAGGTACTAGAAAATGTTTCAAGTGTGGAAAATAAGGTCATCGAGTATTTGAGTGCCGAAGTAATGGGAAAAAGGTTTCTAATGACGTGAATAAAGAAAATACTACAGAGAATGTACCACTAACACTTCAATGCTACAAGTGCTAGGAAATGGGGCATTATGCTAATCAATTCCCTAATATAAGGGTTGATGATGATCGATGTGAGCAACCACTTAAGGAAAAGGACAAAGGGAAGTTACATGCGGTCACTATTTGTGATGTTGAGTATGACAATGATGTGGTTGAATTATTAAGTGTTTATGTAATGGGATTTAAAAATAGTATCATGGAATCTCATTTATAGTATTATGGAATATTAGAATATCTATGTGTTGTTTTATTCTGGTTTTCAATAATTATATGGTACTGGTAACCATGAAAAGTGATTGAAATATTTTTGGAAAGCAGATGATATGCACATAATGAAGGGATAAAGAGAAAATAATATGTTTGATAGTATTAATGAGATCATGATTGATATAAGGACAAAGTGGTATCAGGGTTTGAGTATACAGAATTTTTGGGATTTTGGTATGTGCAAATAGTTAACTTTTGACAACATTTAGGTTTTCACTAAGGTTCTATGGTAATTCATGTTGCAAGAGAATAAAAGATTAAGGTATTCACATGTTTGGAATGCGATCAACAAGATATATCTTATGATATATGGGGGATAAATGATGGTATTCACATGCTTGGTGGATGACCTCTCTTGTAATCTTTTTCTTTATACTATGAGATTGGACAGAAATATTTTGGATAAGCCTAAATATTGTAATGGATTAAGTTGGACATCAAATAGTATTGTTTAAGTCTAGAACTTTTTTTATATTATTTCTAGAATGTTATAATAGTGTAGTTTTAGAAAAAGGACAACATGTAGGATGGGGGACAACCCGTCGCGTCAGACAACGTTGCGGGAATCGAACCCTCAACTGAAGTACAACAGACCTTTATGACCTACCACTGGCCTACAAGAAGTCCCTGTTTAGTATAAATTAATTTTATTTTATTAAGCGGTATGATAGATGAAGTATAAGTCCATTTTAGGAACCATATACAATTAATCTCACCATATATGGGCTTATGTATTTTTAATAACTTGGTCTAACCTTTTTGTGATAGAGAAAGATGGAATGACTTATCATTCTATTGCATGATCTTCTAACACTTCACGAATGAAAAATTCAATGTCATTTCTTTAAGATATGAAGTGGAAATTGATCAAGGCACGAACAACAGTGAGATTGTACCAAAATCAATTAAGTATTCCTTTTAATTCAAAAATTTTTAAACATTAGGGAAATGATCTTGAAAACCAAAAAAAAATGTTGTCCTAGTACCCTCATATCCGATGAATCAATTGGTACCTTAGAGCATCACAAATTTATGGCTTTTTGATTGTTGGATTTTTCATAGCCATGTTCTCTACCACTCTTTACCAGAACATGATGGTTAGATTTCTCTTCCATATCCATATTTTCACCTCTGTTCTCCTTTGTGGAAACCCAGTGATGAGTTACTTTGGGTATTTGTTATGTTTCTAACGTTCCTTTTTAAAATGATGATTTAGTATTCCTTTTTACGATGTGGGTTTCTATGAAAGAAACTTTCAAGTAGTAAACCATTTATAACCCTGACGAATTTTGAGGGAGAATTTCATTTTAAGGGGGGTAGAATGTAACACCCCAAGATTTTATAAGAAATATTATTTTTAATTTCTTTTATGTCTTGTGTTGTACACTTCACCAAGATTAGCTTGCACTATACGCAACACCGTATTAACTTTTAGTATACCAAACACTATTCTTGGCTTGTGTTGCACACAATTTCAAGTTCTTTCGAATAAAATTAATTTTACACAACAAAAAGTATAGATTTTGATCAATGTATAAATGAACTATATTTTGATTATATTATACACAACACCAAAGGAAGATTTCACTACCCACAACCCTGACTTGATTTGCATTACACGCAGGAGAGACCTTCCTCAATATCGTGTGTTGTACGCAATACCGAGTTTCACTAAACAATGATATATTGTTATAATATTATTATAAACTAGCCATTATGAATAGTATTAACTGAATTTTTAATTTTATAACATTATAATTCATCTTACACATTTTCTAGAACATGGTATGAGAACAAAATATTTTTTTTTGTGTAAAATAAGTATTTTTCAAAAAATGCAGTTTTGCCACCTTTTGATGGCGCACTCATTTTAAATATAATTTTTGACGTGTTTATAAGTTCAATTTGACAAAATAAACTAATTCTTTTGAATCAGGATATAAAATTTTACTTTGGATAAGTTTCTGATATTTTTCTGATAACTTTCATATTTTAATGAATAGTAAAAACACGCTAAATTTTAATTAAAAAAAATTCATCAAGATAATTTATATGGTTAAATTATAATGTTGACTGGTTTTAAAATATAAATAGAATATATTTTTACCATTTTATATAATGTATGTCATTATCATTGATGTTACATTGAATTTGTAGGTTAAATCAATTCAATCTTTTGCAATCTTTTAAACAAAAACCCATTTTTTTCGACAAAGGGATTAATTTTAAATTAATTACCGAAACTTCTGTTTTTTTAATTTGGAAAAATGGATTCTATATTTTAAATCAGTAGGTCCAAATTATTTTAATTGGATAATTTTTATTTTTGGGCATTATTAATAGTAACTACGGTAAATTTTATTTACCAATTGTATGTGATTAAGACCTTTAGTTTATTTTATTTAAAGGAAAGTGAAACATGTCTCACTCAAACATTAATAATTAGTGTATTTTTAATATAAGGTTATACATAAAATAAATTATATTAAAAATAGTAATTTGAAAGAAAAAATGTTTTTCTTTATCATGGTAATTTATTTGTAATTTTTAAGAAATATTTAATTACCTTAATAGCTTATACATTAATGATGTAGAAATTATTTATTTAGTGAAAAATCAATAATATAGTTTTTATTAAAATAATAATACACAATAAAAGACCAAAACACTTGACCAAAACTTATTGGTCGAGTATATCTACACCATAATCATCCAAGTGTAGACTTTTTGACCATTTGGAGCCTTATAAAACAGATTATGACATTTATATTATTTTATTTTAAATGATGTCTAAGTTGTCACCTTCATAATTTAATAAATATAACAATTTAAATGTTGTGATTTTAAGATGATAAATTAGAGTAAAAGTATTATTATGAAGGTTAATAGATTTATCTTCATCATAAGATTTTATTTTTAATTTTTATACAACAAATAAATATATTAAATAATTATACAAAAATGTTGTAGTAATTATTTTACTAAGAGAAATATCAAATAAATGTATTTAAAAATATTAAAATAAATATTATATGAACAAATTAATGTTATCCAAGATTTTTTTAGATTAATATGACATGTTATTAATATATTAAATATTTTGGTTCAAATATATCTTCTGTGTGGATGTTATTTAAATTCAAATAATTGAATAGTGTCAAAATTGACACTATTGATATTTTATAAATAAATTGTTTAAAAATCATAAAAATATTTAAAAAATAAAAATTGAAAATTATATGGTCTAAAATGTAATAATGTATCTAATTATTGAAAATTCACAACAAATAAGTAAGTATTTCAAACAATTTAATAATTAAAATATTATTCCCACAAATAAAATTAAATAAATTAAATAATGATAAATCAAAGTGATAAGGTTTAAAATAAACTTAAGACATGTATAAATTTTATTGGATGATGAGATTACAACCCTATCTCATCTCATCTTCTAATGTGAGTCATTTTGGAGGTTTTTATGTGGGGTTTAAATTTATTATAAATTAATATTTTTTAGGTTTCCAAAAGTGCCCCTCTCCTCCCTTATAAAAGGAACCTCGTCCCTCTTCTCTTCACACCATTTTGAGCCTTGAAGCTCAGACAAACCCTAAAAATTACTCATTTGAACCTCTCTAGTTATATCATAGAGGTTCTGGTCTTATCAAAAGACCAACTCTAGTGCCCTAAGAGAAAGTATAAAAGAGGCATGTCGAGGAAGAGGTAATCCCTTCTACTGTTTCTTTCAAGTTTCTTTCTTCTTCTAATTCCTCTTCATTATTTTTTTCATTATAAAGTAATAACATCAGTATTACTTATATACTGATATGTTATTATAAATATGAAACAACCCTATTTCACCTTCTATCCATCCTACAAAAAACAAAATCACCACGCGTGCGTGCGTACATAATACCGTCTCCAAGCCGTGGTGTAATCTGTTTTTCCACCACCACCTTACTTGGATGGGTATAAGGGTGTAAATAAGACCTATATATTATTATTATAACATGATAATAATTCTTAGATATTCTATCATCCACTCCAATTCCATTCAATAATTATGGAAACAATATCATCGCTCGTGCGTACGTACGGATTACCGTCTCCAAGACGCGATGACATTCATTCTCCATGTTAAACAGTCAAGAATGATTATAAAGTATATATAATGAATAATAATGAGATATATGACATACTAATGATACTGGATTTATGTATATGTTATTTACTTACATCCATTCAATTTAATAAGTAAACAAAAACATCGTTCATGTATACGTACGGTCTACCGTCTCCATGAATGGTGTATTTCGTTCCATTTATCGATCTATTATATATATATTTATATTATGAATATATATTATATAAAAATCATTTTTTACATTATGGAAGTAACTAATCATGATCTAAGTAATCATATGAATAATTAGAAGTGAAAACACATACGACAAATGAAATGATTTTACCCAAAACGATGCATTAACATGGAATTGACAAATGAACGGGTAATATAATGTCATAAGTGAATCATATATGATATCATAAATATTATTATGGTTATGTTATTAGTTAATAATATGTTTAAACCCACTATACAGTAGTCTCAGACACATATGGAAGAAATTGGACATAAGGTAAGGGATAATTATTTCAATCTTTTTCTTAACTGGGATTATTTATTCGTAAGTATTTACTGGGGTTATATTTATCATATGTGTCCATGTTTTCTAAAAATGTTTTCATGTATGTTTAAAGTAATTTTTACCCATTTTTTACTTTTACCACATGGTATGGAAGGAATTATTTCTTTTGTTTACCATACGAGGAACTTTTTTGACTTTTCTGACAAAAGTACGAGGAGAATGTTTTTTAAGTTATATGGAATGAATGGATTTTTATAGTTTCATAATGCATTATTTTCATTAAGATTAATCTAAAATATTTAATTATTATTTTCAACAAAATCCTTTTCTTTTAAAATTACATTGCATTTTGAGAAAATAAAATGATTTTGAAGAATAAAGAATATTTTCCTCAGGAATTCATTTCAAGTGTTTTATCAAAGATATTTTACATCTAAGATGTCATTATTTAATATGTTTATGTTTCAAGTATAATGTATCTATTATTTAAATGGTTTTATTTATCTTATGATGAAATTATATCCATTTGTTTTATATGGATTATGTTATTATGGGACGATGTTTATGAAACCCATTTTATTCTTTGGGTTATGATGAATGATTTTTGATTGTTTTGTGGAACACATAAGAATGATTTCAATATGAGATGGGTGGGACCTATATCTCCCTCCAATGAATTGGGTAAATATTTATATCTCATGAGATAGACATGGCTGGAATGGAAAGTAAACCCGGTTCAGTATTGGACTTTGTCCACTATGATGGTCTTGGCAATAATGCCTTGGCTACTATGGAAATCATATCATGTGCTTAATGGTTTTCCATAATTCCATGTTTTATTCCCATGCTATTTTATCATGAATAATGTTACTTTAAGATCCATGACTTTTTTACTACCAAGATTTATTTTCACGACTCAATATTTTGATGTTTAAACTTTATGTTCATGTTTTTATGTTCAAATGAATTTGGTTTGTTTTATTTTCTCCATGCTTACCCTTACTGAGCATTTGATCTCACCCTTTTTATGTTTTATTTTCCCCAGGATATAAAGGAAGGTTTTAGGTAGAAAAAAAGGGGAATATTTTTATGGGTTATGTTGAAGATCTTTCACCATGATTAGAATTTTATGTTACAAGTTTCCAAAGACACTAAACTAATACGGTCATTGGGTATTTGTTTGTGTCATGTATTAATTTTTCCACAAAAGTAATGTAATGTCTATGTATTTAAAGCTTTGTCTCTCAACAAAACCAATCTATGTCATTGGAGTTTGTCTAAGTCTTAATGACTCTGTGTGTTGAATAGGAATAGGTGGCACGTGGTTTCTGGATTACACGTCATTTGGCCCAATGGACATAGTGTGTAGTCCCTTTGGGTTAGGGTTAGACCGTGCACCCCGTACACATCTTTCCCGGCTGGAGACTCTGTAATGAGGAACTACAGGGCATGTGTCCCACTGGACACACCGTGTACTCTGAAAATTTCCTAAGTACACTCACACGTCATTTCCCCGGGCGTGTACTTCAGTTGGATGGTGAACAATAGTACACGCTGTGTAGTTGGAACCATATGTCGTGTAATCATAAAAATTACAATAATTTATTAAAATTTATTATTATATTATACAAACCCTTGAGACATGTACAATTGTGTGGGCATAAAGTTGAGGCACAACACATGATAGGTGTTTTATATATATGTGTTTAATTTAACATCCGCGTAATGTTCATTTCTACTCATTGGGTAGTTATGAATAGAAATTCATCGGGCTGCCTCCAAGGTACAAGTTAAGTAAAAATATAATTTTAAATGAATTTATTTGTTTAAAAATATGATGGATGAGAATCTCAAGGAAATTCAGAAAAGGGTTTAAGATAAAATGATTGATTAATTAAAGATTATAATTAGTTGATTCAAGCGTGATTTATCTTAAACAAGAACTATTAAATAATTGAATGATAGTTTTATTTATGCATAAATATCATTTCATGTATGGATGATCATGATATAGATTAATAACTTTGTATGCAGACGATTTATTTTAATTTATTTATTAATTTTTTTGGCCTGCGAGCCTTCTCCTCATTAATTTGTATGGCCCACGTGCCCAAGGTTTATTTTATATAAAACCCTTTTTTACCCCTCACCTATATGTTAGTTAAAAAAGGCATATTTAATGGATGTAACTCCCAAGATAGTGTAGGTGGTTCAAGCTGAAGCCGAGATGAAACCAATCTTAGGAGATACAGAGGTGGACAGGTGGAAGCTGTAAACACGAACCCAAAAGGTTCAAGGTGTTTATCCCCTAGGTCAGGGTTATTTTATCAACTGCTAGATAAACTAACCATTATAAAATCTCATGATAATTCCATTTAATTTAATTTATTTCTATCATTTTCATGGTTTATCATTATGGATGTGTTGTCACGATCGCATAATTAATGAATTAAACAAGCATGCAAGATGAAACTAAAATAAACAAGACTTATGCGTAAATATTATCAATACATGGTTAATCACTTAAGTAAGTTCCACTTAATATTAACATGCATGTGATAATAAGAAATTCACACATAAGAGATAAAAATACCTCAAATAAAATATTAAGTTAGAACAAGTCTTTCATTACTTGATTAAGGGAAAAAATCAATAAAACTATGTGTTTGACCAACCCTTATTGGGATACATACTTTTATATAGGAAGTCCTTATGAAAGGTTTCAGATTTAATTAATCATATTACATCAAGAGGAGTAGACCTTGCTATAATTAGTGTAATATTGGAGGCAAGAGTTGAGGAAACCCAAAGTCATGATTTTAGGATTGGGGAGTACACTCATGAGATCAAGGAGCTGCAAGCCCGTAATTGGCAAAACACTTCCAACCTAAATACCTTCTAATAGCTTGACCAACCCTTTTTTGGGTTATGTAAAGGGGAATATGGATCCTTTCCAATGGAATATCACGACAACTGGACATTCCTAGTTTATTGGTGAGGGCCCTTAGGACTCGATAAAATAGTCGGAGACTTAATAAAATATATTATTTCTCATAAAATGTAATCCAGAAATTACTAATGATATGCTCTCTCAATTGTAGAATAAAAATGACAATCTCGTCAACCACACTATCCCTACAATCAATTCTGGATAAATACGACATCCTCACCGACAATAACTTCCAGGAATGGTTTAGATGCCTTCAGGTTATCCTATGCCATGAACGGAAGTCTTACATACTAGAGTCAGCGTTACCTAATCTGCCTGCCAAAGAGGCGAGTGATGAGGATTTCCTAGTCTATGAGAAACATATGAATGAAATGGTCGACGTTCAATGTTCGATGTTATCATCCATTTCTAGTGAGCTCATGAAGTCTCATGAAAATATGGATGCTTATAGCATGCTCAAGTACCTTCGTGCTCTTTACCAGGAGAGAGCAAGACAAGAAAGGTTTGAGATCTCTAAGGCACTCTTTTAGAGTAAGCTTGGAGAAGGTTCCCCATAGGGGTCTCATGTAGTTAAGCTCATTGTCTACATTGAGCGCCTTGAGGTTTTAGGGTTTAAACTCCCTGAAGAACTGGGAACCAATCTCATTCTTGCATGAATCCCTTAGATCTTCTCTAAATTTAATTTCAATTTCAATATGAACAATATTGAGAAGTCTCTATTTGATCTTCTTATCCTCATTCACCATGTGGAAAAAGATATGAAGCACAAAAGGCCTTTTGTCCTTATGGTGAATAAGAGGAAAGGGAAGGTGAAGATGTTTAATCCAAAAGGTTCTTCACGACCTTCCAAGAAAAGGAATATCAAAGGGGAGGTAAGAGATCAGGAGACTATTTGTTACACATGTGGCAAGAGGGGACACTAGAAGAAGAACTGAACTCAGCCTAAGAAGCAAGGGGAAGCTTCAGGTGCATTTGTTATTGAATGAAATCTATCTGTTTCTACAAATTGGGTATTAGATACAGCTTGTGGTTCTCACATATGTATCCAAATACTGGAACCAGGTAGATTTAGGAAGATTGATTGATGGGAGGTAGATCTACGAGCATCCAACAAAGATAGACTTGCTGATGTAGCTGTCGGGGACTACCACCTCACGTTGCCAACTGGGATGATCTTGGTGTTAAAGGGTTGTTTTTAAGTGCCTTTTGTAACCAAAAACATTATTTATGTATCTAGAATAGATATAGATGGATTTGTTTTCAGGTTTGGAAATGAATGTTGCTTCTTTTATAAATATAGAATTTGTTTTGGTAGGGCACATTTATACAACGACCTTTATGTGTTGGATTACACAAACCAAGTAATGGAAATCCATGAAAAAGATACTTCACATGACTCATACCACACCCAACTTTGGAATCACCGGCTAGGCCATGTAAACGAGAAATTCTTGACAAAGTTACATCAAGATGGATATTTATATTCTTTTGAACTAAAACCACTTGGCATATGTCATGCATGTTTACAAGGAAAAATGACCAAATCCCCATTTAGTGGGAAAGGTGAAAGGGCTAAAAATCTTCTTGAATTAGTTCATACCAATGTGTGTGGACAATTTCTAGTTGAAGCAAGGGGTGGGTACTCATACTTCATAACTTTTACTAATGATTTTAGTAGATATGGATATATCTACTTAATAAGGTATAAGTCAGATTCCTTTGATAAGTTCAAGGAATATAATAAAGAAGTTGAGAAGCAGCTTGGTTAGAAGATTAAGAAACTCCGCTCAAACCAAGGTGGGGAATATCTTAATCAAGACTTCATTGATTACTTATGGGAGTTTGGGATCCTATCCCAACTCACTCCTCCTGACACACCCCAATGGGGTGGTGTAAGCGAAAGAAGGAACCACACATTGTTGGACATGGTGAGATCAATGATGAGTCATGTAAGTCTTCCATTATTCTTTTGGGGGTATGTGTCACAAACAACAAAACAAATACTAATCCAAGTGCCAACTAAATCAATAAATGGTATTCTATACGAGTTCAAGAGTGGAAGAAAATCCATGTTATCGAATTTACATTTGTGGGGTATCGAAGCGTTTGTTAAGGACTCTTCAGGTAACAAACTCACACCTCAAGGCACAAAGTGTGCCTTTATAGGATACCCCAAGGAAACGAGGGGATATTATCTATACAACCCCTCCGTAAAAAATATTATAGTGGCAAGACATTCCATATTACTTGAGAGGGATCACATATCCAAAAGAGATAGTGGGAGCGAGATAGACTTCGATGAAGTCGAGGATCAAGGTATACAAGAGTTGGTACAGGAACAGATTCCACAAATCCCCATGGAAGAAGAATCTGTTCCAGAGACACAAGTACTGCATAGGAGTACAAGAGAGGTTAGAGAACTGGAATGATATCGTTTTCTAGTTACCGAGGATGATGACTTATTATTAGTTGATAATAATGATCCTCTAACCTACAAGGATGCATTAAATGGAACAAACATTGCCAAGTGGAAAGAAGTCATAAATTCTAAAATGGATTCCATGTACCAAAACCATGTATGGATTTTGGTAGATCCTCCAGTTGATGTAAATCCTGTTGGTTGAAAATGGGTATTCAAGAAAAACTGGACATGGAAGGACAAGTCAGTACCTATAAGGAACGACTGGTTGTAAAAGGGTTTAAACTGCGTCAAGGAATTAACTACGATGAAACCTTTTCACCAGTTCCAATGATGAAATCCACAAGAATTCTACTTTCCATTATGTCTTACCATGACTATGAGATTTGGAAAATGGATGTCAAAACAACATTCCTTAATGGGAAACTTCAAGAATATGTCTACATGACACAACCAGAAGGGTTTGTGACTCCAAAGGATGCCAATAACGTATGCAAGTTGAAGAAATTAATTTATGGATTAAAGAAAGAATCCAGGTCATGGAACATTCATTTTGATGAAGCCATAAAAAAAATTTGGTTTTATCAAGAATGAATGTGAGGCTTGTGTCTACAAACTGTTTAGTGGGAGTGAAGTCGTGTTCCTAATATTATATGTTAATGGAATATTACTTATTAGAAATGAAATACCAGTATTATAGTCTATTAAGGCATGGTTGAATCAATGTTTCTCTATGAAGTACTCGGGCAAGGCATCATATATTCTTGGGATAAATATCCATCGTTATAGATCCAAGATATTTCTAGGCCTAAGTCAAATTACATACATTGATAAGATATTGAATAGATTCAGTATGGAACAATCCAAGAGGGGGTTTTTTCCAGAGTCACATGGCATTCATCTTTACAAGAAAATGTTCCCTCAGACACATCAGGAAAGAAAGATAATGTCAAGGACACCATACGCATCAACGATTGGGTAAGTCATGTATGCCATGCTATGTAGTAGGATGGATGTCACATACGCATTGAGTGTGGTAGGAAGATATCAAGATGACCCAGGTGACCTCCATTGGATGGTAGTCAAGACTATCCTAAAGTATCTGAGGCATACTAAGGATATGTTCCGGGTTTATATAAGAGATGAGGAACTAGTCATCAGAGGATATGCAGATTCTAGTTTCCAGACTGATCAAGATGACATGAATTCACAAAAAGGATACATCTTCACTTTGAATGGAGCTGCAGTGAACTGGAAGAGCTCAAAGCAGAGTGTGGTCGTAGATTCTACAGCAGAGTCCAAGTACATCGTAGCTTCTGAGGTAGCTAAAGAAGTAGTTTGGATGCGAAGCTTTATCCAGGATCTAGATGTCATACCTAGAAGTAAATATCCCATCACACTGTACTGTGATAATTCTGAAGCGGTGGATCTCATAAAAGATCCAAGGTCACATTAGCGAACGAAGCACATACTTCAGAAGTATCATCTCTTGAGGGATTTTTCTCAGAGAGGTGAATTTACAGTGGGCAGTATTTCCACAAAAGACAACGTGGCAGAACCCTTGACTAAATCCTTGACTCAGTAGAAACATGATCACCATGTGAGGTTTATCGAACTAAAAGTCATATTCAGTTGGCTCTACTCAAAGTTGGAGTTTTTAAGAATTGGTGTCCTATAACCGACTAGTTTTACTTTGATTACATGGATATTTAATGTATTATTACATATTGTTCATTGTTCTGTATAAATATGATGTAATAATGTCCTAGAGTATTTGTTGCACTGATAAGGTCATGGAAGTTCCCCTCTATGATGACAACCTTGAAATTATATAACAATATTCTTAAATATAGTTCTGTGGTTAGATGACATACTATTATAGGACACATAGCTTGCAGACCATCCGGTGTGAGTACTCGTAAGCAGATGAGACTTCCTCTCAAGAAGTTCGCACTTGGTAATCTCTGAGATAGGTGATTATGAGAACATACCCACCAGTAGGAATTACACATGTTTTGGTGTCATTATATATTTCTATCTGTGATCATGTGTAATGATACTTAGACTTTAAGATTATCATTAATACGAGTCACGACTCACGCACTTTGATTTACTGACAAAAACTGCCACACAGATAGTTGGCGAGAAGTAGGGTATCTTGAGTACATCACAAGTGGAATGTTATTAATAGATAAGTCAAGGAAGGATTTTTATCTTCTATTTATGGAAGTTGATATCTCATCCATTTGATTAAAATATAACCTTCACATGAACTTCCATGGCCATGGTGTAACAATGAGTTTATTTTAGGTAGTCAAAGAGTGGCGTATCAAGCATAAAAGTTTATGACACTATCATGAAATCTGCTTGATGAGATATCACGACAAAGGGATTATATTGCACAGTGAGTTTGTATGTGGATGTCATTTTTGTGACTTTATGTTATTTCTATTGGGTGCCTTGACCCGTTGTTAGACAGTACTATTGTAATTTAGGCAATCCCACTTAATTCCAATGAGAAAGAATCCTAGAGGGTCACACACTAAGTGTTTTTAGTGGTCTCGGTTAAATTCTATTTGAATTTAATTAATGAAATAAATATTATTCTCAAGACCGTGGAATAATTTTATTCAAGTTAAGATGATCTCATAAATTAAATAAAATATATTTTTTATTTTATTGAACATTTAATAAATATTTATTTACTAGTTTTTAAATAAAATATTTATTTGAGGGAATAAATTATTTATTTATTTATTTGGGTGTTCAATAAATGGAAGTGGAGTTCGAGCAGACCAAGACCGGTCCGGTAGTAAAATAATTATTTTCAATACATTAAATAATTATTAGTTAGCACAAGTTAAAATAATAATGACGTTGCTATTATTTTTTGATGCGGAATTTTATTCTATTTTGCGCAAGTTGGCACACCATAAATAATGACATGATATTATTATTATGAGAATGGTTTTTCCCAACATTCATGAATGTATTTAATTGCTATTATGTAATTAAATATTGTAACTGAATTTCCATGAATATAAATAGACAAGTACGTCTATTGTGCCATAGTGAACACACCTCACACTTGGTGAATTGAGAATTATTGAGCTAAACAATTTCTCTCTCGAATCTTCTTCCTTCCCCTCTCAATAATGAGAGATATTCTTCAAGGCTTAAGAACAAGCGATCAAGAATGACTGACACAAGACACTCGCTTCACCGCGCTAGCACCCGGAGAATGAGTGGTGTCGATCAGAGGCCATCAGAGAACGTGTGGATCACCACTAGAGGGATTCTAGTTTGAATTCTCTCAAGCACAACGAGATAATCCAGAAGGGTCATTCCGAATGATCAAAATCATCAATGAATAAAATAGCGAAGATCTAGGTATTATTTTCTTTATAAAATTAATTAAACTAATTATAAACATGATGTGCAAGATCCTCTCTAAAGGTTTCAGGCCTCTTCCTTCTTTATCTAAATCCTTGATTCTATTCCATGGAGACTGTCATTAATCATCTAATGATCCTAGAATAATCATTGATCATGGTAAAAAACAAAGTTGAGTTCCATCCCAACCACGATTCCGCTGCGCGCGGAACCTTCAGCAGTTCCACACCGCATGCATGCGTGTATGCCCCCTCCAACTATCAGTAGATGTATTTTTTATAAAATAAAAAAAAAAATATTTTATCAATTCATGTTATAATTAAAGTTAATAATGGTATAAAAATTTGTTAGGGTTATATAAATATACCTGTGATAGTCTGATCAATGGGCATCGTTGGATCCATAGAAACTAAAGGAACACCCTATACATGTGGTGTGGGTCCTAATGAATGCTCTGCAGGGATAGAATGTAGCAGAGCAGGAGTCAAAGAAGATGTAATATAGAAGATCAGAGAAAAGGATGTAGAAGTAAAAGAAGATGACACAACTGGTTGGCCGAATGCTAGATGGGGAGTGGGAATCATCATCGAATATGGTAAAGATAGATGAGGAGACTCGGATGTAAAGGGTGGTGAAAAAATGGGAGGCATAAATATCCTATGTGTCCCTAATGACACACCAGGATCAGAATGTGGGATAGATGGTATGTCAGTGGGAGGGGCAGGGTATAATCGGGTACGCCGACTAGATCTCCTAGCTCTCGTACCCCCCCCCCCCCTCATACAAACACCCTGAGTACTGGGACCACTGTAAGGATGCTCATAAAATAATTGTTGCCTAAGAGGTGGATCCTGCAAAAATGTTTAAAAAAGAATTAATAAAATGAAATTATATATTATTTAAATATATATATTTGAAATAAAATACTCACTATAGGCACTAGTGGTGGAATTCCCATCTCATCCATGCGACGATTGTTGTCCATCATCTTTTTCCATCACCTCTATTCAATTGGTTGCACTTTATACATTTGAAAACAAATATGGAAGTAATTATAAAAGGATAACTAATATGTAACCCACAAAACAAAATATATGAGAGGAAATATGGGGGATTAATGGATAGTTTAAATATCCATTGTTTTAGGTGAGTTTGAATGGATATATAATGAATTCAATAAATCGTACAATATGAAATAAAAAAATTAATTTTGAGTAGAATGGTTATTTACTAAGTGTCACCAGTCTATTAAAATCATGGAACATTGATTCCAAGGCTTTATTTCACTCAACAACTAAGAGAGAGAGCATACTAAATTATGCCTCTAGAAAATTCAGCAAGGTATATATTATAAATGATTAAACCCTTAAGATAGTTGAAAATGATGATATAAACATATGAAAAGGATAAGATATCTACCATATTCATAAGGGGTAAATCACTTGTTGAAATTAAGGAAAAATTTAATTTATTTAGCCCAGGTAGATGATGCGGGATTCTATACATGTTTTTCAGAAGAAGACAAACCATCATGTTCATTATCTGGTGAAATTTTAAAGGGAGGTCATAGATTTATACTAATTTTATACATGGTAAATATAGCATTAAAATGTTAACCAAGTTAGAAATGTCATTTTATTAGGTTTGAATACAGTTTAATTCCAAATTAGAAAATGCAATTCAAATAAAATTACAACCAATAAAATTTGAAAATTCACATAACAGTCAAGTCAGATACAACATATTTGTAATCAATATTAAATAAATTTGAACAGTACCAACCTTATCAACCCAAGTCGAGATAAACCAAAATAATTGAGAATAATGATGGATGATTCTATATATTTCCCACCACAACTTCAGGTTCACAGTCCACTCTGACAATTGAGATATTGGGGTCATCAAAAGTAATAAATTGATCGTTTCCAATGGCAGTAGGGATGGTGTAAATTCCATAGTCACCATCATCAAAAATATTTCATGGAATTACTTCAATAATGACACCAAATTTAGGTCTAAGATGGTCTTTGATGTAAAAAACTTGTTTCACCATTGATTCCAATACATATGGTTCATCGGTAGTAAGAGTGTGAGTCATATCAATTACTCAAAATTCACAATCATCAATAAATGTTCCCTACCTCTTCATCAAATCAAACCACTGGAATTTCATCATCGTGACTCGTCCATGAGAGTAATAATCCAATATTATTATTTTTTCAAAGACTCCAAAATAACCTACATATTAAAATCGTGGTCTACTATCTGATGAACTGGAATAACAATTTGTTGTGGTAGTAACCATAACACAATTATGTTGTGTTCTCATGTTATTTTCTCATTCAGTGATAATAAATATATACCCATTGATAACAATTGATTTATAGTCAAGAACCATGGTATTAGGACCAAAAGTCAAAGATCTTATTTCCTCAGTGATAGAGTCAACATGAAAAATCAATACCTGAAATATAAATGAATATTAAACATAATTAAATATTGATTTAATTATTTTAAACAATAATATTTTTACCTTCAATTTTAACCGAGTATAAAAGCCTTTGCTATGAAAAGTCTCCCTCCTTCTAAAAGAAAAATAATGATGATTTCTATTTATCATTTCTTTATGTTCCCTATAGATAAAAATAGGAATAGTTTAATAGATATATATGTAAGATATACATATTAAAATTACTTACCTGTTGTAGTCATCGAACAAATCACAATTGAGTAGAACTGTGCGATGTGTCATATCCCTCCTTTTAAGGCTTAATGTAGTCAATGTATATGATCTAGGTATTCCTCATGTTTGAATAAGTGATTGAAAAATGGGTTCAATTTTCTCATACTTTTCTTCTTTGTTTCTCAATGTTCTGTTCATTCTTGTAGTAAGATCAGACAAATACATAGAGCTGAAATCCATACATTCTTAAGCCAAGTAACCATTCAGGATAGAACCTTCAGGATGAATCCTATTTCGGACATAATACATTAATGTGTACATATTTATTTCAGTTGGATACATCCAATGAAAATAAATTCGTCCTCCATGAAGTATTTCAGTTGGAATATGGTCAGTTAGATGTAGCATGCATGTGAAAAATGATGGAGGAAATATTTTCTCTGACTCACACAAAATTAATGGGGAATCTACCAACATTTTTTTGCAAGAAAGGCTTGGAAAACTTCTTAGCACACATATCTCTAAACAAATGGAACAACCAAATAACAAACACCCTTAAATTATTGGAAAAAATATGAAGGATTTCTATTTGAATCAACTCATGAAGAAGGAAGTGATAATCATGAACCTTCAAAGATTTTAGCTTCAACTGTTTTCTATTAACCCATTTAGATATGTTTCTTGAATAGCCATGAGGAACTTTAATAGTCTCTAGTTCTTCCGGAAATTTCTTTTTTTCTGTAGGTCTCATCACATAAGAAGAACATGGAACTTTCCATTTATTTTCACTGATACACATAGGATGCAATTCTGGTTTGATGCCCCAATCCACCAAGTCACGATGATACCGTAAATCAGATTTTGTCTTTACCTTAACATTTAGAAGAATTGAAAGCAACATTTCAAATATATTATTTTCAATTTTCATTACGTCTAAGAAATGACATAATAAATTGTTTGACCAATAAGGAAAATAAAAGAAGATAATCCTCTTTTTCCAATTGTAACAGGTTTCAGTGTAAACATTCTTTATCTTTCCATATTTCATTTGACCTTTCCCAATTAAAAAACTTAAATATTTTAATTCATTAAGCACATCAGTTACAGACATATGCTGAGGTGGATCATCAGTCTCCATGGTATTGTCAAATCTTCGATGATTATTTCTATATGGATGGTCCATTGGAAAGATTCATCGATGTCCCATAAAACTAAAAATACAACGATGTTTCAGTCTTCTAGATCGTGTATTCTTCATACAAATAGGACATGATGGTTTTCCCTTCATTATCCTTCCATAAATCATTTCATAAGCAGAAAAAGCATTGTTCATCCACATAAGCCCAACACACATCTGAAATATGTCTTTCGAACATGCATCATATGTGCACACACCCACATCCCAAAGAAGTTTCAACTCTTTTATTAAAGGTTTCATGTATATGTATATATCATTTCCAGGATTAGAAGGTCCAGATATGAGTATACTCATGAAATTGAAAGGTTTTTTCATACACAACCATGGGGGAAGGTTATAAATGTGTATAAAAACTGACCATGTGTTGTGAAAAGTAAACATATACCCAAATGGATTAAAACCATCACATGAAAGACCCATCCTCACATTACACACATCAACTAAAAAATCAAGATATCGAACATCAAATATCTACCATGAAAATCCATATGCAGGGTGAACCAACTCATCATTAGTCTTCTTTCTCTCGGTATCATTCCATCACATTTTTATTGATATTCCATCAGACATAAAAATATTCTGGAGTCTAGGAATCAATGTAAAGTGAAACATTATTTCCATGTCACATGAGATGGTGTTCCATCAGATTTTGGATTCCAGTGGGATGTGCCACATTTTATACAATCATTTCGTTCAGCAGTTTCCTCCTAGAATAAACTACAATCTTTCGGGCAAGAATGAATTTTGTTTCTTGAAAATCCAAGTTCCTCAACTAACTTCCATGGAATATAGTGTTTAGAGGGAATATCTTCATCATCTAGAATTAAGTACTTCAATAAGGTAAGAATATAATCGATGACAGTATTAGAAATCTCATACATAGTTTTCCCATGAAACAATCAGATTAAAAATTCCAGCATTTTCATTTTACCTCATTGTTGATATACCGGAGTCGTGGCTGCATCATTAAATTTTTTCACCCTAAAAACATCATAATTTTCATTATACACATCATGTGTGCTCATATAGAAGTATTCTTGGTTTAGAATCATTTCTTTTTCATGATGATGAATAAATAGAAACCGGTCATAAAACAACTTCTCTAATCCAATCCTCTCATTTGGATCATCAGCAATTTTAGATTTCATTTTCTCCCCATTCTGATTCCACACATTGTAATTTTCTTGAAAATCATATTTGGTTATGTGGTAGCTGACTTCTTCACGGCTCAACCAAGGTCTTGCAACACAATTGTAACATGGGCAGTGTATGTGACCACTATCTGAAGCATTGTGAAATGAAAAATCTAAAAATCTCTCCAAATTGTTTTGAAAATTTCTTGAGATCCAATCGATTTCATACATGTAAATTTTATCCATTCTGTAAAAAATTTGTTATAAGTCATTTCATCAAAATAAATTCAATAAGGTTGATGTTTCATTGAAAATATATTTAAGTAAATGAGAATGTTTCACTTTATATGAAACCATAACTGACACACTACTCTATATGAGAATCATAATATAAAAGACAAAAAAATTCTATATTTATAACAAAATATCTTTGAAGAACTATACATGAGTGTACAAGATCATGTACACTTGTGGAGGATAATTATTCAGGAGTTGAAGAAATTTTAGATCAAAGAAAATTTATATTTTAGTAGATTATTTGAGTGATATTCATAATATCGATTCTGGATAAATGGGAAATATAATCTCAAAATGATGGTAAAAAGTTCCTCAGGGATTGAAACATCATGGTCATACATGTGGATCATGATCCAAGAAAGATTAAATGGAACCAAGATGAGTTTGATTTCATAAGATGAAGGTTCCATGGGGAAAATAATCATGATTCCATGTACATGGAGATTTCGAATGATGAGATTGAAATTTATTTTCCAAATGGGACAATCTATCCCCATTTTAGATATCCATAAAGTAAGGGGTTTCTAGTTGATGTAGTGAACTATTCATGGGTTTATACCTTATTATTAAAACAATGTGAAGATATACTAATTCAGTTATGTGTTCCTGAATTTGAGGTGAAATGTGTTTTGAAATTTTTTTCATTTATCACATACAAGAGGACACCATGGACCTGATAGAACATTGTTCAAGATATTACAATGTTAATTATTCTTATCAAAGATGGAGAATGTGTAAAGAGAGTTTTTTAAATATGTTATTGATACTAAAAAATTGAAATATTTTGAAAAGTTAAGAGATTTAATAACACCCAATACCCAAAGTCGATTTATTCATTATGTGTGGGTGTCCTAGGGGTGGGGGCTATCCAAGGGGGGGGCTGTCCATGGGGTGGGGGAGCTATCCAAGGGTGGGGGTATCTAGAGGGTGGGAGGGGTTCCAGGGGGTAGGGGTTGTCCAAGGGGTGGGGTGGGGATGTCCAAAGGGGTGGGGGTGTCTAGGGGGGTGGAGGATTGTCTAGGGGTTGGGGTGTCTAAGGGGTGGGGGTGTCCGGGGGGCGGGGGTGTCCAGGTGATGGGGGTGTCCAGGGGGGTTGTCCATGTGTGGTGAGGGGTGTTCATGGGGGGATGATTTGAATGATTCTCCTAATCTTTAAAATTCATAAGGAAGTATGATTTATTATTGATACACATAAACAATCAATGTATCCCTCAATACTGCAATGTTATCATAGATTTAATAAGGTTACCTTCCATTTCATTGTGAATATATTCTAGCTTCTACATTGATTATTGGATATTCACCTAGATAGAAACACTATTAAATTGAATGGGAAAATATTGATATTCTATAGATCCATTATTTTTATATGGATAGCTATTAATTATTTATCCCCCACTTGGACAACCCCCCCCCCCCACCTGGACAGCCCACCCCCCTCCTTGGACAACCCACACCCCATCCCCCACCTGGACATCCCACCCCCACCCCTGGACATCCCACCACCCTTGGACAACCCACACCCCCTCCCCCACTTGGTCAGCCCACCCTGACCCCCCTGAGTATCCCACACCCCTCCTTGGAGAGCCCACACCCCCTCCCCCACACCCTTACAGCCCCCTACACCCCCTGCAACCCCCACCCCCACCTGGACAGCCCCCCCCCCCCCCCCCCGCAACCCCCTTAGTGTAATTTTATTTAAAACCATTTTATTCATTAAGAAAGGAAACCCATCATGCATTATCCATTTCATTAAAAAAAACCCATTCAATTATCAAAACACGACAAATTCAATTTATAAGGATCTATGAGCCACTTATGAAATGTCATTGGGGAAAGGGGAAATACCCTACATGGTTAATTCCAATTTAAAAATTGGGCCATGCACTTAGGAGGTGACTTGGGTCATTTAACACTTATATAAAAAGGTGAAACATCATTTAAGAATAATGAGAGAGACCATGAATAGCATGACACTTATTTAACACTAACATGAAGGCATAAAAAAACTTTAAGACATAAAGAAAGCATTATATAAATAACTAATCATTACTTTTTAGATTATAATTCAACGTACTTCATTTGAGGGGTTTTATTATAAAATCATGACATTATTTATAAAAAAAATTCATTTGTTCAATTAAACATCACATCCTGTTATCACATCTCTATTACATAGGCATGTGTAAATTTATCAAAGGAAGTGTTTATTCTAAATTACACCCCACTAATTAAAGTATAAGGATTGTTCGAAAACTAATTAATTAATGCATTCTTAAATTTAAGGGGCCATGGAAAGTGATCCTACCAGTACAACCCACCCACTGGACAACACACCCCCACCCCCGAACAACCCCCCACTCCACCTGGACAGCCCACCCCCACCCTCGAAAATCAATATTTCAAAATCAACCCCCCTATAAAATAAAAATATTATTAGTCATAAAATAGTGAAGAAAGTGGTGAAAATCATATATATGTAATCTGTGTGAGGAAATACTTCAGGTTCTACAAAATCATTTACTACACTCCATGTATTAGGAAGGAACACGTTCCATGTATTTGAGGGTTTCATGGATGAAAGTTGTTTGGATGAGCTAATTACTACCCACCCTATAGTATGGAAAACACATCACCCATGAAACAAAGCCATGTGACAATGGGCCATTTCCATCACCCCATTTGGCCAAACATACCTTTCACCATAAGGGATTGACCATGTATATTTATAGGGATATCCAAGTCGTGTACTTTTTGTACATTCATAGGACCCTAGATTATCATAGACACCATGTGAATCCTTATACACACCATGTAAACCCTTATACCATGTCATAATTATTATAACCATTAATAAAAACTTATTAAACAACATCATTAGTCATAGATAATCAAAGTGCGCATAAATCAATTATACTATTGCTTCAATAGGTATGAAATTTCTAATATCAATATAATCCTAATTTTTAGTAATAATATTAATGAAATATTATTTGGACCATGAGTTAATAATTTTTAGATACAAAACTCTCTAATAATATTTTTCAAATCATTATGCACTATATCCATGTAGAAAATAAATGAACTATTACTATAGCCATCAAGACCCTATGTGCATTCAAATTATAAACATAAGATTTCATATTTGATCTCATCCTTTGATGAAATGTCAATAAGATCATGGTTCTAGTGATATAAAATTTATTAGGTTATATATTACATTAATTATTGTTCATTATATTTTACCTTTGTGTTTTACAGCCTTTGAAACTATCTAAAAACAACATTTTAGAGGTTATTACCCTAAGTGATGATGCATACATTGATTGATCTATGGAATAATGACCACACAAACCTCTCATTTTGGCCAAATCAAAATCGAAAACAAAAAAAAATAGATGAAGAAAAACAAAACCAAGGTACCACTTATAGATTTTAAGTATAGAAGAAAAAAATTGATTGATTGAATATGGATTAGTGGATGAAGTTTGGATGCGGTAGATGGAGCTTGGATTTAGGGCAGCAATTGAGCGGAGGGGGAACTGCAGGCCCGCTCGGGATTTAGGGGAAAACGTTCCCAACAATTTTAAAAAACCATTGGGAAATATAAAAAAATGGGAGACTATCCCAATGGTTCAAGGAAACCGTTGGGATTGAGATAATAATTTTTATACTATGCCAAAGGTTATTCTAAACCATTGGCATATGTCCATTGTATCCCAACAGTTTTCAGAAATCATTGGGAATACCAAATTTAGACAGCAATTTACCAATGGTTTTTGAAAACCATTGGGACAGGGGACCTATCCCAACGGTTTCACAAAACCGTTGGGATAGAGGTGTTGGTACAATACAGAATTCTATTAGTGTTTCCCTTTTTAACAAGTAACACATGTGTGAGTGAGATGATGTGAGTGTTTAGGGATACAACAAACTCTTTCTTTCTTCGTCAAATATTCCAATGTACTTTAGCTGAAGTGTCCAAGTCTTTTGTGCCACAATTTGTTTTCTTATTCCTTGGTTAGAAAACACATGTCACCTTCTCCTCCAATTAAGTTGATATTACCCGTCATGTGTTTTCCTTGGATCGGAATTGTACCATTTCTTCATTTTAGAATGAAAACCTTCTTTTTTAAAATGAATGAATGCCCCAAGTCACATAACTTACTTATACTTAGAAAATTATGACCTAGGCCTTCAACCACCAAGATGTTCATATGCCTCAAGTATTTACCTCTGATCATAGATTTTTTAGATTCAATGATCTTAAACGTTTCATCATTTTCAAAGTGAACAACACCTTATTTTTCTTACTTGATCCCTGTGACAATATTTTTTGTTTCCTGTCATAAGGGATATTGAGGAAACACACTCCAACCTGATTCATTTCTTTCAAAATAATTTCCATAACATTTTCCTTCTAAGCTTTTCCTTTCTTAATCCATGTTCATTACTTCTCTTCATTTGGAGGTGAATGATACTATTCCACCTTTGGTTACACTGAATCAACCTCATCACATAAGTATACAAATTGACTATGATTTTTCATCCCACTTGATGATGCTTTCAACTATTAGGATCCCTTTTTCTAGATCTCCTCCAACACGTCTCTCAGCACACTTGATAAGCAATTCACAACTTTTGTGTCCATAACCATCACACCAAAAACAATAGTCGTTAAAAATATACCAAGTGTGAGAATTTATACTCATCCATTTTATTTCTCTCAATACTTGAAATGAATTTAAAACATGCATATTGTGTATACCCCATATTTCAATAATAATAACACTAGAATCATGGTGTATGATCACATGTCTTTGCATATCCACCTATAGATTTTCAGGTATTTTGTAGGTCATCCAAATAAACCTTTTTCTAGGAGTGCTTGTGGTTTTGTCTCAACAGTTAATTATTTTTTTCTCATGATCATACCCGTCAATAGATTTTCCTTTTTTGAAACATTACACTTTTGGGAAATTTTCTATATTTTCTATTGACTCCTCTGGTTTCTATTTAGCTTCTTCAGCACCCCAGGCACTACAACTTCCCGATGTCATGTCAAGATTTAGGAGTCTTTCTAGATTATCAAGATTTTTGCACATCTTCATAACTTTTCCTTTGATCTCCTTGATACTTTTAACATGATCTTTCATAGAATCAATCAAACCATCAATAACTCGGACCTGGTGTTCAATTTTGAGAATTCTTTCAATTCCCTTATCTAAGTTTCCAGGATTTCCATATTAGAGTCATTCAATTTCAGCCTTCAAATTATATTATTCATCTTCTTCTTGTTATATATACAACTTGAAATCACATATCGCCCCATTAGCTTTCTTCATTTTGGACACTAACACATCAATTTCATCAAGAGAATCTTTAAGTTCATCCTCCCAAAACTTTATCACTTTCATCATTATTTTCCTTCAATTATAGTTTGTCTATGACAGTTACGATAACTCATAAAGGTTATGGGGTGCAGCAAAAGCTGTCGATTTCATTCCCAGCAATTTTTTTCTTTGGTTTCTTCAAATAAAATTCTCAAAAATGGATGAAGCAACCCTGGATTTTTCAGAGAGATAATTTTTTTACATATAATTTATAATTAATTTATAATAAGAATTACCTCAACGTGATAATTATTTCCTCAATTTTGATCAGTATAGTTGATGTTCAAGTGGTGTCATTGTTGCAATGAAAAATCCAAAGCTTAATTCCTCTAGTGATATCCACGCATGCTCTATGAATCTCACAATATAGTTATTGGTATTATTGGAACTAATGTGGAGGAACCAAAAATTTTGTGACATTCACTGTTGATCGTAACAAGAATTCTCTAAAGCTTAAAAAATACCTAGATCTCTCAGTCGAGAAAGGGAGAACAAGGACTGTATCTTGTTCTTGATAGAGTTCTTGAGAAATTATCTATGGGACTTTGAGATAATTCTTTGGAGAATCCATTGTGTGAATGAATCATTATATTATCTAAAATGATATAATTGGGTATATATACTAAGGGTTAAACTATATGTAATTACAAAAAATATCTTTACTAATTTTTTATCCTAAATGATAGGATCACAAGTAATAATAATGAGGAAACTAATATGTCTCTATTAATAGAGTAGGTATTTCAAAAGAATCTGTAGAAGAAAGAATGAATAGAGAAGGAAGACTCTTTAGGTTGTTCCATGAAGCCAAGATAGAGGACTCCCACTACAACCGAATAATATTCAACACAACCCATCCCAACCGCCAAAAACCCCTATTAAATATCCCCCACCCAATAACTATGAGGAAATAAAATACTGCCCCCGCAAAATAACCAACCTTACCCCTACTCTAAAAACAACCCCTGATAGCTAACTAACCCAGCACCCCCCTCTCAGATAGCCCACAACACACTGCAATACCTACTATGACCCATTATAATCATTCCCATATGGTTTGAAAAACCACGTCATCCACAAGGTGGAAACAATAACTTTATATCCCCAGTGAATTCCCATGTCACATCTTCGACCAATTCATTGTTCCACTTGACCAACCACAACAAAATCAAATGGAAAAAAGGCACCATAAATAGGTCCATACAGATTTTATGCCACAGTTGGAACTGGACCTACCCTATTTGAAGTAATGTTTTTTACTTCCATGTTGCAGCAGGAATGATAGATATACGCCGAAGCTGAGTGTATACTCTCCAACTGGATATGAAACAAGAATGTAGTTATTTCGTCTATAAGAGTGGTCATAGGTTCCTCTAGAAAATATATACAACTGTTACTTATCCAAGAAATTAGTATGCATTCCTCATCACCAAAGAACATGTAAACCTGAGGTACTCTCTAAAATAACTATATCCTCCATCCTACAACACCGTAATAGAAAATTGTGTAGGATGAGCATTTTCATCAGTAGTCATGACTGTCAAAGTCACTATCCTCGTAACTTCTTGGAAGAACTTAGCCTACCCAAAGTCAATAGATTTTTCCACAAGATTCAAATCCAACATGATGTTGCTTACATTAATATCCCTATATATGATTTTGACACAATCTTTTCCATAGAGATAGACCAAATCTTCAGTTTTCCCAAATATTATCTCAAACCACTTCTCCCAGACTAGTATGTGGATTTATTTTGAATCAAAGATGAACGAATAAATATTTATGTTTTGGACAAATTTATAAAAAATGAGGCTTCTGGTCCAAAAAAATTGTATCCCAATAAAGGAACAAGAATCTTGTGTCCCATTATTCTTAAAATTTTAACTTCATTGTATAAATATGCACCACTGTGAGAGGCACCATTTATTAGCGCTAAAATTTTAGTGCTGATAAAGGTTTCCTTTATCAGCACTAGAAAAGCACTGATAAAGATAACCCTTTTTCAGCTCTAAAAAAACGTTGATAAAGTGACCCTTTATCAGCACTAAAATTTTAGTGCTGATAAAAGGTGCCTTTATCAGGGATTTTCTAGAACTGATAAAACCATAGTCCCATTTTAAAAGATGGGGTGCATAGTGCCCTCTGTTTATCACTCCCTAAAGCTCTCTCGGGACTGTACCCCTGCAACAACTCCCCCCCCCCCCCCCCCGATCTTCTCTTTGTTGGACCTTTGCCGCCGCTAGCCCTACTCCACCACTAGCCCTACTCCACCGTGAACCCTACTCCTTAACATCCCCCTCAAACCCCTTCCGCAGATCCTCCTCCCCTCAAAACCTACTTCTCCTCCTCCCCACTGGACCCTACTCCCCACAAACCCTACTTCAAGTCTTTGGGATTCCTTTCAATGATGTTTGATTCTTGGCTTCCCATATTTGATCTTTGGTGATTTATCTACTCATCCTCATCCATTTCCTTTTGTTCTTATTATAATATTCACAATGGTGGTTTATTTTGGTTTGGTTTGGGTTGTGTTGTGTGTTTGGGCTATGTTTTTAGGTCACATTCTTTCAAAAATGCATGAAGTGATTAAATTTTTACCAAGTGAATTGTTTATTACTTATAGGGATTTTTTAAGTTATTTTAAAGATTAAGATTATTCTAAACAATCTATTTTAAATTTGAGTAGTGAGAAGGGGAAAAGAGGTTATTAGATTTTTTGATGGATTAAAGAATGGTGGCATGGGGTGATGAGGTGGTTGTGTTATTGGAGGGTCTGATGGTGATTATTTCATAGGAATATAATATTTTGTAATGGATTATGAATTGGTTTTGTAGTTTATAAGTGTTTAGGTATATATGATTATTTTAGTGTGGAAGAGTATCCCTTGGTGTTGGTAAGTTATTCAATTTTTTGGATTAAATTTATTAATTTTGATTCTTATACATGTTGAAACATTATCATGGTAAAGTGTGCAAGAAGTATAAAGAGACATGGGAGAGAGTGTTGTAAAATTTCAATAGTAGGAGGTGTTGATGTTTATTATCTAGGTGTTGGGTCATAAGGTTAGGAATTGGCTAGAAGTAGTTGAGGAGGGTTTTGAATTGGAAAATATTCTAGCTCATTTATGGGTTTCCTTAGTAGTGGGATTACTTTTAAAGGTATCTTGAGAATTATGAAAGGAAAATCATGTTCAGTCAAAAGTGGTTTTAGGAAGAGTTTTATTCCCTACATATAAAAGTATGAGTGTATAAAAAATATCATGGAATTCAATAAAGTTGGATACATTGTGCTTTCCCTTGGGATTCACATCTGTGCATTGATGTTCTAGTTTTTAGAACACTTTGTTGATGAATAAATGAAACCCTATAATTTTGATTCATCTTTGAGGTTATAGATTCTAAGGAAGGTTGTGAGTTTATCTTTTAGGTTTTGGTTCTGGATGAGAGATTATGAATTAGTTATCAAGAGTGGTTTTCATCGAGTTTCTTAGAAGGATAAATATGGTGCCTTGAGTTGTGGCCCTAATGGAATGAGGAATAAGGGAGTGATGAGATTTTCTCGATGTATGGTGGGGATTATGCCCTAGGGTTGAGTATCTCAAGGTGTACCATAACTTCATAGTTGATCTATTTCAATGGTGATGCAGTGAGGCATCGGTAGTATGATTTCCCCATGATTCATGGTGTTTCTTGGTTTTAGTAAGGTGTAGTTTTATTTAGTCGGATGGTCATATTTTAGTTGATAAAATTTTGGGATGTGGCGAGTTTGGTTTGAGTGTCTAGGAATGATTATGTCCTGAGTTATTGACCTCATCCCTTTATTAACCAATACCCTCTTTCAATTGATAATAAATGATTCAGTTGAATTATTTTCAATGGAATTATTTATCTCTCTTTACCTTCAAATTCCTGTGAAAATATGAATTTTATTGAGTTGGTTAGTGTGTTTGTCCAAATTTAATGATTCATAAGAAATAAAAGGATGAATATTTTTATTTTACCTAAATGGATGGGAATTTTTCTATTCTAGAGGTCATGATTTTTGGAAATAATTTATTTATAAAATTAATTTCACAAATTTTTTCAATATTACGGAAGGTATTTACAATTAGTGAAAGGAGGTTTGAGTTTTGGGTAGGGATGGTCGATGTGGTACTTCTCCCTCATGTGTGAGTTTTTTAACACTAAGGGATTGTTGTTTATCCCTTTGTATGAGAATGTGATTTTTTATAGAATGGATGTAAGACGTGTTTGTGGATATTAGTTACAAGTTTGGGGAAGATGAGGGAGAGTTATCTCATATCCTTTAGATGTTCATGATAGAATTTATGTTCACTAACCTCAATTTTCTATTTCTTATGTTAATCTGGTTAACAAAACCTATGATATTCCATAGTAATTTTGGATAAACCTAGCTTATTTGTCACCCCCGAAAACCATTTTGTGTTTGGAAATGTATCTGCTATATTAGTTTTATCATCAAAATTGTATCCTTGTTTTAATTTTATTTGAGTTTGGTCAGTAGTTTTTGGCTGTTTAATGTGATTATTTTATTATGAATGAGGTGTCTGGTAGGGTTGGTTAAAAGTATGTTTAATGTTTTTCTACAAGGGTGGTGGGTGCTAGAACTATTGTTAAGGGGGCTAGAAAGTGTGTTGATTTTGATGGGGGGTCTATCCTGGTTCTGTTGATTTCCAAATATTTATTTGAAATGGTTAGGCTCTATTAATCTCTATTTTTATAAGGAATTGGTTATCTTATACTGTATTTAGAAGTCTTGATTTGTTTATTTGAATCATGAATAATAATATTTGATATTCAAGTAGGATGGAGATGAATAAAGATTGGATGGATGCTAATCATTTGACAATAGAGTATGAGAATGGAGTGAAAGAGTTCATCAAGTTTGTAAAGGATCACACAAAGGATCCTTATCAAATCCATTATATGTGTTTACGTTGTTGTTATTCTATACTAATTACTCCAAAGGAGTTGGAAGAACATTTTATATGTCATGTAATAGATCAGTGTTAAAAATTTTGGAATAAAAATGGATAAAAAGCGAATGTAGCTATTGGCTAAGATAAAACTACATTTTATGGATCATCAGATATGACTAAAAATATGGATAATGAAGAAGATCATATGGAAGATGTGACTACATATATCAATTATGATAAAGATTGTATTGAGGAAATGAAAAGGATAGTTGAAGATGGACTCCGTGATTGCCCAAAATTGTTTGAGAAGATAAAGAGTTGTGCAAAGACGTCATTGTATGCTAGTTGAACTAAATATATAGCATTGTTAACTATACTGAAGTTGTATAAATTGAAAGCAGGCAATGGATGGAGTGATTTCAGTTTTACGGAACAACTTGCTCTCTTGAATAACATGCTCCCGGAAGATAATGAGCTCCCAAGCCGGACATATAACGCTAAAAGAATTCTACACTTGATGGGTATGATTTATGAAAGAATACATGCCTAATCGAAAGACTGTATATTGTTTCACAAGGAGAACAAATCAATTATAGAATTCCCAAAGTTTGGTGCTTCCTGATACAAGAAAGATGAATCCAGTCCTACGAAATGTGTATGGTACTTACCAATAATTCCAAGGTTTAAGCGTCTATATAGAAGTGAATAAACTACAAGAAAATTGTCATGGCATGAAGATAAAAGAAATAAATATGGTAAATTACATCACCCAGATGACTCTCCTCAATGGAAGAGAACTGATCATGGGTATCCTGAATTTGGAAATGATCCGAGAAACCTTCATCTTGTGTTATCTATAGATGGAGTGAATCTTTTTGGTTTTCAAACCAGCACTCACAGTACATGGCCATTTATGTTGATAAATTATGACTTGCCACCCTGGTTATGCATGAAACGGAAATTCATCATGTTATCTATGCTTATATTAGGAACAAAAAAACTAGGTAATGATATTGATGTTTATTTGGCCCCTTTGATCGAGGATTTTAAGTTATTGTGGGATTTAGGTGTTATGTTGTATGATGCTTATAAAAGTGAATACTTCACATTGAGAAGGATGTTTTTGGGACGATAAATGATTTCCCTACTTATGGAAATTTTTTAGGATATAGCATTAAAGGAACTCAATGGTGTCCTATGTGAGAAGAAGATACATAATCAATTAGGTTGAAACATTCATTGAAATCTGTGTTTCTAGGACATCGTAGATTTCTACCTCATCGGCATAACTACCAATCTTGGATAACATCATTCAATGGAAGTTCAGAACAATACACATCACTGTCTCCACTAACAAGTGATCATCTATTTGAGAAAGTAAAATATGTGAACACTATTTTTGGTAAACCATTTTTGAAAAACCTTACAAAAATCAGTTGGAAAAAGATATCTGTTTTTTTGAATTACCATACTGGAATTGTCTGTACGTTAGACATTTTCTTTATGTGATGCATGTGAAAAAAAATGTATGTGAGAGTGTTATCAGAATGTTGCTAAATGCACCTAGAATAACAAAAGATTAAATTAAGGAAAGTTTGGACATGGTTGACATGGGAATACGAGAAGAGTTGGCTCCTGTGAAGGGTTAAAATCGAATATTTCTTCCTCCAGATGCTTACACTCTTTCCAAGGAGGAGAGAAATAATTTTTTTAACTTCTTAAATGGTGTAAAGGTTCCAGAGGGGTATTCATCATATATCAAGAACATTGTGTCAATGGATGATTTGAAGTTAAAAGGTTTTAAATCACATGACTCCCATGTTTTGATGCAAGATTTAATTCCTATAGCTTTACATTTCATTTTTCCCAATAATGTTCGTTACACATTAACCAAACTTTGTTTATTTTTCAAAGCTATATGCAGAAATGTTTTAGACTTGGTGAAATTTCCAGCTATGGAAAGATAAATTGTCATCATATTATGTGAATTAGAAATGTTATTCCCACCATCATTATTTGATATGATGGTTTGTTTGATGGTTCACTTGGAGAGAGATATTCGACTCTGTGGTCCTGTGCACTATAGATGGATGTCCCCCGTTTAACGGTATATGAAGATTTTGAAAGGGATGTAAAAAAATGAAGTCAGATAGAGGGTTGTATTGTGGAGTGATATATTGTTGATGAATCCATTGAATTCTCTATTGAATACTTATCTGATGTGGAAAGCATTGGTCTCCCAAAATCTCATCACAATGGACGCATTGAGGGTGAGGGAATTTCTAGAAGAGATGTTGTGACAATCAATATTACAGATCGGGAGTAGGCCCACATTTATTTTTTTCATAACAGTTGGGAGGTTGCTACATATATTGAAACCCACAAAGAAATTATTAGGCAGTTGAATTCATCAAGGGATGAAAAATGGATATCAAATACACATAATCACCAGTTTATAGGATGGTTTTGGGACCATATTTTTTAGGAGTTACCTAAAAATACGAATTCAATTTTAGAACGACTTCAATGTAAATCCATCAAACCATGTGTGTTTGTATTATAATACAATGTTTATTTAATTAATTGTTATACATTCTATAAATATGAACATGATGAAGATAGTACCATGAAAAATAGTGGAGTTACACTTGTGGATGAAGCGATGAATGTTTCTGGTAGTAAGGATAGGAATCCATTTTATGCGAATATGTCATAATTTGGCATTATCGAATAAATATGGGAGTTGAATTATACGACATTCCAATTGCTGACTTTTTAATGAAAATGGGTTGATAACAACAATGGAGTTAAAATAGATGAATTGGGATTTGTGAAAGTTGATTTTAGTAAAGAAGGGTACAAAGATGAACAGTTTATAATGTCATCACAAGTGGTACAAGTATTTTATGTTCTAGATCCCACAAACTGAAAGTGGTCGGTTGTTCTATTATCGTCCCTACTAAAGGGTCCGATGAAAATTCAATTGAGGGTGATCCTTTTAGTGGTACGTCACAATAATTTTTCAGCAGTCCCAATGTAGATTACGTTTTTTATGTTAGAGGAGTCAACAATGATGGGATTTGGATACTCGATAGAGGTGTCAAATCCCTTCAGCCTTTGAAAAAAAGAAAGAGATTTTAATAAACAAGTTATATTTTGTTTGTAATATCTATATTTTTATCTCATATTATTATTTTATCATTACTAAATTTATGTAATCTAAATTAACTGTTTGGCCACTTTTGCTGATAATGACTTATGTATGTTCTGGTGCTCCTAACCTAAAGGCTGAACAATTCTCTCAAGCTGTTGTTGTTTCTCACAGTGCAGAGCACCAACAAGTTTCTGAACTTATTGATGCTCCTAGTGTTGAGGTCCAACAACCATCAGTACATGTCATTTCTAACATTTCAGATGAACATATTGATGATGTTGATATCAATAAAATGGTCGGGGATGAAGTACCAACGTCAGAGAAAACACAGGTGCGTCGTAGTTTGATGGTGTTAGCCAAATTTTTTAAGGCGCAAAGCAAAGGAATCAAATTTGATGTCAGATAGAATTCACAAGGCCAACATGTGAATCCCAACAAGGCTATGCTTAGTATTCACATTAGAATTGTCACTCGGTAACGTGTGTCGATTGACATAGATTCATGGAACCATGTTGTGTCTGGGCTGAAGGTTGTGATCTGGGAAGCAATTATGGTAAAATTATGATATTATTTATTTAATTTATTAGAAAATAAAATAATGAAATAGTGTCTTAGTCTTCTCAATCCCTTGTAGAGTACCTTTATAGTAGATGATTCACACAAGAATTATGTATTATGGCTTGCAGGAAGGATTCATCGAGGTTTTCAAACTATTTTAAAAAAATGTCACCTGAAAGATTCCAAAGGTAAAATAAACCTGCACCCACCCCTTGTCTACACTCACCTGATATCCCAAGAATCATGGGATGCATTTATTGGCCGATGTGGGGATGAGAAGTTTCAAGTAAATTGTGGCTGATAATACGTTTTTTGAGGATACATGTATTCATCACTTTGATTGTCAATATTTCATTTATGAAACAAAAACTCGGTACTGAAAATAAGGAACATGCATCAAAACCAACATACCCCTATCGTAAAGCAAGGATGGGGTATGCTTCACTGGAAAAGAAAATGGTACGTATTTTAAATTTACACTATTATTTTTATGTTCCAAGAAACAACATCATAATTGTCTTTTTATATATATATGTAGATTGATGAGTCTAAAGACAAAGAAACTTCCATCCCACGTCATGTGCTATGAAAGGAGGCACGTGTGAATAAGGAAGGGAATCTAGTAGATTAAAACACAAAAAAAGTGTGAGAAATATGTGTAAGTATGACATGATAAAGAGTTTTGTTTTAAATTGATATTACATAATAATAATTACTTATTTTCCTATATCTGAAAGTCACAAGAATCAGCTAATCTTGTAGCGGATGCAGACCTATTATCGACAGATTTGAAGCGTCCAGAACAATACGTTCATGTCAGAGGTGTGGGGTTTGGGGTGACACGCTGAGTATATTTTGAGAAAAAAACAAACGGATGATAGAAATGAAGAAATGAAACAAATGAGCGAAAGAATAGAAACTCTTGAAGAACGATTTCATTGGTAGGGAGAGTTTCTAGAATCTTTTATGGGTGGGAAGTAAGGAGAAGACAAAATTCAGGAACAACCAGCACGTGAAGATCCCGCCCCACCCCCACTAGCTTTGAGGTGAGCCATTCCCCTCAAAGAGTTTTCTTAGCCGTGGTAATCAATATTCTAATAATTGTTCCCATGAAATGTGAATCAGAAAAACACTGATACTTTTCTTGTACTGATCTTATACAGGGTGATAATGACTGTGATTTATATCTGTCAACACCCACCTATCACCTTGTAGCGAGGGATACGGTGTTCAACATCCCATAGGAAAAGCTACATAATAGACCACTTCCAATAGATCATATGAAAGTGACGATTACAATAGCTAATGAGCCAAATGTAGAGATACCTATTCCACTTGATGACTATGATATTCATATGATCGAAAAGGCAATCAGGATATTCATTTCATGGTTATCACAACTTGTAAGAGTACATGTGGACAAAGAGGTATTTATTTTCATTTTTTTCAATTTAACCTTTAACAATTAATGAAAAAAAGGTCGGAACCAATGAATGTTATTATAGATGGAGAAAGGGAAGGGGGTGACAAGAAACATAGGATCAAAAGCATCTAAAGGATCAACCAACTGATCCAAAAGATCTACTTAAAGAACAATAACACCGCCTATTCTCTATCCACATTTTCTAGAATTGAAGACTCATGTGGATACAATGCTAAATAGTGGTAGTAGTCATATAGTTGTTTTTGAAAAGAATATATACGGAGAGGAAATTCAAGATTTTTTTGCTGCTAAAAATGTAAACGAGATCCTTGAATATGGTTGGCTAGGCATCACGGTTGTAAATTTATATATGAGGTATGTTTTCATGAATTTATTTTCTAAAAGCCGATATAATGTGCTAATTATGACTAAATGAATTTTATATTATTGGTAGGCGTATATATGAAAAACAATTAAATGGATTTTCCCATGAGCCAAAATTTGGACTCGTTAGTCCTCATACCACATCAACACAACTAATGGAATTAGAGCCATCAAAAAGGGATGAAATAGTGAAAGTCTTGCTGAAAACATTTGAAAGCAAGATTACGGATGACAGACTCTTCCTAATACCAACCATGCAGGGGTAAAAATCTACGATTAAAGAATATCAATTATATTTTCACTTATTTCATTATTTATTACTTTTTGTGGTTTTAGGAAACATTGGATGCTAATTGCGGTGAACTTGGATACTCCAAAGATTTATTTTTTGGATTCAATGCAAGGATATCCAACAAAACTACAACACATGATAGAGTTTTTGAATCTGTAAAACACTACATCCTACGTTTTAGGTATAAAAATCAAGTTATATAATTTATATTTTCTTTTTCTGAGGATTCTGTTATGATAGGGAGGTGTATCAATATCGTCTAAAAAATTAATGAAGATAGGGGATAAGCATAAGGAGGAGAGAAATTACTATGTCTGGACAAGTATCAGGGTATATATAATAAAATTTCACTACCCAAACACATATCAAAACATGTTAATTATTCTCCTAATGATAAAAGTTTTTGTAGTGTCCAAAACAAAAACAAACTATAATGATTGTGGTTATTATGTTTGTAAATTTATGGAAGAGATCATTTTCCATCAACAAACTATCGTCCATAAAGTGGTATTTTCAAAAACAACTAATATTTCATTTAAATTATTTATTAATTCATTATTTATATATTTTGTAGTAATGCTATGACTGTTGAAAATCCTCATATTGAAAAGACGATATTGGTTTGTTAAAAAACAAGTGGGCCACATACCTGATGGAATATTGTACACAAATAGCATGAAGATCTGACTTTGGGACGTGTACAATTGGCGGACATTTTTGAGAGGGGTTAAGGAGATCAAAAGATTAAACATTGTTGTATGTAAATGTTCATAGGAAAATTTTAATAGTTATTAAATAAAAAATCCTTTATCCAATGAGTCATTTGTCCATTTTAATAGATGAAATTTTCCAGCAACATGCAAGAATGATGAACCACTTTTCTTTGGTATTTGGATAAGAAAATACAGTAAAATATCTAAAATAACTTCATATGACGCATGACCACTCACACTAAAAGAAAATATGAGTAAACTTCTCATCTCTAAATTGATTTCAGTATGAGCATCAAGATTCCAAATGGATTCCCATGCGTTGAACATTTTCATTGGTAGAAATTGTATGTTTTTGGATTATCCATAATAAGAAAATAAACATTGTTGGAACCTCATTCTTCCACAGGATCTCCCCCCACAAAATCCTTGTTTTAAATTTATCACAATGATCCATGGGTCATGTGTGATGTGTACAAGTCAACCCCGCATCAATCTAAGGCACGGTATGGCTGGTATCACTCAAAGTGTCTCCCTTTTGTTTAAAATGGACAGAATTTTAAGTGAAAACAAAAACTAACATACTTAAAACTGACCAAACACATTCGTATTGTGTTGATACTTTAGGAAAAAGACTCATGGGTCATGTGTGACATGTAAGAGCCAACCCCGCCTCAATCCGAGGCATGGTGTGGCCAGTATCACTCAAAGTGTCTCTCTTTTGTTTAAAATGGAAAGAATTTTAAGTGAAAACAACAACTGACGTATGGAAAACTGTCCAAAAGCATTTTTATTGTGTTTATAATCTAGTATAACGAACCATGGGTCATTTTTGACATGTAAGAGTCAACGCCGCCTCAATCTGAGGCATGGTGGGACCGGTATCACTCAAAGTGTATCTCATTTGTTTAAAATGGACAAAATTTTAAGTGAAAACAACAACTGACGTATGGAAAACCAAGAAAACACATTCGTATTGTGTTTATAATTTATTATAATGATCCATGGGTCATTTTTTGATGTGTAAGAGTCAACCCCGCCTCAATCGGAGGCACGATGTTGTCGGTATCACTCAAAGTGTCTCTCTTTTGTTAAAAATGGACAAAATTTTAAGTGAAAACAACAAATGACGTACATAAAACTGATAAAATGCATTATTATTCTATTGATAATTAATTAAAACAATTCATGGGTCATTTTTTATGTGTATGAGTCAACCCCTCATCAATCCAAGGCATGGTGTGACCGGTATCACTCAAAGTGTCTCTCTTTTGTTTAAAATGGACAGAATTTCACTACCACAAAACTGGGCAAGGCATGCGCCTACCTTTATCAGCGCTAACAGAAAAGCGCTGATAAAGGGGCGGACCTTTATTAGCGCTAACAAAAGCGCTGATAAAGGTTGTATTTATCATCTCTTTTCATTTTAGCGCTGATAAATACATCCTTTATCAGCACTTTTTACTAGCGCTGATAAAGGCTCACACGGATTTGTTAAAAACCCGCGGGTCCTCTTCCTCCTCCCTGCACCCAGTCAAGCTCTCGTGGAAGCCCTCCTCTGCACCACTGTCGCCTCCTCCTCCTCCTCCGCCGCGGCTGCCGCCTCCTCCTGCTCCTCCTCCTCCGGCCACCGCCTCCTCCTCCGGCCGCCGCCTCCTCCTCCGGTCGCCGCCTCCTCATTCTTCTCCTCCTCCGGCCGCCGCCTCCTCCTCCTCCTCTGCTCCTCCTCCTCCTCCTCCTTCTCCTCCACCGCAGCCTCGTCCTCCTCCTCCTCCACTGGCGCTTCCTCCTCCTCCTCTTAGTCCGCTGCCTCATCCTCCTCCTCCACCGGTGCCTCCTCCTCCTCCTCCTCTGCCTACTCTGCTGCCTCCTCCTCCACCGCGGTTTGAGAGGTGCCTCAAGTACTCATGTGAGTCTCACAAGCTTTATTTTAGTTTTATATGATGTTTTTTGGAGATTTTTCAAATGAAACATGGTTTTGTGTTCATATTTTTTGAGAAACAATGTAGAACCTTGAGCATGAGGAGGTTTTCAGTCCTCTTTCTAAATCACATAGTTGACTTTCATGGTTAGTGAAGGTTAACCATGGGATATCTTAGAGGAAACCATGTGAGGTTGATTTTATTTAGGGATTAACATACCATTTTTTCATGATTTCATACAAAACATGTGAAATTTTGTAGACTGAGGTAGTTCCAATTTACATAATTAATGCATAGTTTGGTAAACTATGTTGACCAAATATTTGAAGGGGTTTTCTTGCACAGTGCCACCACATTATTAATATATGGTTTGGAAAATTGTGTAGAACATTAAAATTATATTTTCATCTTTTTTCCTCTGAAATTCTAATAGGGGAAGCCCAAATTTCTCATCCTCCCTCTTATACAATTCCCAATCGACCCACCCCCTTATTCCTCTTTGATTCCCCTTTCCATGGGGAGTTTTTTAGTGGATTTATTCAACAATTCTAAGTGATTTCACCATCTTCCTTACCATTTTATTCTTTATATTTAGTTTCTATTGATTTTTTATTTATCTAGATTAGGTTTTATGGGTGATTCAACTAGAGCACGGTGGTATCATATTGATTTGATGGGGGTGTTTTCCTACCTCATGTATAAGAGGAATCATGATGGTATCTGCAAGTAACCAATCATTATAAAGGATTTGTGTTTCCTTTTGTAGTTTTCATGGATATTGGATCAAATTATATAATGTTGTCTATGGATTTGGTTCTGATGGTTGGGTATTTTTCCTAAGATGGCACTAAGATCCCACTTCAGATCTTATATGGATTTTTGGTCTTGGTTCTAACATGAAAATCCACAAGATGGGTTTCTAGTGAATATAACTAGTTTAAATTGATTTGGATAATTAATTATAAATGTTATAATTTAATAATTTTGGTTTTTTGGAGAGAGGAAGGAGCAATATTGATGAGTTGATCTTGGGGTAGACATTGGACGAGGCTTAGCGAGCCTAGGAAAAGTTTTCAACTTGGAATTAAAATAGTAGAAACATATAAAATAGGTATGTGGTCCTGGTAATTTATTTATGGATTTATAAATTCCTTAATGGGTGTTATTAGAGTGAGTGTGACTTAGAGGACCTTGTTAGGGGGAACCCAGAGACCTCTTGGAATACATTCTGTGACTTTTATGTATTTGTTCCCATAGGCCACACATGGAACTAGTGATACATCAGAGCCCTTGGCCTTATTGAATTGAACCTAAAGTGTGTGAACATCCCCCTTGGGGATGTGACTACTTGGGTGGGTATAACTTTGTAAGGTTGTTGATAGGCTGGATGCGTAGACTGACCCAGAACAAACCTATATATTGAAATGGGACATGAGCCATCTCTTGAGACTATTTATAGTATGTAATATTACCGTGTAAATATTATGAGGCTATACCATGTAAGACACTGATAAATAATATGATGCTCTCATGCGATGAGTGTTTCACTACATCATGTGCTTCTGTTGGATGGTGACGTTGCAATGATGGTCTTCATTCTTAACATCTTATTGATCCAAACCTTTAATGGTTTTCCTTTCTAAACATTGGTTTTAATGTATTAAGGTCTTTCTCAGGTTTCATTTCAGCCCTTCATTTTAAAATAACAACTGTATAACAGCATGAATAACATAACTCAAGTTGATAGAGAAGAAAATTTATGAAGGCATTGGATTCCCTTCGAGCCAGATGGATTAGTGTTGTCCCCATGGATAGTAAAACCCCTTTTGGAGATCATGGAATAGTTGATAATAGGTTGTTTGGATCATTCATTGCTTCTAGATATTTTTTTCAGATTTTCCTTGGTGTTTTTGGTTTATACTTCTCTCAATCCCTACTGGTGTAAGTTCTTTTCACCTTTTGTTTGTACTTATACTCTTTTTTTTAATTGAGTCCTTTGGGTCATGAATTAGGTGACCAATTCATGTCACCACTTTTATTAAAAAAATGACCTTGAGGTGGTATTTTATTGAAATGGAAAAAATTACATGGTAGTGAGGTCTATGATACTACTAATAGGGATTCCATTGATTTTGAGTAGTGATTATATTTGTTATGAAAAGTGGATAGGTGAGAGATTTCAGTCCTTATTGTGTATTTGTCCTGTTTGGTTGAGTGTCCTGCACTACTGGGGTTAAGTTGTTGGGAACAATTTTATACTAGTATGGATACTACTCAAGTTGTGATAATGGGATGGAGGTTTTCCAGGTTATTATCATATTCACCAGGGTGAGTTTATATCTAGGGTAATTATCAATGTATACTAGGGTGAAAGACCTCATGATTATTTTTATGGTTGGTATAGTCATCACAATGTTCTCAAATACACTTTGGCACTAGCCAAAGTTGGTATGGATGATCGAGGCTATGAACCTGAGGATCAATGATGATTTATTTATTTATTTTTTAGATATTATTTATTTATTCAGAGCATGAAACATGCACATATAACTAAAAATTAGAATTTATGAAACCACATTGGTGGTTCCCTACTGAGTACCCAAGAAATCCTCATGTATTGAAGGTCAGGTAGAATTGGGTCCCAGTGTTTCCAGATCGAGTTGGAGTAACTTTGATGGGTTTTAGAGATCTAAATGATGTGAGGCTTGGGGATTGTAGTGGTTCCCAATATATTTTTTATTTTGGTATTTATTTATTCCTTTATTTCCTTGAAGTATCTTGTTTTTATCTAAATTATACTCATATTCCTTCTCCTTTAACCTATATACTTATCCTATGGATTTTAAATAGGATGAATATAAATAAAGAATGGATGAATGCCAATCGGTTGACAAAAGAGTATGAAGAAGGCATGAAAGAATTTATCAAGTTTGCAAAAGATCATACATGTGACTCTTCTCAAATCCATTGTCCGTGTTTACGCTGTTTTTATTCAAAACAAAGTAGTCCAGATGAGTTGGAAGAACACTTGATCTGTCACGGAATAGATCAAAGTTATACATGTTGGAATAAACACGGGGAAACAACGAATGTAGGTAGTGACTGGGGTGACACTACGTTTTATGGATCATCTGATATGATTACAAACATGAACAATGAAGATGACCGTATGGAGGATGTGATTACAGATGTGAATGATGATGAAGATCGTATTGAGAAAATGACAAGGACCTTCGAAGATGAACTTCGTGAATGCCCAAAATTGTTTGAGAAGTTAAAAAGTTGTGCAAAGACGCCATTGTATGCTGGTTGCACTAAATATATAGCATTGTCATCCGTACTGAAGCTGTATAATTTGAAAGCAGATAACGGGTGGAGTGACGACAGTTTTACGAAACTACTTGCCCACTTGAATGACATGCTCCCAGAAGACAATGAGCTCCCGAGTCGAACATACGATGCCAAACGAATGCTACGGTCTATGGGTATGATCTCTGAAAGAATACACGCCTGCCCGAATGACTATATACTGTTTCTCAAGGACCAAAAATCACTTAAAGAATGCCCAAAGTGTGGTGCTTCTCGATACAAGAAAGATGAATCAAGTCCTACTAAAGTTGTATGGTACTTTCCAATCATTCCAAGGTTTAGATGCCTATATGGAAGTGAGGAGACTGCAGAACAATTAACATGGCATGCAGATACAAGAATTAAATATGGGATACTACGTCACCCGACAGACTCTCCTCAGTGGAATAGAATCGATCATGAGTATCCTGAATTTGGAAACGAGTCGAGAAACCTTCGTCTTGCGTTATCTACAGATGGAGTGAATCCTTTTGGTTTTCAAAGCAGCAGTCACAGTACATGGCCGGTTATGTTGATAAATTATAACTTACCACCGTGGTTATGCATGAAACAAAAATACATCATGTTATCTATTCTTATATCAGGACCAAAACAACCGGGTAATGATATTGATGTTTATTTAGCTCCATTGATCGAAGATTTTAAATTATTATGGGATTCAGGTGTTACATTGTATGATGCTTACAGAAAGGAAGATTTCACTTTGAGATTCATGTTGTATGGTACGATAAATGACTTCCCAGCTTATGGAAATTTGTCAGGATATAGAATTAAAGGAACTCAAGGCTGTCCCGTTTGCGAAGAAGGTACACAATCAATTAGGTTGAAACATTCATCGAAAACCGTGTTTCTAGGACATCGCAGATTTCTACCACGACGACATAAGTACCGTTCTTGGAAGACATCATTCGATGGAAGTTCAGAAGAACGTACAGCACCGTCTCCACTAACAGGCGATCAATTGTTTGAGAAAGTTAAAAATTTGGACACTACTTTTAGTAAACCGGCTTCGAAAAACCTTACGAAAATCAGTTGGAAAAAGAGATCAATTTTTTTTGAATTACAATACTAGAATTGTCTGTATGTAAGACATTTTATTGATGTTATGCATGTAGAAAAAAATGTATTTGACAGTGTTATTGGCACGTTGCTAAATACATCTGGCAAAACAAAAGATGGAATTAAGGCTAGGTTGGACATGGTTGAGATGGGAATACGAGAAGAGTTGGCACCAGTAAAGGGTGAAAAACGAACATTTCTTCCTCCTACTGCTTACACTCTTTCCAAGCAGGAGAGATATCAGTTTTGCAACTTCTTGAATGACGTAAAGGTTCCATAGGGGTATTCGTCAAATATCAGTAACCTTGTGTCAATGAGCGACTTGAAGTTAAAAGGTCTGAAATCACATGACTGTCATGTTTTGATGCAAAATCTCATTCCAATTGCTTTACGTTGCATTTTTTCCAAGAATGTCCGCCATACATAAACAAAACTGTGTTTCTTCTTCAAATCTATATGCAGCAAAGTTATAGACCCGACGAAATTGCCAGCTATGGAAAAAGAAATTGCCGTCATATTATGTGAATTAGAAATGTTCTTCCCGCCTTCATTTTTTGATATGATGGTTCATTTGATGGTCCACTTGGTGAGAGAGATTCGACTATGTGGTCCTATACATTACAGATGGATGTACCCCATTGAACGGTATATGAAGATTTTGAAAGGGTATGTCAAAAATCGAAGTCGGCCAGAGGGTTGTATTGCAGAGTGATATATTGTTGAGGAAGCCGTTGAATTCTGTACCGAATACTTGTCTGGTGTGGAAATCATTGGCTTACCGAAATCTCATCACACTGGGCGGCTAGAGGGTGAAGGAATTTCTGGAAGAAAGGTTGTCACAATCAATATTACAGATCGCGAGTAGGCCCACCTTTATGTTTTGCATAACATTTTGGACGTTGACCCATATGTTGAAATCCACAAAGAAATTATTAGGCAATTGAATCCATCAAGGGCTGAAAAATGGATATCAGATACACATAATCAACAGTTTATAGGATGGTTTCAAGATCATATTTTTAAGAAGTCATATGAAAATCCAATGTCTATTTCAGAACGACTTCGATGGCTAGCTGGAGGACCAAGTGTGTATGCATTATCTTACAATGCTTATGTAGTTAATGGTTATAAATTTTATACTAATGAACATGATGAAGATAGTACCATGAAGAATAGTGGGGTTACACTTGTGGCTGAAGCGATGCATGTTTCCGGTGCTAAGGACAGAAATCCAATTTATGTGAATATTTCATACTTTGGCATCATCAAACAAATATGGGAGTTGGATTATACGGAATTTCAAGTTCCGATATTTCAATGCAACTGGGTTGATAACAGGAGTGCTGTTAAAATAGATGATTTGGGATTTGTGAAAGTTGATTTCAGTAAGGAAGGGGAGAAAGATGAACCATTTATAATGGCATCACAGGCAGTGCAAGTATTTTATGTTCCCGATCCCGCAAATCGAAACTGGTCAATTGTTCTGTTATCGACCAAAACAGTTGAAGGGTCAGATGAAAATTCAATGGAAGATGACCCTTTCATTGGGATTTCGCAATCATTTCGCAGTGGTCCCAATGTAGACGACGTTTTGTATGTCAGAGGAGACCAAAATGAAGGGATATGGATAGTTGATAGAGGGGTCAAATCCCTTCAGCCTTTAAAAAAAATGGAGTTCAATAATCAGGTTATTGATTTTTATTGTAATATAGATTGTGTTACATTATGTTATTATCTGTTCGCTGCTGCTTTTATGTGATCTAACTTAAATTTTAAACCAGTTCTGCAGATAATGACTTCTTCACCTGCTGATGCACCCAATCCCGAGACACAACACGTCTGTCAACCTGTTGCAGCTGGTCCCACTGCTGAGAGACAACAGGTATCTCAACCTGTTGCATCTGGTCCCACTGCTGACGTACAACAGGTCTCTCAACCTGTTGCAACTGGTCCCACTGCTGAGAGACAACAGGTCTCTCAACCTATTGCAGCCGGTCCCACTGCTGACGTACAACAGGTCTCTCAACCTGTTGCAGCTGGTGTCAGTGCCGAAGCTAGCGCTTCGGAGAAACATAATGATGATGCAGAAACTGAGGAAATGGTAGGCGATGAAACCCCGGCGACACAAAAAAAACAGGTGCGCCGTAGTTTGACAGTTTTAGCAAAAATCCTTAAGTCAAAAGCAAAAGGCATCAAATATGAGGTGGGATGGAATAAACTAGGCCAGCATGCAAACCCCAACAAAGCCATGTTTAGTAGCTACATTGGAATCGTCACTCGACAACGCGTGCCGATTGACGTAGAGTCGTGGCACCATGTTGTCAGTGGGTTGAAAACATTAATGTGGGAAGAGATTACGGTAACATTACGATATCATCTATTTAATTTATTAAAATAAAATAAAATATTGAAATATTGACTAACCCTTCATCATCTCTTGCAGAGTGCATTTATAGTAGATGTTTCGCACAAAGAATATGTTTTCAGACTGGCAGGAAGGATTCATAGAGGCTTTCGCACCATTTTAACGAAAAATCATATGAAATATGCCGAAGGGAAAATCAAGCCGCACCCGCCTCCTCTTTATGCACACTTGATATCCCAAGGAACGTGGGATGCGTTTTGCAACCGTCGTGCGGAAAAGAATTTTCAGGTACATTGTGTTTGGTTACACGTTGTGTAACGTTGTTTGTATTCATCACATTGATTGATATGTTTTTATTTATGAAACAGCAACTGAGTGCTGAAAATAAAGAACGGGCAGTAAAACCAGCGTACCCCTACCGTAAAGCAAGGTTGGGGTACACTTCAATTGAAAAACAATTGGTATGTATTTTAAAAGTACTGTAATAATTTTATGTGACATAAAACAACACTGTAACCATGTTTCTCTGTTTATATGCAGATTGATGAAGCAAAATCTCAAGTCACTTCCATTCCACGCCATGTGCTATGGAAGGAGGCTCGTGTTAATAAAGAGGGGAAACTGATAGATGAAAACACACAAAAAGTGTGGGAAACATGTGTAAGTATGACATAATATAAACTTATTTTTCTTTAAATCACTATTACATAACGATGCTTACTTATTTTTTCATATTTTCTATTTGACATAGTCACAGGAATCAACAACACCCACACCGGATGCAGACATACTTTCAACGGCCTTGAAACAGCCAGAACAGTATGGCCGCGTCAGAGGTGTGGGTTTTGGGGTGTCACCCAAGACATATTTTAAGAAAAAAAAACAAGAGGATGAACAAACTAAATAATTTCATGTAATGAGAGATAGAGTATCTACCCTTGAAGAACTAATCCAAACTCAGGGAGAGATGCTAAAGAGTTTGATGGAGGAGAGGCGAAGAGAACAAACAACTCAAGAACAACCCCCGCGAGAAGATCCACCCCTCACCAGCTTTGAGGCGAGCCATTCCCCTCAAAGACCTGACTTAACCGAGGTAATCAATGTTATAATATTCGTTTTTGTGAGATTTGAATCACATATACACTGATACCTTTCATTTAATAATATTCTGCAGGGTGAAAATGACTGTGATTTATATCTGTCAACTCCCACCCATCGCCTTGTAGCGAGGGCTACAGTGTTCAATATGCAGAATGACACGCTACACTCCAGACCACTTCCAACCGGTCATGTCAAAGTGTCGATTAATGTAGCTCATGAGCCGAGCGCCGAGCTACCCGTGCCAAATGACGATGACGACATTCATACGGTGGAAAAATCTATTGGAACATTCGTTGCATGGCCGTCGAATCTTGTAAAAAAACACGTCGAGCAGGAGGTATTCATTTCTAGTTCATTTTTCAAGCAGAACCTTTAACATTAAATTAGAAAATGGCTGAACCGATGAATGTTATTATAGAAGGATAAAATGGAGAAGCTAAAATGAAAGAGCGGCTCCAAGATTGGATCAACCAACCGATCAAAACGATCTACTGAGAGCACGTTCACCCCGCCCGTTCTATATCCACATTTAATATCATTGCAAGCTCATGTGGATATGAAAATGAAAGACGGAAAGAATCATACAATTTTTTGTGAAAAAGATATGTACGGAGAGGAAACAATGGATTTCGTTAGTGTAGACGCTGTTTCTGAGATCATCACATACGACTGGCTAGGCGCCTCAGTTATAAATGTATACATGAGGTATGTTTTCATGATTTGATTTTATAGAAGTTGATATACTTTGATAATTATGGATAAATACATCTCATATTTTTCACAGGCGTATATATGAAAAACAATTGAAGGGATTTTCCCATGAATACAAATTTGGACTCGTTAGTCCTCACACCATTTCTACACAATGAACAGAAATAGATTTTAATTTTCAGGCTGAATTGATGTCAAATCTGCTCAGAACGTTTCAAAGAAGAATTACGACTGACAGGATCTTTTTAATACCAAAGATGCAAGGGTAAAACTCTACATTTTAATCATATCAATTATATTTTCATTTCTATCAGTACTTATTTCTTTTTGTGTTTTTAGGGATCATTGGATGCTCATTGTAGTCAATTTGGATACTCCAAAGATTTATTTTCTGGATTCACTGCATGGATATCCAACTAACCGACCACACATGATGGCGATTTTAAATTTGTAATACACTAGATCCAACATTTTAGAACTAAATATCTAGTTATATAATTTATATTATCTTTTAATGAGGATTTTGTTATGATAGGGCGGTGTATGAATATCGTCTAAAGGCTGGAATGAATCCAGGGCATAAGGACGACAATGCCCACAAGATCTACAAATGGAGAAGTATCTGGGTATATATAATTATATTTCACTATCCAAATACATATCAAAAAAAATTACTTATTTTTCTCGATGTTTTTGCAGTGTTCGAAACAAACAAATGACAAGGACTGCGGTTATTATGTTTGTAAATTTATGAAAGAGATCATATTTCATGAACAAACTAGCATCCCTGAAGAGGTATTTTTTAAAATAATTACTACTTTATTTAAAAAAATTATTAATCCTTTGTGTATTTATATTTTTTCAGTACTACTATGACTTTCGCAAAAACTCATATTCAGAAGATGATATAAATGTCTTTAGAAACGAATGGGCAGCGTACCTGATCGAAGAATGTAAACAAATAGGACAATGAAGGTGAATTTCTAATAGTTATGTTGTCTTTATATGGTCATTGATATCTCCCTTTACACTTATTGAGCATCTATGATCTCCCTTTCTTATGTTTCATATGCTTAGATTAGTGAATTCCTGCTACTTAGTTTGAAAATGACATAAACTTTGGAAAACAACACCAATGACACACGGAAAACTGAGAAAACACGTTCGTATTGTTTTGATACTTTAGGAAAACGATCCACGAGTCATTTGTGATGTGTACGAATCGACCGCACCTCAATCCGACGCACGGTGTGACCGGTATGGCTAAAAGTGTCTGATATTAGTTTCAAATTGAGATAAACTTTGGAAAACAACACCAATGACATACGCCAAACCGATCAAAAACCTTCGGATTGTTTTTATACTTTAGGAAAACGATCCAAGAGTCATTTGTGACGTGTACGAATTGACCGCACCTCAATCCGACACACGGTGTGACCGGTATGGCTAAAAGTGTCTAATATCAGTTTCAAATTGAGGTAAACTTTGGAAAACAACACCAATGACACATGGAAAACTGAGCAAAATCCTTCGGATTGTTTTGATACTTTAGGAAAATGATCCACAAGTAATTCGTGATGTGTAAGAGTCGACCTCACCTCAATCCGATGCATGGTGTGACCGGTATGGCTAAAATTGTCTGATATCAGTTTGAAAATGACATAAACTTTGGAAAACAACACCAATGACATACGCCAAACCAAGAAAACGCGTTCGGATTGTTTTGATAATTTAGGACAACGATCCAAGAGTCATTTTTGATGTGTAAGAATCGACCGCACCTCAATCCGACGCACGGTGTGACCGGTATGGCTAAAAGTGTCTGATATCAGTTTCAAATTGAGATAAACTTTGGAAAACAACACCAATGACATACGCCAAACCGAGCAAACGCGTTAGGATTGTTTTGATAATTTAGTACAATGATCCACGAGTCATTTGTGATGTGTATGAATCGAACTCACCTCAATCTGACGCACGGTGTGACCGGTATGGCTAAAAGTGTCTGATATCAGTTTCAAATTGAGATAAACTTTGGAAAACAACACCAATGGCAAACCAAGAAAACGCCTTCGGATTGTTTTGATACTTTAGGAGAATGATCCACGAGTCATTTGTGACGTTTAAGAATCGATCTCACCTCAATCCGACGCACGGTGTGACCGGTATGGCTAAAATTGTCTGATATCAGTTTGAAAATGACATAAACTTTGGAAAACAACACCAATGACATACGCCAAACTGAGAAAACGCCTTCGGATTGTTTTTATAATTTAGGACAATGATCCAAGAGTCATTTTTGACGTGTACGAATCGACCTCACCTCAATCCGACGAACTGTGTGACCGATATGGCTAAAATTGTCTGATATCAGTTTGAAAATGACATAAACTTTGGAAAACAACACCAATGACACACGGAAAACTAAGAAAACGCGTTCGGATTGTTTTGATACTTTAGAACAACGATCCACGAGTCATTTTTGATGTGTACGAATCGACCTCACCTCAATCCGACGCGCGGTGTGACCGGTATGGCTAAAAGTGTCTGATATCAGTTTCAAATTGAGATAAACTTTGGAAAACAACACCAATGACATACGCCAAACCACAAAAACGCATTCGGATTGCTTTTATACTTTATGAAAATGATCCACGAGTCATTTTTGACGTGTACTAATCGACCGCACCTCAATCCGACGCACGGTGTGACCGGTATGGCTAAAAGTGTCTGATATCAGTTTCAAATTGAGATAAACTTTGGAAAACAACACCAATGACATACGGAAAACCGAGAAAACGCGTTCATATTGTTTTGATACTTTAGTAAAACGATCCACGATTCATTTGTGACGTGTAAAAATTGACCGCACCTCAATCCGACGCACGGTGTGACCGATATGGCTAAAATTGTGTGATATCAGTTTGAAAATGACATAAACTTTGGAAAACAACACCAATGACACACAGAAAACTGAGAAAACGCGTTCGGATTGTTTTGATACTTTAGGACAACGATCCACGAGTCATTTTTGATATGTACAAATCGACCGCACCTCAATACGACGCACGATGTGACCGGTATGGCAAAAAGTGTCTGATATCAGTTTCAAATTGAGATAAACTTTGGAAAACAACACCAATGACATACGCCAAACCGAGAAAACGCGTTCGGATTGTTTTGATACTTTAGGAAAACGATCCACGAGTCATTTTTGACGTGTACGAATTGACCGCACCTCAATCCGACGCACGGTGTGACCGGTATGGCTAAAAGTGTCTGATATCAGTTTCAAATTGAGATAAACTTTGGAAAACAACACCAATGACACACGGCAAACCAAGAAAATGCCTTCGGATTGTTTTGATGCTTTAGGAAAACGATCCACGAATCATTTTTGATGTGTACGAATCGACCGCACCTCAATCCGACGCACGGTGTGACCGGTATGGCTAAAATTGTCTGATATCAGTTTGAAAATGACATAAACTTTGGAAAACAACACCAATGACACACGGAAAACCGAGAAAATGCGTTTGGATTGTTTTGATACTTTAGTAAAACGATCCAAGATTCATTTTTGACGTGTACGAATCGACCGCATCTCAATCCGACGCACGATGTGACCGGTATGGCTAAAAGTGTCTGATATCAGTTTCAAATCGAGATAAACTTTGGAAAACAACACCAATGACATACGCCAAACTGATAAAACACCTTCGGATTGTTTTGATACTTTAGGAAAACGATCCAAGAGTCATTTGTGACGTGTACAAATCGACTGCACCTCAATCCGACGCACTGTGTGACTGGTATGACTAAAAGTGTCTGATATCAGTTTCAAATTGAGATAAACTTTGGAAAACAACACCAATGACACATGGAAAACCGAGAAAATTCCTTCGGATTGTTTTGATACTTTACGACAACGATCCACGAGTCATTTGTGACGTGTACGAATCGACCGCACCTTAATCTGATGCACGGTGTGACCGGTATGGCTAAAATTGTCTGATATCAGTTTGAAAATGACATAAACTTTGGAAAACAACACCAATGACATACGCGAAACCGATAAAACGCATTCGGATTGTTTTGATACTTTAGGAAAAAGATCCACGAGTCATTTGTGACGTGTAAGAATCGACCGCACCTCAATCCGACGCACGGTGTGACCGGTATGGCTAAAATTGTCTGATATCAGTTTGAAAATGACATAAACTTTGGAAAACAACACCAATGACATACAACAAACTGAGCAAACGCCTTCGGATTGTTTTGATACTTTAGGACAACAATCCACGAGTCATTTGTGACGTGTACGAATCGACTGCACCTCAATCCGACGCACGGTGTGACCGGTATGGCTAAAAGTGTCTGATATCAGTTTGAAAATGACATAAACTTTGGAAAACAACACCAATGACATATGCCAAACCGAGAAAACGCCTTCGGATTGTTTTTATACTTTAGGACAACGATCCACGAGTCATTTGTGACGTGTACGAATCGACCGCACCTCAATCCGATGCACGGTGTGACCGGTATGGCTAAAATTGTCTGATATCAGTTTGAAAATGACATAAACTTTGGAAAACAACACCAATGACATACGCCAAACCAAGAAAATGCGTTAGGATTGTTTTGATACTCTAGGAAAATGATCCACGACTCATTTGTGACATGTACGAATCGACCTCACCTCAATCCGATGCACGGTGTGACCGATAAAGCTTTTCATTAGATAAAGAATCAGTATTTATTAAATGAGATAAATCAATCAAAAACATATTTATTTTACATTATTCCCCTTCATTGTTATGAAAATGAAAACTTTTGAGTTTAAAATTTAATATTTTAGTTTCACATTTCCATATTAATGTATTCTTTCATATTACTGTTTTAATTTCTTTCATTATTGCATTACTAACATAATATTTGTTTTCTTATATAGGTAAATTTTTTCCCTTGAGTTCGGATGCTTTGTTCGGCAACAAATACCGTCGAGAGCAGATCAAGGATATCAAAGGATGAAACATGAATGTTTATAACTGTTTTTGAATAATTTTAAATGTAACCATGTAAAACAATGTTTGAAATGTACATAGCAATGCGTTTTTTTTGTATTCATGATGTTAAGTAAATGTATATACCGTTGTCAGTCAAAATATTGGGTGCGGGTGCTATGGTTTTCAGGTGTTCATGTGCTACTTTGTGCAGGTATTCTGGTGTGTAGGTGTGCAGGTACTGTTTTTTAGGTACAGGCGCCGGGACCTTTATCAGCGCTTTTTTAGCGCTGATAAAGGACACCTTTAACAGCGCTAGAGGAGCACTGATAAAGGGACCCTTTATCAGCGCTCCGAGAAGCGCTGATATAGGTGACCTTTATCAGCGCTCCACTACGCGCTGATAAAGGACCCCTTTATCTACGCCGGAATTAACAGCGCTTTTCTAGCGCTATTAATGCTGGTTTTTAGCACTGATAAAGAGGCAGGTTGTAGTAGTGTTTTAAGTGAAAACAACAACTGACGTACGGAAAACTGATCAAACACTTTCGGATTGTGTTGATACTTTAGGATAATGATACATGTGTCATTTTGGATGTGTATGAGTCAACCTTGCCTCATTCCAAGGCATGGTGTGTCTGGTATCACTCAAAGTGTCTCTCTTTTGTTTAAAATGGACAAAATTTTAAGTGAAAACAACAAACGATGTATGAAAAATGGTCCAAACGCATTAGGATTGTGTTGATACATTAGTAAAAAGGTCCATGAGTCATTTTTTATGTGTAAGATTCAACCCTGGCTCGATCCAAGGTACGGTGTGACTGGTATCACTCAAAGTGTTTCTCTTTCGTTTAAAATGGATAGCATTTTAAGTGAAAACAACAACTGACATACGGAAAATGAACCAAACGCATTAATATTGTGTTTATACTTTAGGAAAATGATCAATGGGTCATGTGTGACATGTAAGAGTCAACCCCACCTCCATCCTAGGCATGGTGTGGCCGGTATCTCTCAAAGTGTTTCTCTTTTGTTTAAATTGGACAAAATTTTAATTGAAAACAACAACTAACGTACATAAAACCGACCAAACGCATTTTTATTATATCGATACTTTAGACCAATGATACATGGGTCATGTGGGACGTTTATAAGTCAACCCTGACTCAATACAAGTCTTGGTGTGGCTGATATCACTCAAAGTGTCTCTCTTTTGTTTAAAATGGACAAAATTTTAAGTGAAAACAACAACTAACATACAAAAAACTGACCAAACACATTCGTATTGTGTTTATAATTTAGGAAAACGATCCATGTGTCATTTTCGACATATGGGAGTCACCCATTCCTTATTCTAAGGCATAGTGTGACCGATACCACTCAAAGTGTCTCTCTTTTGTATAAAATGGATAGAATTTTAAGTGAAAATAACAACTGAAATACGGAAAACTAACCAAACACATTCGGATTGTGTTGATAATTTAAGAGAACGATCCATGGTTAATTTGTGACATGTAAGAGTTAAAACATCCTCAAACTGAGGCACTGTGTGACCGGTATCACTCAAAGGGTCTATCTTTTGTTTAAAATGGACAGAATTTTAAGTGAAAACAACAACTGACATATGGAAAACTGACAAAACACATTTGTATTGTGTTGATAATTTAGTAAAATTATCCATGGGTCATGTGTGACATGTACGAGTCAACCCCACCTCAATCCAAGGCACGGTGTGGCTGGTATCACTCAAAGTGTCTCTCTTTTGTTTAAAATGGACATAATTTTAAGTGAAAACAACAACTAACATACGAAAAACTGACCAAACACATTCGAATTGTGTTGATACTTTAGGACAACTATCCATGGGTCATTTTTGATGTGTAAGATTAAAACATGCCTCAATCTGAGGCATGGTGTGACCGGTATCACTCAATGTGTCTCTCTTTTGTTTAAAATGGACAGAATTTTAAGTGAAAACAACAACTGACGTACGAAAAACAATCCAAAAGTCATTACCTATGACATAAGACACTTAGACAAGCCTTATAGAGTCTTAAGTAATCCTTTGAAAATAAACCCCCATTAATAATTCATCACACACCCTAAATATAAACCTTTAACCCTAGAGTTCATGGTGAGGGATGAAAACAAAGAGGAATGGGAGAGGGAGAAGAACGAAAGGGAAAGAAAAAAGAATAGAGAATTTAAATTGGAAAAATTTTCAAGATAAAGGGATCTTATACTAAGTTTCGGGAAGGGTATGAGAGGAAATAGGTTGAAATCCCTTAAATTATGCCATATCATCGGAAACATTCATGGTCTGGTTGGGCAGTTTTCCAAACTATTCACCAACTTTTTGGGAGCCATTGGATAAGAAACCCTCTTCTGCACAATTTGGATAAACAGTTAACTAACTGTGTTCCAATCATTCAAAATGACTTAGTTAAACTATATATCCATACCACATGGTTTGTCCTTACCGTGAACAACCCGTGTTCCTAACAACTCCCTCAAAAATGTAAGTTTCATGGTTTTTACTTGGATTCATACAACCCATCATTTTCCTATGTATGTAAAATAGTTAAAGTTCAAAATTAATAGGAAACTTCCCCATGAAAGTGTACCCACATGGGTTCTTATAAATTGTGTCCCCCAATAAAAGCACTACATGACTAGTAATCAAGAGTCTAGGATGGACAAAGAATAAGCATATATTTCCCCACCATTTATAAATTCTATAAATGGCATGAAAAGAAGACAACACACCATAAGATAAAGGCATCAACCACAAGAACACATTTCCTTAAGTGTCCCAAGAATCACCCAAATCCATCTACCATGAGGAATATACAGGGTAAACTCTCTAAGTCATAAGGCAACATATCCCAAAAGGAACTCAAAATATATATAAAAATTTCATATCCAAGCTTGAAATGAATCTTAACCACAAAAGAAATGATGAATAACTCGCATGCATGCCTTAATCAATTTTTTCTTAAAGTTCTGACATTGAACTCTCTATATATATTTTATTTGAGGAAATGTAAGATATCATTTGGAGTATATAGTATTTAATGGTACCTTTTGATAATCATAATGAATAATTAGTACATCACATTAGGTATGTATTTTTTCCCATCGGTTGATCCCAAATTGAGTACCACTGCATATTTTATTTGTGTGAACTGCTTGATTGATATTCTGATTTTTTTGCAGGTATTGTTCGGGTGTGCTGTTACAGAATTTTATGTTACAGCAGGTAGGGCATTTATCAGCGCTAAAAAAAGTGCTGATAAAGGGAGCCTTTATCAGAACTAAATAAGCACTGATAAATGGTACCCCCCTATCAACGCTGATCTTTACAACGCTTTTTTAGCACTGTTAAAGCCAGTTTTTAGCGCTGATAAAGCCTGTTTTTGTAGTAGTGTATATAGTTCAAAACTAGTAACTCCTAAAATTAAATAACCAAGGTCGAGGCCCTAGTGATGGATTTGGATATAGTACACTTTAATCCTCTAAAATAATCCCACCTTTGGAAGGCTTGTAATCACTAGATTCACGTTTTCTATCACAAGAAACTTATCCTCCAGTCTTAAAACTCATCTCCAGAACTACTTTTCTTCCATTCCACCTATCTGAATTAAATCCAGGATTAGAAATTACCTCATATGACCGAACGAGATTAGAACCCTCCTACATCTTGCCAAACCTTTGCAGACTGCACCTTTGAGTTTGTAAACTGGCGCACCTGCCTTCTGTGAGAGGATTTTTTTTGAGAAAAGGAGGAAGTATGTTCAATCTGACTTTAAAAATTCCCAAACTCTTCACCACATCCTCCACTATCTTTGACTGCACCTATGGGGCCTTCGTATAAAGTGTTTTAGAAGCATTGAAAACATTATATTCCTCTTCCACATGATCTAGAATTACTGGAGAAAGTGTTTCTCTCGCATTTGTTTCCTCCAAAGAAGAAAGATTCAAAGAAAAAGAAGGATATTGTTGTTCCTTCTCATTCCGTGAAAACAATTGAGGATTCCACTCGCACTCATCAGATCGAACATGGAATGGAAATTTTTCCATCGTCTTGGATAGCTCCTTTGTCTGAGATGGAGTGGTTTGTGTTTCCTATTTGTCTCCTAAAGTCAACCAGCCCAGCTGCATCAGACTGGACACCTCAAATTCAGGTTTCAAAACTTCCAAAGGTAGACACTGAATGGAGTACTCAACATGTTTCCATACAGCTTAAACAATCATACGCATTTCAAACACACACAATTAAATCCTCAGCTAGTATGTGCATTAGAACCTGCTAATTCCATGAAAATCCCATGGCCAAATTGCAACTAGATACATATCCAACTTCTCTCCATTGTGTTCGCCTCACTAGTCCTGCAAAAAAATCATCATCTCTTGGTGTTGCTTTACGAGCTCCACATGTTCTCCAGTATGTTCCTCCAACGTGACCTCAAATGCTCACACCATCATTATGGTTAGTTTAACTCCAACGATCCCCATTCCCTATTTTTTTCTCTCAATAAAAGAACAGAGTTGATAAGATCCTAGGTTCTAACAATGAGGAAAATAGTAGGTTGAACAGGCCGGAGGTCGTCACGGCCCTCAAAATTAAATTGATTACTCCTACACTAGCATAGTGGTGTAGGGTCGAACCACAGAGAAGACAGATGAGAATTCTAAGGTTTTATTCAAAAGTAACTCCATTGTTGTCAGCAGTGGAGAAAGTAAACATTTGTTTTTACTTTTCAATTTTTTTTTTGAATTTTTAAAAGACGAACTAGAAACAGTAGGAGGAAACAAGATTCTATACCAAGAAACTAAAATTTACACTAAGTACTGTCAAACTTAAGAATTAAAGCAAACTAACATTTAGCATCAAGACAAAGGAGCTCAAATCAACAAAAATAACTCTGGAAATCTAATCTACTGGTAAAAATAATTGACTTCTTCACAACTTTTGTTGAACCACTCCTCAAAACATGCTGAAGAATCCCCCTCGCCAAGAAATTCAACAGGTAGAAGATTAAGATTTGGAGTTTGCCACACCAAAACATAACCAAACTGCTAAGAAGTTTGAAAAGAAGATTATATTTGGAAATAAATTTGCCATAAATTTCCAAGTTTAATGACATTAAAGTTCTGATAGGTGAATTCAAAAACAACCTCACCAGTCGAAATTGAATTATTAATTTTGAAATCAATTGAGAAGTGAATCAACTAAACAAAGAATCATAACTCAATCTTGCCGATTGATTATGATTCTGAAAAATGTAAAGTAATTGAAGAAGTTTTAAAGATAAACCAGTAGAATTGAATTCCAAAGCTAAGAAATTATTAACCAGTGGTCATCTTGATTATAGCAGTGAAAAACATCCGAAAACAGAGTACAAACATAATGGACAAAGGGAAGAAGAACTCCCCAAGTGACACTCTGCCTTCAGGCTCCTTAGCCTCCAGCTCGTCTCCAGTGTTGCTCCTGGGTATTTGCTCTCCAATGTGTGTTCGTGGAATGAATGAGCGTCCCCTCTCGTCTGATGTGATCATGGAATGAATGAGCGTCCTGGATCTGATCTCCAATGTGTGTTCGTGGAATGAATGAGAGTCTTCGGATCTGCTCTCCAATGTGTGCGTGGAATGAATGAGAGTCTTCGGATCTGCTCTCCAATGTTGCTCCCAGGTATCCGCTCTCGAGTCTGGTGTGTTCGTGGAATGGTTGAGCCTCCCCACAAATTCTGCTACTTGCTCTACTTAAGTATCCTTCTTTCATAAGTTGCTTGTCACCGAACATCTTCCACCGACTTCAAAAGTTCTTCACCCACGCACTGCAAAATGTGCGTTTTTTTGCGACAAGCACGTCGCACTAGTTTTGCCCTCGTAACTAACTTCCGTTAGAGTTAGTTGCATGCACCTGGACATGTACTTGACCTTGGTATGAACCTGCACATGATATAAACGAAATAAAGAAGTTAAAACTCAAAGGCAAAAGTTAACTAAAGTTAATTAATAAATATTTAAGTTAATAATTACTATTTACTTTTATATAATATTATTATAAATTTATCAAATGCTATTGATTTAACTAAATTAATAAATATAAATACTAAATACTAATTATTTAGTTTATCAAATTTAACTAAATCATTAGAATTTAATATCATAAGTAAATAAGTAATTAAAAATTTAATAATTTAGAATGTATTTATAATTTTATTATTACCATTTAAGAAATTAAGTTGCTAGATTAATTTATTATCTAGTTAATTTTAATTTAGTAATTAGAATTAATACTTAAGTTTTAAATATTTTTAAATTAATAAGTATATTTTATAGTTTATTTATAGTTATTATTAATTATATAATTTATACTATTAATAGTATATTAATTTATTATTAACAATTATTATTAATTTAGTTTTGTAATTTAATTTATGATTTATCTTATTTTTAATTGTTTAAGTTTATAACTTTTACATAATGTATTATACTCATTTAATTTATTAAAGTTATTTTTATTTAACTTTTATTCTTTCCCTTTTTTACTTTTACATTACTTTTATTATTTTTCTATTATTATTATATTAATATTATTAATATTAATATTTTGTTTTTTGTTTTTTGTTAGCTTCCTCCTGCAAATCCACGGTGCGAGGGGGAGGGTTTCTTCCAGGAAACCGGCGGCGCGGCGGATCTTCTCTTCAGCACCAGGTTGGATTGCCTCCTCCACAGCAAAGGCGCATGCGGCATCCCGGTTGGCTTTAGAGGACAGTGCAAAATCGAACATCAGCGGCTTCTTCTTTGCGCGGCGGACAGCGGCGGCCAGGCTCGGCTTCCCCTTGCAGCGGCGGTCCGGCAGTTCTCATCTTCAGCGGCAATCCTCAGTGTCTTCAGCAGAGGAAACAACGACGGCTAGGCCAGCAGCGGCTGTGCTCATCGGCAGCCCTTCACACAGCAGCGCGGTCTCCATTAGGTGGCGCGGCACACCTGCTCAGCTCCTCCTTGGAAAGTGGCGGCCTGCTCCTCTGAAAACCATGGCGGCACACAAGGAAACCCTACTCAGTAAAGATAGAACGGCTCGGCTAGGTCCTTTTAAATTAGGTTGAAACTCTCGTGTGAAACAGAAAAAGTTTAATTTTCAGGTTTGTGGTTTGTGCGTATTGATTTTGGAATGGAAGTGGAGAAGGGAAGCAGATTTGTTGCTGTAGTGGAGAGCAGAGCAGTGGCAAAGTGTGTGAAGCAGAGGAGTTGAGAACGGTGGGTGAAAACGGTGAGACAGGAATAAAGGTCTATCAGTGAGGATGCTGAAGCAGTGAGAGTAGGGTAACGGTGAGAGCAGTAGCGGTGAGAGTTTGGAAGTAGAGTCACCGGTAGAGTGACTTAACCGTGAGGAAATGTGAAGTGAGATGCACGGGAATTAGCCTAACGGTGAAGGTGAGCTACCGGTGAGGTAGAAGGTATCGGTGAGGCAGTGCGGCGCGGAGTCACTGATGCCAAAATTAAATCAAAGCTCACCGGGTCACTGGTAGAATAAAAGCAGAGATCACTGATAGAATAAAATAGAACCTTACCATTACGCAACCGTGACCTTTTAAAAATAAACGCACAAATTAAACATAAAATTAAAACTTAAATAATTTAAATAAAGACATAAAATAATTAATTAAAATAATGCTAAATACCATTAATTAAAAACATGATATTTATTAACCTTTAAAACATTAATTTTTTTAAGTGACAACACTTAAATTATAAACTAAATAATTAATAAACTAAGATTATAAAAAACTTAAATTTAAATAACTAAACACCCTAATTGCCTAGTAGCAGCGAATAATGAAAATTAGCATCGGTGACCCAAATAAATCACCGCAAGCTCTTAATCAACTCACCAGTAGACTAAAATCAAAATTTGGTGAATTAATAATTAATCTGCATAAATAAAATAATATAATTAATGTTTAATAACTCTTAATTAATTAATTAATTAACTAATTGAACTAATAAAATTAAAAACGAACTATTAAATTTAATTAAAAACACATATTATTTACTTAATATAATTAATGTTTAATAACTCTTAGTTAATTAATTAATTAACTAGTTGAACTAATAAAATTAAAAACGAACTATTGAATTTAATTAAAAACACATATTATTTACTTAAATGACTAGCATAAAGATCTAACACATTAAATAACATTGCAAACCTATTCTAATGTAAATAATTTAAAAGATATAATATTAAAATAAAAAATAACTTAATTAAATAGAATTGCAGCGATTAAATAATTGTTTAAATAGATAAGAATTAATAAAAAAAGTCAAGCAGATTTATCTTATCCAAACTAAATACTCACCGTTACTAAATTAAAATAAAAGGGTCACCGCTACTGATAAAATTAAAGGTTCACCGGTAGTTTAAATTAAAGGCTACCGTTATACTTAAATGAGAGCTACCGGTAGGAAAGAATAATGGTGACAAAGGTTACAGGTATAAACAAGGTCACCGTTACATCACAAAACTAGCTACCGCTAGAGCAAAAGAAACCCTGATAACGGTAGCTTAGCTACCGGTAACCGGCAAGCGGTAACTAAGTTACTGGATGTGTAAACTTTAAAAAATTAAAAGTAAATTAATTAGAAAACTCAATAATTATTATTAATGAATTATTTAAATAAAATAAACCGATAAAAATTAGGTAAAGAAATTAAAAATTAGTTATATTAAAAAACAAAGAAAGAATAAATCAATTATTTTATAGTCCATAATTACATAAATTGTTATAAAAAATGAATATTTGATGAATTTAACTATAAAAATACAAAAGTGCATTTATTTAATATAAAGTGATTAAATAATTAATTAAATCATTAAAAATTAAGTAAAAATATGTGGAAAAACTATGCAAAAATAGAGCCACATCACAGGTCTCTATTAATAGAGTGGGTTTTATAGCAGAATCTACAGAAGAAGGAAGAATGAATGGAGAAGAAGACTCTTTGAGTTATTCCCCAAAGCCAAGGTCGATGCCTCTCCCACTACAAACAATGCTAGAGCTAGAATAATATCCAATAAAAGCAATCCCAATAGCCAACAACCCCTATTTAATATCTCCTACCCACTAACTAAATATAAATACAAAACTGCCCATGGTAGCTGACCAAACTTACCACTACACTGACAACTGCCCTTGGTGGCAAACCATCCCAACACCCACCCACCTGGACATCCCCAAACCACACGACACTGCCTAATATGACCCCTTCCCATCCCTAAATAAACCTCATGTCAAATAATAATGATATTATTATTATTATTTTTCATGACATGCACTAAATTGCTGATTTTTAAATATGATCTGTTAAATAAATAAATTAATATTTATTTAAGTGTTATTAAATAAAATATATCATTTTTATTGATCTCTTAACTCAATACACCAATCCACCTCAGATTTTATCAATCCTCGAATAATAAATAAATATTTAAATAAATAAATCTTTTTATATTATTCATTCAACAAATAAATAAATATTATAATCACGAACTGGAAGATAAATATATTTTAAAATATAATCATAACTAAATAAATAATTATTTATTACCTTATAAATAATAAACAAGAGATAAATAAATATTATATTCACCAACTCAAAAATATAATTTATTTAATATTCAACTCACATATATTCTAACTTAAATAACAGCTAATTGAATTTATGCGATCAACCAAACTAGAATAATTACTAAACCACAAGCCGAGAATAATTTCAATTTTGAATATTAAATTCAAATATATTATGACTGATATTTTGGATTCACTTTTTGTGCGACCCTCTAGGAATTTTCCTTAGTGGCATTAAGTGAGATGACCTAAAATCCAAGATTAGCGTCTTATAGCACGTCAAGACACCCATAAATAAAGAAGTTAATATTGCAACAATAACAAACTCATATGAATGCTTACTATATGATATAATCTGATTATCTCAATATCTCATCAACAAGGTTTTATATTTTTTCATCTACCTATATTTTTAATTTAACATTAGTTGACTATCTAAAATGAACTTGTCGATGAACTACCATAGTCATGGATTTAATCAGACAATTTCATTTCAATCAAAAGGCAAAAGATATCAACATTAATTATCAGAAAGTAAAAACTCATTCTTGACTTATTCAATTAATGTATGTCACTTTTGATGCACCTAACATAACATACCTCACTGTGAAGATTGTAACCGCATATTTGATCAACACATCAAAGTACACAATTCCTGATACACATTAATAATAATCTTAAGACTAAGGTCTAATACACATGCCTGAAAAAATGAATATCCATGGACACATATAACATGTGGAATTCTTATTGGTAGGTCTGTACTCATAACCCCATTTCTTAGAGATTAAAAAGTGTGAAACGTCATGAGTCAAAGTCTCATCCATTTGTGAGTATCCAACACCTGATATTTAAAACACCATTTATGTCTTGTCGGATAGATGTCATCTAGACTATAGAACATATGTTTTAAAATATTTTCATAGCATTTTCAAGTTATCATCATGGAAGAGAAGTATTATTACATTTTAATGAGAGACATAATCTAATGAAATTGTCACATTAATGTTGCGCAAAAGAAAAATCCTCATGTGATAACATATTTATTAATATTCTGGCAATCAAAATTAAAAAGGCAGTTAGTTTAAGGGAACAAAATCCTACAACTTCCTTGTTGGGTTCTTACAATCCTCAATATCTTCTACTTTAGTTTCTTCCAAGATAACATCTTCTTGTAAAAGCAAGTTCTTCCTTTTAATGAATTTTTGTTGTGAACTCCTATTTCCTGTCACACCCTTAGATGGATCTTTCATGGGTTCTTCATCTTCATCATCATCCCGAAATTTTGTTGGACACCTTGCAGCGAGATGTCCAAATTTTCCCCATAGAAAGAAACCAAGTGGAAGTCTGTCTTTGAATTTTCCTTTTCCCCTTTTGAGATTTCAGGAAAGGAAAGACATCACCTCATCAACCCCTATCTTCGGGACCATCCTCTAGTATGAATTTCTTCATTGTATAGAACACCAATTCTTGAGAATTATCCATTTCCAAGAACTAATTATCATTATTTCTCATATCATATGCAACGAGGGTGATGTGAAGACTATTGTAGACATCGAAAAAGTCCGTAACTCCGACAGGAAGTTTCAAATTGACAAAGCGAAGTCATATTCGGAATCAGAGGCCTGGTCTGGAGGCCCAGGAAGTGGTGCGCGAAATTAAGAAGGACTGGAACGAAATAATGAGGTGTGCATGAAGCATTCCCGGGATTCGCGTAATCGAGCTGATGGCGCGCGCAATTTTGCGCCCCCCCGGTTCCACACGGTGAAGTATTGCGCGATGACGGTTCCCGGCGCGGAAGATTTCACACGCCGCCTGGATTCCACGCTAGTTGATGCCTATAAATAGAAAGCTACCCCTGACGATTTGGGGGTTGCGGAATTCAGAACGGCTCTCGTGCACACAATTTAGACTCCCTCGCGCGCAAGATGACTTTCAGGTAATTCCTCTTTTCACGCAACCTTGCCCCGGGGTTCGCCTTTGCGCGCAACTCCACTGGATTAAGTGATTTCGCTCACTCCTCCGGGTTCCCCCCTTGCGCGCAATCTTTACCCCGTGCGCACAATCCCCTCCTGTGCGCGCAATCCCCATACTTTTCACGCAATCACGTCTCTACACAATCCTCTGGTCCTATTGAGCGCCATCTCGGTGTTTTGCGCGCAAACCTTCTTTTTGCGTGCAACACCCAGGACCCCTTTTACCTTGACGCCCCTTGGCTGCCTTTCCGCGTTGTCACCTGATGTCTCCCCTGTCGGGCATGCGCGCAATGTGTTGTTTTCCCGTACGGCATTCCAGGATCATACGAAGTAACCTCAAGGTCCCTTGGGTGGTGTTTCCCGTTGCGTTGCTTTGCCTTATGCTTCTCCGCATAGGTACGCCAACGACTATTGCTTCTTCACATAGCCACGCTAACGTGGACCCCTCAATGGTTTGCCCTGCGCCCCCCCTTCACTACGACCTTGCCGATGCCTTCCCTCCCACAAAGGGTAGAGGTCATTGGGCATGTAAGCCCTAGGGGTATGGAGCGAACCCACCTCATCCAAGCTGCAGGACGTTAAACTACTAAGCACCTCGTCCTTAACACATGATGTTAAACTATGGTCCGACCCCGTGCTTCGCACGCAGGGTCCCCCCAGCTCGAACATTTTTTACGCCTCTCGTCTCTACGGGAATGGAATCTTCCTCGCATGGAATGAGATCCTCCTTGTCGAAGTGGTGTTTGTCCACGGGGGAAGTGTTGCCTCAGAGCGTAAGCCCTTAGCCTCTCTTACGAAAGGTTGCACCCATGCACCTCCGTACTTCCCTCCTACCAAAGCCAGTGGAGTCCCTTTCCCACTGTGCTTTGTCGCACCACGAGCCTCCATCATGGAGTAAGCCTCGGCACCCAGGGCCGCTAACCACGCGTAAGCCCCTGTTTCCTCTTTGGGTCGCTCAACGCGTAAGCCCCTTTTCGCTTCTCACGGACGCACCCTTTACGACGTGATCGTCTGGTCCCTGCTGCCTCTTGTTTCTCACACCGAGCATGACTCACATGGGCTTAGAGTGCGCATCGACCATGACATCCTCCCATGGGCCGCCTCAGAGCGTAAGCCCCATACCAGTGAACTACGCGGACTTTGATCCGTGCTGACGCATGGTACGTAGGAAGCATCCACGAGGTTCAAGCCCACCACCCGATCGTTCTGACTTCTTCACGTCGGTTTGCCAACACCATGGGCCACCTCAGAGCGTAATCCCCAAATGCCTTCGTCCTGCATGACGTTAAACTGTATCTCATCCTGCATGACGTTAAACTGTATCTCGTCCTGCATGACGTTAAACTGTATCTCATCCCGCATGACGTTAAACTGTATCCCTCGTCCCACATGACGTTAAACTGAATGTCTTCGTACCGCATGATGTTAAACTATATGTCGTCCCGCACGACGTTAAACTGTATTCCCCGAACTACGTGGACTTTGTTCCGTGCTAATGCATGGTACGTAGGAAGCCTCCACGAGGTTCAAGCCCGTAACTCCATCACCCATCCTGGTCCTTACTCGGGCCTCCACATCCCGGTGAGATCATGCCACCCCATCCCACTCCATAGTATCCGGGAAGCTGCCCACGTGTTGGCCCCAACATCGGTGTTCCCCATAGGGGGTTCTTCAATCTGATCCACTCTCAGTGTTCCGATCAGTCTGATCCGTCTCCGCATGACGTTAAACTCACGACATACCCCGTGTTAAATATGGGAAGATGAGGAAAACCTCAGATGGTACACAATTCCCCGCGTTCGATGTGGGATGCCTCAGGCTTCCGCGCCCTCGAGAAGCCCTGTGATAGGGGACAGAAGACAGACATGCCAATCCCCAGTGTCAAGACATGCCAACGACACCCCAACGTGACCATTCTCCTCACCGAAGGTTTCTGCCCCGACAAGACCCCATGGAGTGTCTCGACGGAAGCAGCGTAATTAACTGGCGTCCATGTAGATATGGCGCCGAGAACGAGCTTCATGAACCCGTCTTAAATCTATGACGGAGACCCGGACTAGGTGATGAGCTCTGAGGAGGAATCCACAGAAGGAATAACCGACATCCCATCATCCCGGTTTCGATCAAGGAGAAGACGTCCCTGAAAAAGGAACGGATGTTGCCCGCCTTTGGAAAGTGGGAATGTGGGGCAACAAGCCGTGCATCCTCCCATGAGTGACGTACACGCGCGCGCGCCCCGGCGTAAAAGTGTCGGAAACATAAAATGGTGAACCCGACGTGAAGCTCTTCTCCTCGACATGGGGACAGGTAGCGTTCGGGGTGTCGGAAGATTAGCAAGTCACCAGGTCTGGGTACCTATTACCGGGACGTGAAACCCGCCAGGGGTTGAGGCTGTCAGGATGTTGTGCACTCCGTTCTGCGACGTCGTCAGCGTGGATCCCTCTCACCGACCACGGATGACGGAATGACGCTGGGATATTGGTTGTCGATTTCTTTTCCAGTTAGTACTAATGGGTTCATCTCCCTGCTTCCTGGAATCAGATCACTACATCCGGAGCTCGATCTCCACCTGCCCACTGGCGCAGGGGAAGGGGTAGTACCGACGCGGCTACCCCGCACGGTCCCGCCTTTTCCGCAGTCACTCTGGCTCCGATTGCTACGACTGTCGGGCGCTCACGCCCCCTCCCCCCATCAGAAATCATCCAGCGAAGGGTGATCCACGACCTGGTTCGTAGGTACGATGAGGAAGGGATCATCCCCACCAGGGGCATGGCCCGTTTGGATCTAGAGGCGGCTGCGCCTCACCATCGTCACCGCCCCCGAGGGTCGCGCAGGGAGATTCCGCTCCCCACTCCAACGTTCAACCGATTCGGGAGCCTATCCCCAAAGCACCTTGACACATCCCTCCCCTATGACAATGAGGTGGGGGATGCTCGGGTTCGCCTGATCGGAGACCCGCCCCAAGGGTTAATGGCAAGAGCCCCTGCCAGGCTGCGTCGGCACCGCCGTCTGGTTCCCCGGGCCGAGGAGCAGGCAATCTTCGTGCCCGCACCACCGACTCCAACCCATATGACCCGACGCCAGCATCAGGCGTGAGTGGAAGAGGATGCTCGTCCTGGGGCACCAACATCAGCAACCACTGTGGCCCGAGCCGCTGCTGACTCCTGTTGCCAGACCCCCGCACACGTTGAGCAGGGGCAGTCATATGCTCGACTGGGATCGAGGCCCCGACCGCCCTGCAGGCAGGTTGGGTCGACTCTCCCGGTCGCGGGCACATGTAATGGCCACCGCGGACCAATATGCGGTAGTTCCACCCACCATGAAGGCTCATTCCGTGCCCCTGATATGGAAAGCCGAAGGCTTTTCCGCGACAGCTACGCTCCGGGTATGACTCTTCCCAGCGCCCACTGCACTGGGTATGAGGTCACTCCCTCTACCGCTGGCTGCGAGTATGGAACCGTTGCATATCTGATCGCTCACCCACATGGAGGTCCTCCCCATGTCCCTTTCGACATCTGTCCCAGTGCTCCTCGCACCCCGGCCTTCTGTCCCCTCTGCCCCAGCGCTATTGCGGCCAGGGGACTCCTTGGCGGAAATCATCCTTACCCAGAGGAGCCACCCAAGGGCAGGAAGGTGGGACATCGTCGCCGTAAGAGGAATGTCAGGGGAGTCTGGACGGAAATTAGACCAGTCCATTTCTCGGACTCTGAGGTGGAGTACGACTCGACGATGGAACCTTCCCCCCAACCCTTTGAGTCGAGGACATGGATGGGGACACGGCGCGTCAGTCTCGTACTCCCCGAATGCGAGATTTGTATGATTCTATCCTCCCTCCGAAGGTATATCCAGGAGGACGAGGACTTGACGTACCCGCAGGGGTCGAACCCGCAGTTATCACTGGCCTCCCTGGAAGCACCTTCCACCTCAGTCAGGGAGGGTGGTGAACTTTTCTGGGGACCGACGGAAGAGTCGCAATGTGACACACCCTCAACGAGCACCGATAATATGACAGGAGGCCTGTTTTCCAGCCCATCCTATCGTGACGTGGCAGCCAGGGCACTGAAACCCTTGGAGGAAGACTCAGGGATCGACGACCAATCGGCTTGTTCGCCGTATTCCCCGCCGGCCAGCTCACCGGCCCGACGGCCTGCCTCGGCGCCGTTGCCAGCTCCCCGACCATTCTTGGTTGATGAAAAGGGGCAGTAAGGGACAGATCCTGAACCAGAGACATGGAGCTTCTGGACTGTCCTCACAGTGGGCCACTTCCCCGAGAAGTTTTGGCCGGTCGAAGGATCGGATTTTGATATGCCAGAGTCACTCACCCAGGGAGAGTTTGAATGTTTTCGCCAGAATCTTTGGGCGACTCACTCCCGTCTTCGCCATCAGCTAGCACCTTATCCCAGGATTCAAGCACATCTTGAGGATATCAGTGAGAAGTGCATTCGGGTCGACCTGGCTGCACTCCCCGCGGTTCGGCACCCCAAGTCACTTGACCACCACGGGGCCCTCCAGCAACAATGCATCCATAGTTTTCAAGTACTCCGAAAGGTTATCAAGGAAGCCACCCCCCATACGCACGTCCACGGATGGGGGCAGTATGTTTCCCTTATTTTCGGTGCGATCCTTCGACAACCCGACTCACTGGGCGGCCCTGAGGGAATGTCGCCAAGGGCAGTGGTGGTTAACATGGCTGACCTTTCAGATGAGGGAAACGGTGTGGAGCTCCACGATGGGGATTCACCCCCTGAGGACAAGCTGCTACTGGACCCATCTGGGAGGATGACTCGCCAACAGAGGAGCCTCCTAGGTCTCCCTACACCCACTGAAGCCTTAACACTAAGCAAAAACATCGGAAAGGGTAAAGAGCACGTCAGGTCTGTCATGCTTACCGACCCATATGCCTCGGTACATAAGGAAGAAGAAGACCCCGAGAAGGCCACGCTACGCCAACAGCTTGCTGAGCAAAAGAGGCTGGTTGATGAGATCTTGGCCGAACGCATTGCAGAGCGGCGACCTGACTACGGTAACCCTAGGCCAGGACAGCAGGGGCAGGAGCACCTACCCCTTGACAAGATTCCCCCGGGAAACCGCGACCATGTTGAGTTCACCGACAGGGGAGAGGCCGTATCCCATGTCAAGAGGGCGCGGTATGTTTCTCCGAACCCTCCCGAGCGGCGGGATCACCTGGGGGACTCTGCTCGGTTTCCTCCTGCTGCCCCGAGAGTCGCTCCGCCAGCCGCCCTGCAAGCTGCTGAGCTTGACTACCGGATTGAAGAGCCCGACAATGCACTTGTGGTTAGAGATCCCCGTTAGGATATGAATCTGCGTCCGTATGATCTAATGGAGGCACTCATCGCCCGCTTAGAGGCCTTAGAAACTCGGAAGGTGGCAATCCCATCGGACGACAAGCCATACCCAGCGTGGGTGGATAACATGACGGCCCCGCCGGGATTTGGGAACCCCACTTTCGCCCCCTTTAATGGGACCGAGGACCTGCCACAACACCTGGTCCACTTCAACTCAAGGTGTGGGCCTATGTTAGGGACTTCGACGCAGCAGGAGGCTGCCAAGCTTCGTTGCTTCGTTTAGAAACTAGAAGGACCAACATTCGTCTGGTACAACCAGCTCCCCGTCGGATCTGTGACTAGCTGGGAGGACCTTCACCAGCAATTCCTCTACCAGTTCAGTTTCACAACCTGGAAGAAGAACATCGTAGACCTCTTCAGGTGCAAACAAAGGCACGATGAGCGAGTCGCGGACTTCGTCGCCCGATGGAAGGGGCTCACGTACTCCCTTGACATGCCACTGACTCAGGAGCAATTACTGGAAATGTGCATAGGGAACGTCAAGGCAGAGCTGGTTCCTTCTATGATCACTCAAAATTACCTCGGAGGGTTTCAAGAATTCTCGTACAAGGCTCAACGCCTCAAAGAAGCCCTGCAACAGGCCAGTCAGGCACGCCCGCTACCTCCTGTAATCCCTGCAAGGAGAGCTTCCAGAGCTGAGCCCGCTGCTGTGGCCCAGATAGAGGCCCCCAGACAGCTAGAGTTGCTACTAGTAAGACCAGCTGAGCAGCCACATAGGGGTCCACTACTACAAATATGGCTTTTATCAGCGCTAAAAATGGCCATTAACAGCGCTAGAAAAATCTCTATTAATGCCGGCGAAGATAAAGGGGGGGGGGTCCCCTTTATCATTGCTCAAAAAAGCGCTGATAAAGACCCCTTTTATCAGCGCTAAAAAAAGCGCTGATAAAAATAAAAAAAATTAAAAAAAATTAAAAAAATAAGAAAAAAAAAAAAAAATACTGCTAATCTCGGGGGGGGGGGGCTTTTTACAGCGCTTGAGCCCCCCTTTATCAGCGCTTTCCCGCACCTCCATCACCTGCCCATACCACCTACACCCTTTATCAGCGCTAGTCCTTTAAATCAACCTTGCGTGCGCACCCGTGCCTCCACCCGGATTTGATCTCGAGACCTCCCCCCTGCGCACCTAAAGCCTTTGCCACTACCCTATATTGATTTTTTCTCTTATTCATGATATATCTATTTATTTATATATATATTTAATTATATTTATTCGTATAGTAATATATATTTATATTAATATATATATTTATATTAATATATATATATATATATAGTTATATTAATATATACATATAGTTATATTAATATATATATATATAGTTATATTAATATATGTATAGTTATATTAATATATAGTAGTTATATAAATATTCATATATTGGTATTTTAAATAAAATGGATATTAGTTATTATTTAGATAAAGCTAATATATTTTATATGTAAATATGTTTAATTATTTATTTAAAAAATTTAATTTTTAGGTGTGGATATATAAAAAATATGTACATATAGTTATATATTTGATTATAAATAGCAGTGCATTATAAAAAAGGATGAAATTTCAAAGACATAATATCAATATGAATGTAATACCTTGGAATAAATTCAGTCGCCACCCAAAAAGCTAATAATACCCCCTTAAACGAGGCTGAAAATCCACAAAATGTTAAAAAATCTGGGTACCCCGACAAAAAACTCAGTTTTGGAGGACTTCTGGGCCTCTTTTGGCCTCGAAAAACGCTTGACCGAGGTCCCCCGGGTCATAATGACGTAGAGATCGTCGCAGGCTTCGATTTGATATGTGGAAGAGCTCAAACGAACACCCGGATCAAAAGTTATGTCCGTTTGAAGTTCGAGTTGCGTTTTCAACATAATTTGGATCTTTTTTTAATTTTTTTTAAATTTTTTAGTCTTCAAATTGTTATTAAATGACTATTACTCCATAATAATTAACAAATTATTAATTAAAAATATTTTTTAAATTTATTAAGAATCCATTTTCACTAAATATCTTATATATTAAGTATAATAAGTGTAAATGTACATTTATACTTATCTAAAATATATTTAAAAATTATATATTATATTTATATCAATATAACTATATAACTATATTTATATATTAATTTTTTATTAATTTTTTTTTGAAGTCGACTCTTTATCAGCGCTTTTAAAAAAAGCGCTGATAAAGGCCCCCCTTTATCAGCGGTACTAAACAAGCGCAGATAAAGGGGGTCCCTTTATCAGCGCTAAAAAAAAGCACTGATAAAGGGGGGCCTTTATCAGCCCTAGAAAAAGCGCTTATAAAGGGGTACTTTTATCAGTGCTTTTTTTAGCGCTGATAAAGACACCATTTATCAGCGCTTTTTTGAGCCCTGATAAAGCCCCCCCCCCTTTATCAGCGCTTTTTCGTTAGCGTTGATAAAGGGGTGGCGCTGGCCTTGCCCAGTTTTGTGGTAGTGGTCCACCCCCACGGGCACAGCCTCTGGCCCAGCAGCGACCGCCTCAAAATCGGCGGGCGCCTCCGCATAATGCACCGCCACCACCGAGGTGAGATAATCACGCTCCACCTCCTCGGCATGCTCCCCCGGCCCCTGGTCATGGTCAACCTCAAAGAGCCCCCTTTCCAGATAGAAGGAATCAGACTTACTCATTTGACAAGGCCCAGGTCCCCGGTTATTTCCATAGCGCCTTGGAGCAGAGGATCGTGCGGCTGCCTGAGTGCCGGAAGCCAGAAGAGGCGCGTCTCACTGATCACCCTAACTACTGCCCTTATAACCGGACCCTGGGGCACACCATCCAGAGATGCTATGTGTTCAGGGACTGGCTCCAAGACCAGATTGACAACAACATAGTCAGGTTGGGCCCAGCCCTGGTGCAAGTGGCAGGTGTCTTCGTGAGATCAGATGGCAGCAGCGGCAACGAGGCTGAGTGACAGCAAGTTTCCGACCATGGGTCCCGAAAGTATAACGACTGGATGGCCCGCAGGATGGTCGCCCGTGCCCATGGCATCATCCGTGCCTGCCTGAGTCAGCCAGATCCCTCAAAATCCGCGAGCGCCACTTTGGCATCGTCGCCCCAGCCTACCTCTTCACAGAAGAGCAAGCGGCGGTGCAAGAAGAAAGAACGCGCCCTGCCAATGCCGTCATCATCCCGCACGCTAGGAGATTTTATGCCCCCAGAAATGGGGATCCCTTAGAGACTCCGTCCGGTAGTGGATGACTCCTCGAGTGAAAGCTCGGGGTACGCTTCGGTTAACACCGTAGAGTTGGTAAATCCCTTTTTGACTCCCGATGATGAGGAAAGCCAGGTGGACCTTCCCAATGTCCCTAGCCGTCGCCAACGTCGGCAGAGCCGTGGCTACATGAATCGCCAGGGAACGGCAGTCGTCACCTCCAGTCAGGCCGTGCACGCTACTAAGACCAGGCAGCAGGCCCGATACAGAGCTCAGCACACCCGACCCCCTCACCCGGTGTCGACAGGTTCGCCTCCACCACCGTTTGTGTTGCTGGATCAGGCGGGACCACCTCGGCCGTGCCGTGACCATCCCTGCCCTGCCACCGGCCAGCTACAGCCTTCCGGTCCTAGCACGCCAACCACCTCCTGGGCTTCGACTAGTGAACAGTGAGACATGCCTAGTACCAGTCAGTAACCGGTTCCGCCGGCAGGGCCCGTCATGCCTCCAATGGCAGAGCAGCCTCCTGTAAGCAGAAGATCGTGTTTGGATCGAAAGTATGATGTTCTGAAGCACCTGTCCGACATTCCGGCAAAGATTTCTATCCTTGAGGCCCTTCTTCTGTCGTCTGAAATGCGTGAGGCACTCGCCGAAGCTCTAAGGAGCCCCCTTTAGTTTGAGACGGAGGTGGCGGGCGCAGAAACCTCCCACACCGAGGCGATTGAGGATGCCGAATGTCAGGCGGTTATCTCGTTTTCCGGTGAAGATGAAGACCTTCCCATACAGGGGCACATTCGCCCACTGTACATCACCATCCAGTTCAATGGCGTGGAAGTCCGCCGCTGTCTTATTGACACCGGTTCAAAGATTAACCTAATCCCAACTCGGACACTACAGAAACTGGGGTTGTCTGAGTCTGATTTAACTCCCTCCGACCTCAGGATCCATAGGTATGACAGGACCGAGCAAACTCCACTCGACAAGATTCGATTGAAGACCCAGTTCGGCGGCTTAATTGCCAACACCGAATTCATGGTTGTCTCTTAGGACACCACCTACAACGCGTTGATGGGAAGGCCGTGGCTCCACCTTCATGTAGCGGTCCCCTCATCATATCACCAGTTCCTCAAATACTCCCCTAAGGGTCGAGTGGGCGTGCTCCAAGGAGATGCGTCTCCTTTTGCCTCTTGTGAAGCCCGTTATTTGGACGCTGACTATTACAAGAGCAAGGACAAGCAGATCCTGGCAGGTGAGGTTGAGCCCGCCACTGTCGCGAGTGATCCCTGGGCAGGTTTGGATGACATATATGTCTTACCAATCCATCGTTTGGAGGCCACAAACCCCGACATGGGGAAGTGCTTCGTTGTTTCGAGTACCAGAGGAAGGCATATTTTTGGGTCCAAGCGACACCGGGAAATCACCTTGTACTCTTACACCAACCAGGCTCAAGTGATCCCCGAGCCCCTTACCCCTATACGATATTGGGAGGTTAGGCTCATGGAAACGGCAGTACATCATACGTGTCTGTTTTGCCGGGCCGGAATCGACCGGCTCCATCCAACGCGCCACTACTACTTTGATGTCATAAAGCCTGGCCCCTTGGTCTGAAGGCCATATGGGATTGGATCAACCGCCTTTGTCTCCATGGTCTCCGTAGTGCATGAGTCTCCGGACGTGATGACCTCTGTCGCCCAAGCCGGCACCAGCTTCCCATCAGGGTCTGGCATCCCCGAAATGGCTCCCCCCATGGATGATCCCTCTACAAGTAGAGAGGAGGACATGGAAGATGCTCCTCCTGCCTTTGAGGAGGGCGTCCCCACCACGGTCGACGAGTTAGTGCAGGTGAACCTCGATAGCGAGGTAGACCCGAGACCCACATTGGTCAGCGCCGCTATGCCCCCCGAGGAACGGCAACAGTACGTAGACTTCCTCAGAAAGCACCGTGATGTGTTCGCCTGGAGTTATGACGAGATGCCAGGGCTAGATCCCCAGGTAGCCGTCCACCGCCTTGGCCTTCCAGCAAACCATCGCGGGTTCAAGCAGCCTCCCAGGAAGATGCAACCCTCTCACGGTGCCATGGTTGAGGCTGAAGTTGATAAGCTCATCAAAGCCAACTTTTTCAAGGAAGTCTAGTACCCCAGGTGGCTAGCCAACATTGTTCCAGTCAGGAAGAAGAACGGGCAGATCAGGGTCTGTATCGACTTCCGCGATCTCAATCTCCACTGTCCGAAGGATGATTTTCCCCTTTCTATGATAGAGTTGTTGATCGATGCCACGACCAGGTTCCAAGCCCTCTCCTTCATGGATGGGTACTCCGGGTACAACCAGATCCGGATGGCCCCCGAGGATGAAGAGTTCACTGCCTTCAGGGCCCCCCAGGGTACTTTATGCTACCAGGTTATGCCCTTCGGCCTGAAGAATGCGGTTGCCACCTATCAACGGGCTATGCATTGCATATTCAAGACGATTCTTGGGGCACTGGTGGAGTGCTACGTGGACGATCTGGTGGTTAAATCTCGTCAGTGCCAGGACCATCTCAAAGACCTTGAGAAAGTGTTCGGCTTCCTCCATTCTCGCCACTTGAAGATGAAACCGTTGAAGTGTGCCTTCGGGGTCACCTCCAGAAAGTTTCTTGGCTTCATTGTTACGTACCGAGGCATCAAGATCGACCCAGAGAAAATCAAGGCCATCAGTCAGATGCCTCCCCCGAATAATATTCGGGATCTGAGAGGTCTTCAATGCCACTTAGCCTATATACGCCGATTCATCGCGAATCTGACCGGAATGTGTAAGCCCTTTTCTCGGCTCATGAAGAAAGGTGTCGCCTATGAATGGGATGAAGAGTGTCAGATCTCTTTTGAGGAAATCAAGCAGTATCTGCTCCAACCTCTGGTCTTGATGCCACCCGTTTCCGTAAAGCCACTGGTCCTTTACGTGACCGCCCTGGAACGATCCCTCAGCACACTTCTCGCCCAGAAGAACAACGAGGGAACAGAGAATATCCTCTACTACCTCAGATGAATGCTCCTCGATATGGAAATTAGATATTCTCCCATCAAGAAGAGCCGCCTGGTGCTCGTATTTTCCCTGAAAAAATTAAGGCACTACTTACAGCACCATGAGGTACAGCTGGTCTCTCAGGTAGACCCGTTGAAATACATCCTGAACCGACCTATGTTGACCGGCCGATTGGTGCGCTGGGTGGTGATCCTCCAGCAGTTTGACATTAGGTTCGTACCTCAGAAGGCCGTCAAAGGACAGGCGTTGGCAGAATTCTTAGCTACCCACCCAACCTCCACAGACCAGCCACTGGATCTAGGCTTTCCTAATGAGGCAATCCTCTCAGTCGATCACGCCATACCATGATGGAAGATGCACTTTGATGGTGCCTCCCAGAGTGTAAAGACCCATAAAATTCAAGGGAAATTTTTTTCTTAATTTTCTTTTGGATTTTACAAGAACGCATTTTCTGACGGAGCCTGATTCTGAGGCCCGGTGTGCCCGGAACCATTTTCCGAAGTTTGGCTTGGGTACGTTCAGTAAACGAACGAGCGGGTTTTCCTAACTTTTAAACCGGTGCTCGGAATCGAATTCTGAGGGCACCGATGGAATCTAAGTGCCGACAATTGCTTAGAAACACCTTTTTCGGAGTTGCGTTTTCTCGGGCGTGGTTATTAAATTTTTTGGGTTAAGTAAAGGAATAAAATAAAAATGGTGCGACCGATTTTTATTTTATTTAAAGTTGTTTAACCTAAGCTATGTGATTAGAGTGGGATCCACTATATCCTACTCCACTAGGTAGGATATTTGTGGGGTGGGGCCCACATGAGCCCCACCTTTTTCAACCCCCTTTTTTAATTAAGTAACGCACCCGCATCCCCCCTTCAAATGAAAGTCAACCCTTGCTTTTATCTATTATGAAACGCCTCTTTTAATAGGGCGGTTTAAACGTTTCAATTACTTCAATTAATTGATGGATTCGTTTTTGAATTTCAAAACGCTTGGAATGGGAAATAAAATAAGACAAACACTTATTTTATTTGGTTGTGAGCTTGTTGAGAGAGACTTGGGAGATTTTGCTCAAGGTTTGAAGTTCTTCTTCTTCGTCGAAGAACGCGAAGAACGCACCGCCGCCGACGAAGAACGCCGACCTCCGAAGATGGAAGACGGTGAGAGACGCCTTCCTCGGAGATCGACGACGCGACGCCGTGTACTGCGACGCCAACGACCCTCTCCTTCCACAACGCCTTCTTCCATGACGATAAAATCCGCGACGAACCTTCATTCAACGAATTCGACGAGGTAGGGGATTTATTGATTTTGTTCGTGAATATTCGAGCGTTCTTCGTAATCTTAGCCGCTTGATATCGAATAACGGGAGGGGGCCAAACCGCACAAACACGGCCAAACCCCCTTCCTTATTTCTGTTGTTGACCTTGATGTGGTTTGGAACAGAGATGGCGCGGTGCCGTCGCACCATGCGGGATCGTGTGGTAAGGATGCGCAGCGCTGTCGCGCCGCGCCGTTGAAGTCGAACATGGTCGCAGCGCCGTCGCGACCGCCAGCGCACCGGGCCGGGCTGCCCAGGCCGGACCGGGCCGCGCCCAAGCGGGCCGGACCCAGACCCGGTTCGGGTCGACCCGGTTCGGGCCGACCCAGGGGGTCTCGGGCCGGGTCGGTCTGGGCCCGAAACCCCCTTTTTCGGACCTCTTTCGGTGTGTTGCCCATAACTTGGGCTACGGACCTCCGATCGACACACCGTCAGCTAAGATGCAATCCTTGGATCGAGACGGTCGTTTTGGTATATTACAATAAAGGTTTTGGAGAACTTTGGGTTCGGCCGGGTTGGTTCATACACAAAACCAACCGGGCCATCGGAGCGGAAACGTTTATAACTTGATCTCCGGACGTCTGATTGACGTGTCGTCAACTTTGTTGGATTCCTCTCGATGAGACGGAACTTTTGGCATACTTCACCTGAGTTCTGGACATAGTTGGATAGTGCCCGGGTTGGATTGAACCTGAAATCCAACCGGGCCCCTGGAACGGAAAAGCTGATAACTTACCGACCGAACATCTGTTTGATTACCGTCAACGGAGTTGGTGATCACGTTGAGAAATGGTCCCTATGAGTATACCCTATGAGAGTTCGGGGTATAGTTGAGATACGTCCAGGTGGGTTCACACACGAAACCAACCGGGCCCCTGGGACGAAAAGGATAATAACTCACAGACCGGGCGTCCGATTGACGCGCCGTATGTTTCTTTGAGACCCCTATGATGAGGCGGTCCTTTGAGAAACTTCTTCGTGGAACTTTGTGATACTTGGAGTATCGACCTCTTTGCTCATGGAGTGGACCCTCCCGGAACGAGCATGCTGTGTGCAGAAACCCTAGAGCTGGCTGAGACTTGACGACTACTGATCGATTGACTCGGTGTGTTTCGGATAGCCCAGTGGGGAGAGATTGGTTGTAGCGGCAGACCCACGGCGGAGGAGCGCTTGGTTATAGCGGCAGACCCGCGGTACTCAACAGAAGGAGTACATCTGGAGGCTATGAGAGGGGAGCGCTTGGTTGTAGCGGCAGACCCACGGCAGAGGAGCGCTTGGTTGTAGCGGCAGACCCGTGATACTCAACAGAAGGAGTACCTATTGAGGCTATGAGGGGGGAGCGCTTGGTTGTAGCGGCAGACCCACGACAGAAGAGAGCTTGGTTGTAGCGGCAGACCCGCGGTACTCAACAGAAGGAGTACCTCTGGAGGCTATGAGGGGGAGCGCATGGTTGTAGCGGCAGACCCATGGTGGGAAGCGCTTGGTTGTAGCAGCAGGCCCACAGTACTCGACATGTGGAGTACTAAAACAGTCCAAGGTTAATGGGAAGAGCTTGGTTGTAGCGACAGGCTCACTGTACTCGATAGAGGAGGAGTTTCCCCAGCAGCTATGGTTTCGACATCATGATTAAATCCTGGTTTGAGCTGAGTCTTGACTTTCAATCATTATCTTCGATATGATTGATTTGTGGATTTGAGTTGTGTTATCCTGTATGGATTGGTTGTGCTATCCTATGTGGACATGATCGAATTTGGGCTTAGATGTTGGAGCCGAACTGGACCGATGACTTGGGTATATGTATGGGCATATACCTAAGTATTGTTGGATGTAACTTCGTGATTGTATCTTTTCTTAGTAGTTTATCCTTTGTGGATTCAGGTAGAACTTCGGGGGTCTCGGGGTCCCTACTGAGTAGCATATACTCACCCCTGCACGGGCTACGCCCGCACTACGTTGTGTTGGTTGCAGACGACAGACAGTGCTGATCGTGGTTGAGGCTTGCAGAGCAGGTCGGTACCTGGAGGTGGACCACTAGGCGGGACGTACATGGAGCGGACGGCTGGACCTGAGGAGCTGTGGAGGCTATCTGTACCCACCCTTCAGGTGGGACTTCCAGTGGACGGTTCGACGTTGCGGATTTACTTTTCAGTTGTTGTACTCCCTTTTCAGTTGTAATTTACTTTCAGTTTGGGTTTGTATTCTGGCCCATTTGTTTTCCGCACTTGCTTGTACTCTGTTTACTTAGTGTTTACTTCCGCTTACTTACTCTGTGTGTTTGTTTACTTCATAAAGGAAATGCCTTCCCTTTTTATTGGGAATTACGCCTTGGTGCTAGTCGCCAGCCCCTGGCCTATGGGAGGCGGGCTTGGGGTAGTCACGACACAGGCCCCGAGGGTGGGTCGTGACAAATTGGTATCAGAGGAGTTCGGTTCTACCGAAGAAATATGGACTCTAATATTTCTTCCTTATTAAGCAATAGTGTTAAGGGTATTGAGTGTGGTTAATCAGTACAGGGAGTCCAGTGTTGGTGCGGCGGCCGACGTATCCGTACACCAAGACCCTAACTTCTGATTTCCGACTCAATGCACGAAAACATTGATTGCGTGTGTGTTTTAAAAGTTTTATTTGTGATTACTTGTGTCATATCACCAGGTATACTGTTTGACCGTGGTGCACCTGTTTCTTTTCAGGATGGCCGCTACGACGACAGCCAGCTAGGGTTCCGAGCGTTGTGCGTGACGACAGCCCACCGAGCGATGAGGCCTCAATGCAGGGCCCTTTGACAGCAGAGGAACCGGCGGTACCTCTACCCGCCGAGCCATCGATGATACCAGCCCCAGCCGCTGATGGTGCACGTCGCCTTAGTGCACTGCATGAGTTTCAGCGTCAGCGACCGCCCAGGTTCCACGGGGAGACGGACCCTCAGGCAGCTGAGGATTGGATGGAGGCAGTTGTACGAGTTTTCCGTTTGGTAGGGACACCAGCAGACCTCATGGGGATCCTGGCAGCGAGTCTCCTGCACGCGGCAGCAGACAGATGGTGGAGCTTGATGCTCCAGGTGCACGATGAGGCATCTCTCCTCTGGACGGACTTTGAGAGCATCTTTAGCTCAGAGTTCGTCCCAGCCACCCTCCGTGCGGTGCGTATCCAGGAGCTACTACAGCTGCGGCAGGGCAGTATGACCGTGGCTCAGTACTCGGCGAGGTTTACTGATCTCTTGCGCTATTCCACGAACATGGTACGAGACCCATTCTTCAAGGCCCGAACCTTCGAGCAGGGGCTCAGACGAGAGATCAGATCTTCAGTTGTTTCTCACAGCATCCCGACATAGACAGGGGTGTTGGAGCGAGCCCTCCTAGTGGAGAGTTTCCTTACTGAGTAGTCTCCAGCAGCAGGACCCACGACTAGATGGCATGCAACATAGTCTTTTGCAGCGTGCAGTAGAAAAATGACGCAGAGGTCCAAAAGTACTAGACCTACAGGTGGTCGACCGCATGACACAGGATCGTTCGTGCGAGGCACCCGGGGAGGAGAACGACTTACCATGAGCGGAAAGTGTTACTCCTGCGGCGGGGTTGGTCACATGGCTCGTGACTATCTGACCCGCCATATAGATGATCAGAAGATAAACGAAGGACCTCCCAGGCAGAGGCAGAGGTTCGATCGAGGCGGACCGCATGGAGCAGGAGACCGTGGCAGGGGAGCTGGCCGTGCAGCTGGAGGTGGATGACGCTTCGAGGTGTTGCCACCACCACCACCAGGAGGTCCACCCCGACCGCAGGGAACATGTGGACATAAGAGAGCTCAGCTTCAGGAAGTTAAGGCCTACGATCATGGAGCTCCGGGAGCAGATGGACAGGAGCAGGACTAGCTCCAGACTGGAGACTTTTTTTCATGTTGCTTCAAGCTTTGTTGATGTTTGTTTGTAAAAGCTTTGTGTCTTTTTACTTTGAGCTGCAGTAATAAAAGACACCTTTCTTGTGGCGTTTACCTTCCTATCCTCTCTTTATGTTGTTACTAAGAGGTTTCGGTTTAAAAACCGTTGACTTGACCCTCACTTTGAGATACCTACTGGAGGAGACCCAGTGACCACACATTGATGCCGACAGTGTGACTCAACCCTTGGAGGCGAGAGTAACGATTGGATCTCTTGGTAGTAGTGTCGAGGCCTTACGACATCATCCTTGGTATGGATTAGTATCATCCATGTCGGGATTGACTGTATTAGGTGAAGAACGTGGTTCATCCAGGGGATGAGACCAGATTTCTCTTATCGGCAAGGAAGAAATCTCAGCAGCTCTTGTAGGACCAGAAAAGGTCCAAGTAATACAAGAGCGGAAGAGGATAGCTCGGAGCCGGAAAAAGTCTTGTGCTGACAGGAGGCGTAGACCACTAGAGTTCGAGGACAGTGACCACGTTTCCCTACGGGTCTCACCTCGATGTGAGTTACGGAGTTTTGGCTGGGGTGGCAAGTTGTATCCGCACTTCATTGGACCCTTCTAGGTCCTCAACTGGGTAGGTGAGGTGGTTTACCGCTTGACCCATCCACCTCAGTTGCACCGGGTGCACGAAGTCTTCCACACATCTAAGCTGAGGAGATACGTGCACGACCCGACGCATGTCATCGACCATGGAGAGCTGGACTTTGACGATGGGGCGACATTCACGGAGGTTCCAGTGGGGATTTAGGATTGACAGGAGCGGATCTTACGTAGATGGTCGATTCCTTGGGTGCGCTTTCACTAGCAGTACAGGAACCTCCAGGAGAGCACATGGGAGCGGAAGGCTCAGATGCGTGCTCAGTACCATTTTCGTTTCTCTAGTTTATGTTATAGCTTTACGGGGACGTAAATCCCTGAGGTGGGAGTAATGTAAAGACCCGTAAAATTCAAGGGAAATTTTTTCTTAATTTTCTTTTGGATTTTACAAGAACTCAGTTTCTGACGGCACTTGATTCCGAGGCCCGGTGTGCCCGAAATCATTTTCCGAAGTTTGGCTCGGGTACGTTCAATAAACAAACGAGCGGGTTTTCCTAAATTTTAAACCGGTGCTCGGAATTGAATTTCAAGGGCACTGATGGAATCGCAGCGCCGGTAATTGCTTAGAAACACCTTTTTCAGAGTTGCATTTTCTCGGGTGTGGTTATTAAATTTTTTGGGTTAAGTAAAGGAATAAAATAAAAATGGCGTGACCGATTTTTATTTTATTTAAAGTTGTCTAACCTAAGCTATGCGATTGGAGTGGGACCCACTATATCCTACTCTACTAGGTAGGATATTTTTGGGGTGGGGCCCACATGATCCCAACCTTTTTCAACCCCCTCCTTTAATTAAGTAACGCACCCGCACCCCCCCTATAAATGAAATTCAACCCTTGCTTTTATTTATTATGAAACGCCTCTTTTAATAGGGCGGTTTAAACGTTTCAATTACTTCAATTAATTGATGGATTCGATTTTGAATTTCAAAACGCTTGGCATTGGAAATAAAATAAGACAAACACTTATTTTATTTGGTTGTGAGCTTGTTGAGAGAGGCTTGGGAGATTTTGCTCAAGGCTTGAAGTTCTTCTTCTTCGTCGAAGAACGCGAAGAACGCACCGCCGCCGACGAAGAACGCTGACCTCCGACGACGGATGATGGTGAGAGACACCTTCCTCGGAGATCGACGACGCGACACTGTGTACCGCGACGCCAACGAACCTCTCCATACACGACGCCTTCTTCCGCGACGATAAAATCCACGATGAACCTTTGCTCAACGAATTCGACGAGGTAGGGGATTTATTGATTTTGGTCGTGAATATTCGAGCATTCTTCATAATCTTAGCCGCTTGCTATCGAATAATGGGAGTGGTTCGAACCGCAAAAACACGGCCGACCCCCTTCCTTATTTCTGTTGTTGACCTTGATGTGGTTTGGAACGGAGATGGTGCGGTGCCGTCGCACCGCGTGGGATCGTGCGGCAAGGATGCGCGGCGCTGTCGCGCCGCGCTGTTGAAGTAGAACATGGTCGCAGCGCCGTCGCGCCGCACCGGAGAACCACAAAGGCATCGCGGCCGGAGCGGGGCTGCGGCGGAGGGGCGCGGCGCCGTCGCGCTGCACCGGATGGTCCAAGTCCGCGGCGGAGTAGGGAGAGGCGGCCGGTTTCCGCCAGTGTTGGAGCAGGGGGACGGGACCAGCCGGTCCCGTGGCGGTAGCAGCCGGCCGACCGGAGCGGGCCGACCGGTCAGGGGAGGAGCCGGGGGTTCGTAACCCCCGGCTGGGCGAACAGCAGCGGCCCCCCATGTGGGGCCGCGTTTTTTTGAATAGGGGGGCAGACCCCCCCCCCCCCTGACCGCCCAGCTCGGTTACACCGAGCTGGCCAGCGGACCGCCAGCGCACCGGGTCGGGCTGCCCAGGTCGGGCCGGGCCGCCCAGGTCGATCCGGGCCGCCCAGGCTGGGCCGCGCCCCAGTGGGCCGGACCCGGACCCGGTTCGGGCCGACCCAGGGGGTCTCGGGCCAGGTCGGTCTGGGCCCGAAACCCCCTTTTTCGAACATCTTTCAGTCTGTTGCCCATAACTTGGGATACGAACCTCCGATCGACACACCATCAGCTGCGATGCGATCCTTGGATCGAGAAAGTCGTTTCGGTATATTACACTCAAGGTTTCAGAGAACTTTGGGTTCGACCGTGTTGGTTCGTACACAAAACCAACCGGGCCATCGGAGTGGAAACACTTATAACTTGAGCTCCGGACGTCCGATTGATGTGTCGTCAACTTTTTTGGATTCCTCTCGATGAGACGGAACTTTTGGCATACTTCACCTGAGTTTTGGACGCAGTTGGATAGTGGCCGGGTTGGATTGAACCCGAAATCGAACCGGGCCCCTGGAAAAAAAAGTTGATAACTTACCGACCGAACGTCCGTTTGACGAACCGTCAGCGGTGTTGGTGATCACGTTGAGAAACGGTCCCTATGAGTATAACCTATGAGATTTTGAGGTACAGTTGAGATATGTCCGGGTGGGTTCGCACACGAAACCAACCGGACCCCTAGGACGAAAAGGATAATAACTCATAGACCGGGCGTCTGATTAACGCGCCGTCTGTTGCTTTGAGACCCCTATGACGAGGCAGTCCTTTGAGAAACTTTTTCGTGGAACTTTGTGATACTTGGAGTATCGACCTCTTGGCTCGTGGAGTGGACCCTCCCAAAACGAGCATGTTGTGTGCGGAAACCCTAGAGCTGGCTGAGACTTGACGACTGCTGATCGATCGACTCAGTGTGTTTCAGATAGCCCAGTGGGGAGCACTTAGTTGTAGCGGCAGACCCACGGTGGAGGAGCGCTTGGTTGTAGCAGAAAACCCGCGGTACTCAACAGAAGGAGTACCTCTGGAGGCTATGAGGGGGGAGCTCTTGGTTGTAGCGGCAGACCCACGGCGGAGGAGCGCTTGGTTGTAGCGGCAGACCCGCGGTACTCAACAGAAGGAGTACCTCTGGCGGCTATGAGGGGGGAGCGCTTGGTTGTAGCGGCAGACCCACGACGGAAGAGCGCTTGGTTGTAGCGGCAGACCCGCGGTACTCAACAGAAGGAGTACCTCTGGAGGCTATGAGGGGGAGCGCTTGGTTGTAGCGGCAGACCCATGGTGGGAAGCGCTTGGTTGTAGTAGCAGGCCCACAGTACTCTACAGGTGGAGTACTACAACAGTCCAAGGTTAATGGGAAGCACTTGGTTGTAGCGGCAGGATCACTGTACTCGATAGAGGAGGAGTTTCCCCAGCAGCTATGGTTTCGACATCATGATTAAATCCTGGTTTGAGCTAAGTCTTGACTTTCAATCATTATCTTCGATATGATTGACTTGTGGATTTGAGTTGTGTTATCCTGTGTGGATTGGTTGTGCTATCCTGTGTGGACATGATCGAATTTGGGCTAGGATGTTGGAGCTGAACTGGACCGATGACTTGGGTTTATGTATGGGCATATACCTAAGTAGTGTTGGATGTTACTTCGTGATTGTATCTTTTCTTAGTAGTTTATCCTTTGTGGATTCAGGGAGACCTTCGGGGGTCTCGGGGTCCCTACTGAGTAGCGTATACTCACCCCTGCACGGGCTACGCCCACACTACGTTGTGTTGGTTGCAGACGACGGACAACGCTGATCGTGGTTGAGTCTTGCGAAGTAGGTTGGTACCTGGAGGTGGACCACTGGGCGGGACGTACACGGAGCGGACGGCTGGAACTGAGGAGCTGTGGTGGCTATTTGTACCCACCCTTCAGGTGGGACTTCCAGTGGATGGCTCGACGTTGCGGCTTTACTTTTCAGTTGTACTTTACTTTCAGTTTGGGTTTGTATTCTGGACCATTTGTTTTACGCACTTGCTTTTACTCTGTTTACTTAGTGTTTACTTCCGCTTACTTACTCTGTGTGTTTGTTTACTTCATATAGGCAATGCCTTCCCTTTTTATTGGGAATTACGCCTTGGTGCTAGTCGCCAGCCCCTGGCCTATGGGAGGTGGGCTTGGGGTAGTCATGGCACAGGCCCTGAGGGCGGGTCATGACACGGAGCCCCACCGGTAGGAGGCTCAATGATCCTAGGCTCAACAGAGTGGGCCTGGGTGTCGTCTTCATCACCCTGGAGCAAGCTGTTCTGCCGTATCCATTCCTGTTGTCAGAAGGCTGCACCAACAATGAGGCAGAGTATCATGCCCTCATCACTGGCCTCGAGTTGGCTCTCGAGATTGACGTACCCCATCTGTATGTAAAAGGGGACTCCGAGCTAGTCATCAAGCAGGTCAATGGTGACTATGCTGTTAGGAAGCCAGAACTCGTGCCATTGCTGGAGTTCACCCTTCGCCTAATGGCTAAGTTCCCCTCCCGGCCAGAGGTCGTTCACATTCCCCGGTCGCAGAATAGTCGAGCAGATGCTTTGGCCAGCCTAGCCGCATCACTTGCGGAGCCCAAGCAGGATGACCTAATTATCCACGTGGCACACCGGAGAGTCCTTGCTCCTGTTATTACGGAGGGCGATCGTGGCCCACGAGTGAACCATCTCACCGCTGGTGCCCCTACGCCAGGATCCCTGGGGGCTTCGGGTGCGGTAATCGAGATAGTTCATGACTGGAAGACGCCCTTGGTTTAATATCTCTAGCATGAAAATCTTTCATCGGACCGAGCCGAGTGCGAGTGAATCCGATGTCGCGCGCCACAGTTCACCCTTCAGAGTGGTCCCAGTCTTGAGCAGCTCCTTTACAGGCGCATATTTGATGATGTTCTCCTCCATTTCCTTCAAGGAGTCGAGATCCCACAGGTCATGAAAGAGGTGCACGCTGGTTCTTGTGGCACCCACCAGGCCGGGTCGAAGTTGTCCCACCAGATTCGGAGGCTGGGATACTTCTGGCCATCCATGATCTACGACTGCATCGAGTATGCCAAGAGGTGTCACGCGTGCCAAGTTCATGCTAACTTTGTGCATCGGCCACCGGAGCCTCTCTATACTGCCAAGTATTCTTGGCCCTTTGCAGTCTAGGGGTCGGATTTTGTAGGACCTTACCCACTGGCGACGACCCGCCAGTGCCGGATCATCTTGACCGCTACAGATTTCTTCTCCAAGTGGGCAGAGGCAATCCCGCTCAAGGAAGTCAAATCCTGTTCTATCACTGACTTCATGAGATAAAATATCATCTATCGATTTGGAGTACCTCAAACTATAATCACGGATAACAGAACCAACTTTCGAGCAGCTGAGCTGAAGAAATTGTACGCCAAGTACAACATTCGCTCTAACCACACCTCCCGCTATCATGCGCCGACGAATGGACAGATCGAGGTGTTTAACAAAACCCTCTATAACATTCTACAAAATATGGTTGTTTAGAACAAGAAAAGTTGGCCGGACAAGCTCCCCAACGCCCTCTGGGCTTATAGGACGATGACTCGTAACTCCACCCAGGTGACTCCGTATTCCCTGGTGTATGGAGCTGAGGCCGTCCTGCCCATCAAGATCCAGTTTCCCTCATTGCGCATGGCAGTCTACGAACATCAAGCGCCGAATAGAGTTTCTGAAATCCCTCTAGCCGAATTGGAAGCACTGGATGAAAGTCGGCTTCGCGCGTTACATAACTTGGAAAGGCATCAGAGCAGGATGGATCGAGCTTTCAATAAGAAGGTTCGCCTCCGCTCCTTCCTGCAAGGCGACCTGGTGCTGGATCTCAGAGCGCCGATGATTCCCGGCAGGAAACCACCCAAGTTGGAGCCCAAATGGGAGGGGCCTTTCATTGTCCATAAGGTCTATCCCAATGACGCGTATTCCCTGGTGACTATGGATGGTGAGCGCATAACTCCTCCCACCAACGCCAGGTTCCTCAAGCAGTACTTAGCCTAGGTATGTATGGTCCTGCATGAACTTAAACTGTACGGTCCCGCACGACCCTAAACTGCACCTTGGTCCGAGTTCTAAGACCTTAAACTAATATCCTTACATGGTCCTGCATGACCTTAAACTATACGGTCCCGCACGACCCTAAATTGCACCTTGGTTCGAGTTCTAAGACCTTAAACTAAGATATTTTCATGGTCCATAATGACCTTAAACTACATTTTCCCCTACATCTGGGCCCCCAATGGTTCGAGTTCTGAGACCTAAAACTAAGGTCCTTTCCCCATCCCACACGACATTAAACTGTATTCCGTCCCACACGACGTTAAACTGTATTTCGTCCTACATGACGTTAAACTGCATTTCAAGAACTACGTGTGGCTTGATTCCCATCTTTATGGGATACATAGGACCGCCTGAACACTTAGATTTTAGGTCCAGCCCCATCTCTTATGAGATCCCGTGATCTCCCGATTGCCTCGGCCTTTTGACCTGCCCTTCCCTCGGGAATCCGCCATCTTTTGGCCGCTCTCAGACTGAGCCCCTCGACCCTTTCCAGTGGTCTGCTAATGTGTTCGGAGTACTCTGGTCTAGGACCTGGAGTGTCATATTCGACTTAGACAAGTCTTTGTCTGCTTTTCAAGCTTCGTGTTCCCCTTCATTCGGGCCCCACCCTCTTTCACACCCGGAGGGACCCCCAAGAATGGCCTGGATACAACGCCTAAGGGATCTCCTACCGTCATGGGCCAACGCCCCCGAGGGTTTTGGGCAACAAATGGATACAAATCCCGTGTTGAGAATGTGGTCAGCGGTTGATGCTCATTTGTTTTCCCCTACCTCTAGGCTAACGTGACAGGATGTTGTGTTGCGAGCATGGTCAGCAGTAATCCTCAGTCATCATGCCGGCTTCTTCGGGCCCTGAATGTTGGTTGCATGATTCACACTATGTTCCACCCCACAGTGTCAAGGTGGAATCTAGAAACTCCTTGTACTAACCCTCAGTACATCCCCACACGTCAGACGGACCAAGCTGCGTAACGGTGTCTCTCGGGGCTCCCGCGATCTAAGCGCTGGAGTATGTGCTTGGGTTTCTTCTTTACAGGTTGCGTGCAGCTTGACCCTCATCCCCATGTGGAATGAGGAGTCTCCCAGACATTGCGTTTCGTTCCCAGCATAGCTGGGAGCTAGCATCTCCTTCCCCCCTGATTGTTGAACCCTCGTAGGCCCCTTTGGCCCGAGGCTCCTCTCTCGGAATCGCGCGCGGTGATGGTATGGGATTATGTCCTTGTTCGCATCAGGTATGCTTTATCGCATTGTGCGTGTTTCCCCAGGTCCAAGACATACGACCTTAAACTGTGCTTCCTGGTCCAAGCCATACGACCTTAAAATGTGCTGCCTGGTCCAAGCCATACGACCTTAAACTGTGCTGCCAGGTCCAAGCCATACGACCTTAAACTGTTCTGCCAGGTCCAAGACATACAACCTTAAACTGTGCTTCCAGGTCCAAGCCATATGACCTTAAACTGTGCTGCCAGGTCCAAGCCATACGACCATAAACTGTGATGCCTGGTCCAAGCCATACGACCTTAAACTGTGCTGCCAGGTCCAAGCCATATGACCTTAAACTGTGCTGCCAGGTCCAAGACATACGACCTTAAACTGTGCTGCCAGGTCCAAGCCATACGACCTTAAACTGTGCTTCCAGGTCCCAGCCATACGACCTTAAACTATGCTGCCAGGTCCAAGCCATACGACCTTAAACTGTGCTGCCAGGTCCCAGCCATACGACCTTAAACTGTGCTTCCAGGTCCCACCACATGACCATAAACTGTGATGATATCGTCCTGGCTGCGCACCGTTAAGGCGCTACCTCTCAAGAACTACGTATGGCTTGATTCTCATTCTTATGAGATACGAAGAAGCACCTGGGAACTTCCCCACAGGCCCAACCTCACTTTTTGTGTTCGGTCTCTCGGCCTAAACGCGTCCCTAGGATCACATAGTAAGTAGGGATTTTCCCCATTCACATTGGGTTTTGAAACCGCTTTACCGTGTGTCTCCCATTCCCCTCATTCTTTGGTCCGAGTTCTAAGACTATAAACTAAGACCCTTGGCTTTTCACGACTCGGACTCTCTTGTGGGATTGTACGGTGTGGTGCGGGATTATATCCTCCTTCACGTCAGGTTACTCGCCATACCGTGCCTATCCCTATATGAGATGTGTCCCCCGTCCCACACGACGTTAAACTGTATTTCTTCCTACATGACGTTAAACTGTGCTTCTAGAACTACGTGTGGCTTGATTCTCATCCCAATGAGATACGTAGGAACGCCCAGACATTTCATCTTGGGTCCAGCCCCAAGGATTACCAAATCCCATCCCTCCTTATTGTCGGCCCCTTGGCCTGACTTCTTGGGAAGTGGTGTAATCGTGACATCTACACCGAATAAGTTCGATATGCCCCATAGTAATAATGGGAAGCGACAGTTCTCTCGCCAGAGAGGTCCTTTCTGAAAATTGGGACGATCCGTGATCAGGTTGGTACATCCGCCTAATGCGCCTCCGCCACGGTGGCACAATTTCGGGAGTGTTGGACTCTGTTCGAACAAACCACCACTCCACTTTCCACGCTTTGCATGCCCCATTATTCGGATCCTCATTCTCTTTCATTTTCGATGGGACCCCCTAACAGTATGGATGATAGACCTACGGTCCGCCTACTATCCTGGGCCAACATTCTGGAGGATTGGTCATGTTTGATGGGACCCCCTAACAGTATGGATGATAGACTTTGGTCTTCCTGCTGCCATAATATGGATGATAGACCTTTGGTCAGTCTATTGTAGCAGTATGGATGATAGACCTATAGTCTGCCTGCTGTCCTGGGCCAACGTTCCGGAAGACTGGCCATCGATATTTGAGTTAGGCCCCGTGTTGCGAACATGGTCAGCGGTCAGCCCTAATTTATTGTCCCCATTCCAGGCCAACACGATATGGATGCTGCGTTTCCGCCACGACTAACAGTTATCCTCCATCGTCGCACCCTAGAGTATTCCGAATTTGGGTAGCGTGATTCACCTTTCCTTTCCATCTCCATATGTTCGGATGGATTTCAATGCCCCCGGCAGTGCCCCGCTCGTGTGTCAGAGTGCATTGAGAAGGTGATATATCAATCGGTCTGAGGTCTTATCCTCAGAAATCCAGGCCCAATTTCGGATTCCTGAAGCTTGGATAATGCCCCACAGTTGGACGAAATGATAACACGAGTATCCTTTGCTTCTCACGTTGGGTGTGACCCACAAGAGCTTAGGGATGAGTTGTTATTCATTTAGGAATTATGGTTGAGCATATTAAACCAAGGGTACAAATGAATGGATTTGTCCATGTATTGGATTGAGATGATGAGCAATACAAGAGGGAAGTTCATGAGATGGCCAAAACAAAGCCCCTAAGGGTCGGCGTGCTAGATCGATCCTTCCAACGCTGCTACCCTTTGGCTAGTAGCCTCCATGACTACTTCTCGCTCCTTGTAGACTCTCTCCTCATCAGCCGACGCATAGCACAGCTCGCCAACCCTAGCTTGTGCCTGCGCCCGCTCGGTTTGAAGTGCGGCCATCTGTTGACTCGCCTCCATCAGTTGTTCCTGCGCATCAACCAGCTGGGCCGCCAGTTGTTCCACGAGCTCGGAGCATGTCGCAAGGAAGGCCTCCTTCTCTACCACCTGCCCTTCGAGGTGCCAGACCTCCCGCTCCCCCATCAGCAATGCTCTAGCGTCCAACGATCTTTCCCGACACCGGGCAACGTCGGTGTGCCAGCTGCTCTCGCGTATCTTCTCGGCCATGTAATCACAGACTGTCAGATGAAGGTGCTGAGCGTCAGCCCCTCCGGCGCACAGGAAGCACAACCAGGTTTGGAGTGATCCCATCCGCCTCAGCCAATCCGACTGGGGCTGTCTGAGAAACCACTGGATACACTTCCACCCTTTGTGCCATGTCACCCAGCTCTCCTCGGCTGCTTCTGAGTCTGATTCATCTATCTCCTAAGGGTCAGTGGGCTAGTACACAGGAAAGGCAGCCAACAGGTCAGCGGCAGGATCTGCCTCAGTGATGTCTTCATGAGGAATAGGATCCTCGACGTCCGAACGATCTTCCTCTCTCACCCCGACAGTGACGGTGCCTCCATCAGTCTCCAGCCTCGCCTCAAGAACGGCGCTACTGATGCCCGCTTCCCCCTGCTCACCGATTTCTAGGGCCGACTCAGTGCGGGAAGCATGTTCTGAACAAGGTGGTATGTCCGCCACTGGTCCGCTCACGGACGGCCCGGGCTCCGTAGCCTGACGAGCCTCCAATGTTGAGATCACTGCGCAAGGTGTATGCTGATTAGTTGGGATCTTTTGATAACAAGATCCAGTAGTGAAGCGTGAGACTCACAGGAATCCAGAACGTCGGCCTCTAGTGTTCCGGCCGCCGCAGGATCCGCCGTGATGGGAGACCCCTCTGCGCTTATCAATTCAATGATGGGTGTAGGATCCCCATCCTGTCCCATAGGCTCCCTTCCTCCCTCCTCTAGTGGGGACGCCTGACCAACACTTAGGCGCTCCTGAGTGAGGTAGAGAGAGGGTTTGGAAATTGAAAAGGAGAATGGATGAAAAAAGGAAATGAATGAGGATAGAGGCAAACCTCGAGTATCTCGGTTATGTCGAGATCAGAGCCGACAATCTCGCCGCTCTCTCGGAGACTCCCTTGGTAGGTTGCCCCCTGCGACCCCTCACCTTCAGGTTCTCCTTCTTCTTCATCTTCCCTTTCGCCTTCGTCTTCTCCGGTCTCCTCCCCCTCCGACTCCTCGTCACTGTCGCCTTCTCCCGGCGACATCACTTTTGGATCATGCTCCTGGCCGAGCATCACTTTCACTAGGAGAGGTGGCTCTGCACGCCGACCCCTTTGGCATGCGTATGTGTCCATGGCTGTCAGATAAACACGCGCAACCACGGGAGCAATTTCATGCACGAGAGCGTTAAACCTATCGCGCAGAAAAGCTTATGTACGGATTCGGGACCCAGCGCCCCTTTTTATAGGTGAGGCCAGGGTTCCACGCCGTGAAGAAGGAGAATTCCGCACGGATCCATCGTTTTACGCGCCAGGCCAGTTTTTTTGTGCGCTAAGTGCCCAGGATAGGCCCTGCTTCCGCGTTTCGGCGTTTCCCTCAGAATCTGACCGTTGCGACCTCTCACCGATCCAATTCCGAGGGGGGGCATTTGTAGACGCCGAAAAAGTCCGTAACTCCCAGAGGAAGTTTTGAAATGAAAAAGCAAAGTCATATTCGGAATCAGAGGCCTAGTCCAGAGGCCCGAAAAGTGGTGCGCAAAATTAAGAAGGACTGGCGTGAAATAATGAGGTTCGCGCGAAGAATTTCTGGGATTCGCGTAATCGAGCCGATGGCGCGCACAATTTTGTGCGTCCCAGTTCCACATGGTGAAGATTTGCGTGCCGACGGTTCCCGACGCGGAAGATTTCACGCGCCGCCTGGATTCCACGCCGGCTGATGCCTATAAATAGATGGTGACCCCTGACGGTTTGGGGGTTGCAGAATTCAGAACGGCTCCCGTGTGCGCAATTCAGACTCCCGCGCGCGCAAGATGACTTCCAGGTAATTCCTATTTTTGCACAACCTTGCCCCAGGGTTCGCCTTTGCGCGCAACTCCACTGGCTTAAGTGATTTAACTCACTCCTCCGGGTTCCCCCCTTGCGCGCAATCTTTACCCCGTGCACGCAATCCCCTCCCGTGCATGCAATCCCCATACATTGCGCGCAATCACGTCTCCGCACAATCCTCTGGTCCTATTGCGCGCCATCCCGGTGTTTTGCGCGCAAAACTTCTTTTTGCATGCAACACCCAGGACCCCTTTTACCTTGATGCCCCTTGGCTGCCTTTCCGCGCCAGCACCTGATGTCTCCCCTGCCGGGCATGTGCGCCATGCATTGTTTTCCCATACGGCCTTCCAGGCTCGTACGAAGTAACCTCAAGGTCCCTTGGGAGGTGTTTTCCGTTGCGTTGCTTTGCCTTATGCTTCTCCTCATAGGCACACTAACGGCTATTGCTTCTTCGCATAGCCACGCTAACGTGGACCCCTCAATGGTTCGCCCTGCGGCCCCCCTTCACTACGGCCTTGAGGATGCCTTCCCTCCCACAAGGGGTAGAGGGCATTGGGCATATAAGCCCTAGGGGTGTGGAGTGAACCCACCTCATCCAAGCTGCAGGACGTTAAAATGCTAAGCACCTCATCCTTAACACATGACGTTAAACTGTGGTCCGACCCCGTGCTTTAAACACAGGGTCCCCCCAGCTCGGACATTTTTTACGCCTCTCGTCTCCACGGGAATGGAATCTTCCTCGCATGGAATGATATCCTCCTTGTTCGAGTGGCGTTTGTCCATGGGGAAGGGATGCCTCAGAGCGTAAGCCCCTAGCCTCTCTTACGGAAGGTTGCACCCATGCACCTCCGTACTTCCATCCTACGAAAGCCAGTGGAGTCCCTTTCCCACTGTGCTTTATTGTACCATGGGCCTCCATCCTGGAGTAAGCCCCGGAACCCTGGGCCGCTAACCCCGCGTAAGCCCCTATTTCCTCTTTGGGCCACTCAACGCGTAAGCCCCTTTCCGCTTCTCACGGACGCACCCTTTGAGACGTGATCGTCTAGTCCCTGCTGCCTCTTGTTTCTCACACCGAGCATGAATCACGTGGGTTTAGAGCGCGCATCGACCATGAAATCCTCCCATGGGCCGCCTCAGAGCGTAAGCCCCATACCAGCGAACTACGTGGACTTTGATCCATGCTGATGCATTGTACGTAGGAAGCCTCCACGAGGTTCAAGCCCACCACCCGGTCATTCCGACTTCTTGACGTCAGTTCGCCAACATCATGGGCTGCCTCAGAGCGTAAGCTCCAAATGCCTTCATCCCGCATGATGTTAAACTGTATCTGGTCCCGCATGACGTTAAACTGTATCTCGTCCCACATGACGTTAAACAGTATCCCTCATCCCGATTGACGTTAAACTGTATGCCTTCATCCCGCATGACGTTAAACTATATGCCGTCCCGCACGACGTTAAACTGTATTCCCCGAACTATGTGGACTTTGATCCGTGCTAATGCATGGTACGTAGGAAGCCTCCATGAGGTTCAAGCCCGTAACTCCATCACCCATCCTGATCCTTACCCGGGCCGCCACATCCCGGTGAGATCATGCCACCCCATCCCACTCCATAGTATCCAGGAAGCCGCCCACGTGCTGTCCCCAACATCGGTGTTCCCCCTATGTGGTTCTTCAATCTGATCCACTCTCAGTGTTCAGATCAGTCTGATCCGTCTCCGAAAGACGTTAAACTCACGACATACCCCGTGTTAAACATGGGAAGCTGAGGAAAACCTCAGATGGTACACAATTCTCCGCGTTCGATGTGGGATTCCTTGGGATTCTGCGCCCTCGAGAAGCCCTGTGATAGGGGATAGAAGACATACATGCCGATCCCCAGCGTCAAGACATGCCAACGACACCCCAACATGACCATTCTCCTCACCGAAGGTTGCTTCCCCGACAAGACCCCTTGGAGCGTCTCGACGGAAGGAGCGTAATTAACTGGCGTCCATGTAGATATGGCGCCAGGAATGAGCTTCACGAACCCGTCTTAAATCTATGAGGGAGACCCGGACTAGGTGACAAGCTCCGAGGAGGAATTCACAGAAGGAAGAAACGACATCTCATCATCCCGGTTTCGATCAAGGAGCAGACGTCCCTGAAAAAGGAACGGATTCCGCCCGCCTTTGGAAAGCGGGAATGCGGGGCAACAAGCCGCGTGTCCTCCCATGCGTGGCGGACACACGCACGTGCCCCGGCGTAAAAGCTTCGGAAACAAATATCCAACGTCATTCTATTTAGGTATTTGTCTTAGAGAATTGGGACCTTCAAGTTTAAATACGGTTGAAATCTTCTCAGGATCCTCTTCTTGATTTTGATATCATTGAGGGTTTCAATGAGTCTATCCATGTCTTTTACAATAATTTCACTTCATCAAATAATGCATCAACAAACTCATTCAGGTGCACCCTCAAATCCTCAAAAATGTTTCATAGAAACAAAAATTTAGATTCACATGACTTTGAATTTCCTTCATATATGTTGAGATGTTCTACCGCATGGCATGTGAGGATTTAAACAACATTAGATTCCTAAACGTATTGAGTCTAGTGGCATCAGCATTAAGCTACCTCTAATATTTCGCTGATAATACTTCACTCTTCACGTTGACCGAGATCCCAAGTATGGAAGTCGTGTAGATATCCATTCCAAAAAATCATAAATAGACATGCATTTGATTTTTCCATGATTGGAAATTTTTATCATCGAAGATTGGAATTCCATTGTGGTTAACACCCACATCCATTGCTTTCAATGAGAGAATACTTCACCAAGAACCTTCAGCTTTGATACCACTTGTTGGTATCAATTAAGATAAATATCTTGATAGGGGTGAATCAGGGTATGTCAATCTCTCCAAACAACATTTTCTAACAATCTTGTTCCACTGTCAGAAGGAATACCTCTCTCACACAATATAAATGAAGCGACGAAGCAAACGAAGAGGGAAATAAGAAATTTTACTTGGTTTACCAAAACTCAGATAATTCAAGGTGCATAAAATGTTGATGTACATATATATAGGAATCACTAAGCACACTTCTTATTTCATACAATTTAGAGTGTTTTCACTTAACCTCCAGGTTTACAACATTCACAAAATAGAGAACTTTATGCTCTCAATCAATCACAATGATAATTTCTCCACCAATTTAAATGGTATAGATCTCCACGAACCAATATTAAGATTACAGCATCAATGCTGTGTTAATCACCTCCACTTTTACAAACCTCTAATGAGAATGCATTTTGGATCTCCCTTCCTTTCTCCTTTAACATTCTAACAATGAAATGGAATTCCTCATCTTCTCTACCCTTATTAGTAGTCCTTTTCTAGAAAGAAATATATACACTCTTAGAAAATATCTAGGTTTCACCTTAATTAATCTTTAATTCACCCTCATTAATATTGAAAAATTCATCCAATAAATTTCTTCAAAACCTAGACAAAGTCTCCAATTCAAATTACTAACCTCCTTCCCGAAATATAAGATACTTGAATATGAAAATATGTTAACTCGACTTCTTCTTCACATGAGAATTAACATCATGGTGTGGACCACATTCCATTATGAAACCTTGAACCTAAACCCCTACCTCTAAAGGCACCTCCATGGCATGACTTCCTTAATAGTGGTGTGGTCTAAGTCAACAACCAAATCCATACAATATAGAAGAATATCCCATTTCAAAACCCTTGGAAGATTGGGGAGTGATACTCTAAACATTCTCAATCTCCAAACCTATTGTGGTGAGAATTACTGATTCATAAAGTGGACATCTCCAAATAAAAAGAACCATTAAAATCCACTTAAACCTCTTCACGGGGTGGCCATCCCTCCCATAGTGTGACTTTTCTTACGTATTTTTTCACTTTTATGGTAAAGGAAAGTTTCTTACATATGATCTCCTGATTCCATTACGTATTTTCTGGGTACCCTTACGCAACATGTGGATCCAACCATTCATCATGTGATCCTTGTGCACATGTTGTGACTTGTCCCCTCAACTTCACTCAAATATATTACATATCTGAGTGAGTGTTTTTCCCTTTTTCACATTTTAGCATCTCGGAAGATATTGTGTATGGAAAACCTTACATACATGTATTTACCATTTTTTAGTAATCACCAACTTCACTCTCGGTATGACACCAACTTCCAAGGCATGAACAAAAAATTGTCTTAAAACATCCCAAAGCCTAACTTTATGGGGTCCACTTTATGAAAAAAACCACTCCCCATGATACTGAACTCCATAAAAGGTTATTTTAATATATCCTACTTGCGGTGTAACATAGAATGTCACCATGAGATTTTTTATGATGGAAAAAACTGTTATAGGTGCTCTAATATTCTTCCAAAAATCTTTTGACATTCATGTTACAAGTTCTTCATGACATTGAAAGCAACCTTAAAAGTTCCTTCAACAATATTGTCAAGAAAAAAACCCAAAAATAATCCAAGTGGAATTTTTCTAACACTTACATTCAATTTCATAGGGATTTATTAAAAATATCTAGAAAATTAATAATTTACACCACTCTAGGGTTCCCGATAGACTTCCTTCAAAAAAATCGGTATCTTTCCATTTTTATCCCTTCTGGATATCTCCCATGATTTTCTCCATTTAAAACTCCATAGATGTTGGCTTGGAAGAAAATAATTAATTTCCATAATTTTCTCTTCACACACTTCAGCACCCTTGAGATCCTCTGATGCAACTTCATGTGAAGAATCTCTCCATAACACAAACATGTTCTCGATATCATCTCAGCATAAATCATAAGTATTTTGAAAAATCATGATGTTTAATCCTTTTAAAGAGTTACATGAGAATCATCTGAATTTAAGTCCCAAAAATTTTCAACTTTTTAAAATAGTTTAGATATTATGTTTGAAATACTAAATCTTATGTATCACCTGGAAACATCAAAATATCTTCCATATGACAGTGACAATCTTATGTATCATCCTTAAACATCAAAATATATTCCGTATTGCTTGGCATATATTATGTATCATATTGATACCGTCAAGGAATTTCCAGTTATAAATCTTCATAATCATACATATCCCTTTACAATTTTTTGGTAATTTTCATTATGCTGTATATGAAATCCCACCCACTCAACATTTATTCACATTGATTCCCTGAGGATTTTATGGGAATTTTAACCTTGCTTTGTAAAAAACACTAGACAAAATGATTCCAAGGATTTTTTCTAACATGATTCAAGATATTGGATTAGTCTACCCATAAAATGGGAAAAACATATACAGAACAAGGAAGTTCATAGCCCAAAGAGGGAAGGAATTGGAAGTCATACCAAATGATGAAACTGGAAACCAATCGATAGGAAACTCAGCTAAAGGACTGAAGAATTTATGCAACAGCTTCATGGCCAAGTATTTTAGGAAAATCTACAACATTATTTTCCTTCACAACACAAAGAGTATGTAATAAAGTCAATTCACGACAACAATTTTTGATTAGTCCTTATACATACATAAATACAAATAAATTATCAATGCATGTGGAATTCAAAAACTGAATGAGGGTTTAGAAAAACCTACCTTCGTGATCTAAAAAGTAATCACTGTGACAGAGGGAGGTGCATGTGACTCGAAACTGAACCTCTCTAGACATGGGAAGCACCACCATTACTTCCTCTATACCCAACAAATCCCCCGCCTCATGAAAAACCACACCAACAACTCAAGTTTACCGAAACTCACAAGTTATGTTGATAAGGGGATTTAGGGCGTCATGGAAGATGTTTCATCTGCATCAAATGTGATTTCCCAAAGTGGAAAATGGTGTATTCCACTACATGGGGATATTCAAAACCTACTGCATGCGCACTCGGCCTCACTCTCAGTCTTGGTCGGTAGTTGTTGAATATATCATAAACTAATTTTTTGTTTAATATATTGGAATCATCATGATGGAATAAGAAAGGAGAAGGGATATTATCATTTTTTTGTGATTGGTATGATATAATTGGATTCTGTTGGGAGAGTGAATTCCATCATGAGGGAATGGGGTTCAGCCTATTAGGCAGTATAAAACAATGGTTTTTGTGGGATGAAAATTTTTTAGATGAAAAATTCCCTTCATCCCTTATGTTCTTTTTCTCCTGTTCATGTAAATTCCTTGCAATTCCCTAATTCCACATCTCCTCAACTCCCATTTCTATTCTCCCCCTAGTTCCATCATCATTGATCCTCTCCTCCTACTTTCACTTTTGTCATTGTTCTTCCACTGCTCTTTCTCGAGTTTCCACTGAACTATTTCTCTCATATCTAACAAGCTCCTAGTTTACAAATACCACCACCGAGCTCATGGTTTGCACTTGAATCCACTAAGCTCCCTTTCAATCCCTATTTCTCGGTGAAGCTACTACCCCCAATACCTGGAGCTCTCACCCTCGCACCTGGAATGGTGTGGTTTCCTTCTATCTATCTCACTTCGGTGAAAATTTAAGAAGTCCAAAGGCAAGGAGACCCTTTAACAAAACTAGTGATCGCTCGTGCGTTCGCACAACGCTATTTACCAATGGATATTTTGAATAAAATAATCATAATATGAGAAATTATTAGTCTATATTAATATTAAACAAGTTTAAACCACAAATAAATGGTACATAACAATGGAATACAAGTTGAGAAAATTGTTGGACATTATAGACATAGTAGAAAATATTTAATAAAATTATTTTGGAATAAAAGTTTATATTGGAAATTCAAGATGGGGAAATAAAATACATAAATGAAAAAATGATTGAAATGGATAATTCAAATTCTGGAAATAAAGAAACTAAAGGGATGAATATGGATACCTTGAGGCTTAAAAATGATTTATAGAAAACCTTTAATGAAAAAGATAAATAATGGAACAAGAGAAATATCAAGATAGAAACAATTTCATGATGGATCACTCAAACAAATGGTAAAACATACCAAGTGAAAAAGAAGTCATGGAGAAACCAGCTCAATTAAATTACTCATCTATGGAAAAATTCTCTTCAACTGCATGTCATTTATCAATATAGTGGCCTCCTTAAATGACTCAACTCCAACAAAAGGTTATCTAGAAAAACAGATAAGGGTAAATTTAGTTCTCCTCATCCTCTACTACTTCAACTGCCTCAATAAATTACCATTTAACACTAATATGTTGAAATATGTAGTAGAAATTGAAATGAAAACTATGTAAACTAAAATGTATGATAAAGAAATATTGAAATAAAAACCGTGTAAACTGAAATGTATAATGTTGTGGTTACTGAAAATAAAAATTCAAATATAGAATCAAAGATAAGATAAAAAATCATAGTTAAATACTACCTTGTTGTAGCATCATGAAATGTCAATGATTTTTTCACACTTTTTTTAATTTTAACTTTGTAGAGGATTGTGGTTCATTGTTATGGTTTGTTCTGTCCATGGAGTCTTCACACATTACAATATCATGTTACACCTTATGCCATGAAAATCACGCAATAAGGTTTTCTAGAAAGATAATGGAGTTCAAAGAATAAAAAGAAAATATTCATTAGAGAATTAGAAAATAAAATGTTAACAATATCCAATTGAAAGGAACAAATGAACTATATTTTTAGACACATCATATATGGAAATGACCACAAAAAATGAATATTTGTAATAGTAAACAAAGAAATTATAGAATCATCATAAAAATGTAGAGAATGACATAAAGAATAAAAAAATCAATGAAAATTAGAAATAAAATTAATAAGAGAATATCTTTTTTCATACCTGAAACCAAAGAAAAGTAATTTTCTTTTTTTAAAGACAAGGGCTAAAAAAATTTCTCCCTGAACTACCTGAACATGAATTTTTTAATTGAAAATACACTTATACATAGGAAAATAATATCAAAGGAAACAAAATTACTATATTAGTGTATGTAACGAAACCATTTTCCTAACTCTTTATAAAGTAAAAAGTAATTAATTGTTCAAACTAAGTGAGTAGATAATAGAAAGTTGAAAATCCAGCATGAAAAATGAAAGCACAGAAAAGAAATTCATGACAATTGTGATAAGATAATTTAGGGAATAATATGTAGTTGAATTGCATGCATCTAAGAAGAGAATGAAATAACCATTAACAGTATCATTAATAGTACCAAGGTTTTCAATATCTAAGATTTTAAATACTAAGAAACACATATGAAACATATTTAAATTAAGAAAAATGAAATTGTAGGAAATGAAGAGAAAACAGACCTTAGTATTCTCATCGCCTTACGATGAAATAATGTCTATTTAGTGATAGAAAAATAATAAAAAATAAAAAATTTATGGGATTTGTTAGTACTATAAGATAAGTGGTGAAGAAAGGTATGATGATACTATATGAATAGAATAAAGAGTTTCACAAAATAATAATATTTATTGATCGTCAGTCAAACAATTCAAAAATTGGAAACAATATCTCAACAATTGAGAGGTGATGTGGAGGAAGTCAACACTTGAACAACATTGGTGAACATGGGAAAGATCGTTGATAGGAAGGAATGTATAAGATGTGTCCACCTGAAATTAGAGAGGAATTACCGGTTTATAACCGTAAATATGTACAGAAAATTAAGAGCATTAGTGACAAGCTCGTGTTTGATATATCATTTAAAAAAAAGAGTGATAGAATCTTACAACTTTAAATAAAATAAAAGGATATTTGAAGAAGACATATAAAGAACTATATTTCTGATAAATGTTAACATTACCTTACATAAACATCATATAAAAAAAATTCAATCTTGTTAATATGAATAATCTCATGGAATTGATGACGAGATATTAGAAATATGGATATACAGGTTGAAATAAATTATACAGACATCATAGAATTTAGTACACTAAAAAATTTCACATGATAAAGGATTGATTATAATACTGCTGTTATAGTAGGAACAAATTGAACAATAAAATAAAATAGAAAAACTAAAACAAACCTGCTTATGGAAATAGGAAGAACAACATCCTTTGAAGGAAGGAGAATCGTAGTTAGTGAGGTGAAGTAATTATGAAATCGATTTACCTGGAATATAACAGGACTAGTGCATGAGGTCAATGAATAGTCTGAGTGAGACAATGAAAATCAATGAAAAATAAATGACCAATCAAATAACCTATAGAAAAATGAAAATATAATCCCAAGGAAAATTACAGAAGCAGCGAGCAAAAAAAATAATGACCTTAGCTTGGATTTTTGGACAAAAATTCAGATTAGGAGGACAGGTTTCTAGGAGAGATTTTAAATGGGCTTCTAGGAAGTTGAGGAGGCAGGTTTGGGATTTTGGGAAGTTGAAAAAGTGTATGGGCTCATCTTTAAAAAAATGAAAAGGGCTCCAATTTAGCTACGTTAATACACGACACCAATTTGGATACGTTTCCACCTAAAAAACCTTCTTCCTGCAAACAAATTAATCCATCGATGGACAGTTTAAAATTCAAGTTAAACCCAAATCGTAATCATCAACTTCGATATCTCCCCAAAAATTGAATCCTAGTCATGCAGGCTAATCCTCAGATAAAATCTTCTTGCCTTTCCATTTTTAGAAACAAAGATCCTCCTATAACATATCCCTCCGCTCTTTCATCTAGAAGCTCTATTTGTCAAAAAATGGAGGTCCTTTATCTTTACAATGGTTGCAATGAACTGCACATTTTCTAAACCTCGACTCAATCCCTAAGTTGGTTCATTTGCTCGACTTCAAAAATAGAACTATTCTAAATTTCGGCTTCACATAGCAGCATTGATCCTAGTGGTGGTTATTCCTTGAAAAGGTGGTTCAGGATCTCAACAGGGGGGCAAGCTCCATAGACAGCTTGGTTCAGGAAGTGGTTCGTCATCATCCTCGCATCAATGGAGAACTCGGTTCGAGATTTTTATGTTGCGGCCTCGGCTTCCCAACAAGACAATTTTAGCGGAAGAGTTTTTTTAGTTTTTTGGGGTAGGGTTTAGATTATTTGGGGAAATGGGGCTGTCCAGTGCCAAATGAAGTGGCGCTGTACAGAAAAGTGACAAAGCACCACTTGAAGTGGAGCTTTGACCACTTCAGCCCCACACCCCAACCCCACAGATATATATATATATATATATATAAAGTTATTTATAATAAACTTATTTATTATTATAAATTTAATTACTAAAATAAATACAATGATTATAATAAATATAATTAAAAAAATAAACACAATAAATACATAATTAAATTTTTTATAATAAATATATAATTATGATAAATTAAATTTATTATAATAAATTTATTTATTTATATTTATTATAAATATAACACATACATTAATTATAATATATTTATTATTATTATATATTTATTATATTTATAATTATACATTTATTATAATTTTATATTTATTATATTTATAATTATATAATTATTATAATTAGAATTATAGAAATTATAATAAATTTATAATTATAAAAATAATAATTATAATAAATATATAATTATGATAAATATTTAATAGTAATAAATATATAAATATAATAAATATTCAATTATAATAAATATTTAATTATAATAAATGTATAATAAAATAAATATACAAATATAATAAATATAAAATTATAATAATTATATAATTATAAATATAACAAATCCATAATTTTATATATATATATAATAAATTTATTTATAATAAATTTATTAATTATTATAAAAATAATTACTAAAATAAATACAATAAAATAAATATAAATTAAATTAAATATAATATAATCAAATATAATAAATATAATATAACACATAATAAAATAAATTTATTATAATAAATTATTATACATTAAAATAAATTTAATATAATATAATTAAATATAATTAAATATAACATCTGCCACTTGAAGTGGCGCTTTGACTGGCCCCACACCACCCCAACCCCCATATATATATATATAATAAATTTATTATAATAAGTTATAAATAGAATGTAATTTAATATAATAAATATAAATAATAAAATATAATAAATATAAATATAAATAATTATATAATATAATTACATAAAAAAATAAAATATAATTCATACATAATAAATTCTAAACATAGTAAATATAATAAATTATAAAATTAATATAATTATATAATAAATATAATTATATAATAAATTATAAATATAATTATTATTATATAATTATAAATATAATAAATATAGATATGGTAATTATATAATATATATAAATAATTAAATATTAAATTTATTATATTATAATTATAAAATAAATGTATTATAATAATTATTATAAAATTATTATAAATATTTATTATAATAAATGTATAAAATAAATGTAGATTTATTATAATGGATAAATAATATTTATTGTAAATATAAATATAAATATACATTTATTATAATTAAATATTATAATATTTATTATAATAAATATACATTTATAATAAATGTATTATAAATATTTATTATACATTTACTATACATTTAATATACATTTATTATAAAATTTATTATAATAAAACTTATTATACATTTATTATATATTTATTATAATAAATATTATAAATGTATATTTATTATAATAATATTTATTATACGTTTATTATAATTTATTGTGCATTTATTATAATATTTATTATAATAGTATTTATTATTCATTTATTAGATATTTATTATAATAAATATTATATAATAATAATTTTATATTTATATATTTATTATTATTATATAATTATTATAATTTTATATTTATTATATTTATATATTTATTATTATTATATGTTTATCATAATTATATATTTATTATAATTATTATATTTATAATTATAAATTTATTATAATTCTATTATTATAATTATAATAATTATATAATTATAATAAATGTATAATTATAAATATAATAAATATATAAATACATAATTATTATATTTATAATTTATTATATAATAATTATTATATTAATAATTTATTATATTAATAATTTATTATATAATAATTTATAAATACATAATAAATTAAAATAAATATAACTAATATAATAAATATAATATATTTATTATATAATTATAAATATAATAAAAAAATAAATACAATAAATACATAATTATAATTATATTTTTTATATTTATAATTATACAATTAATATATTTATATTTATTATATTCATAATTATCTAATAATTATATTTATAATTATATAATTATTAATTATAATTAATATATATAATAAAACAAACCCTGCCCCTTTAAATTAAAAAAAACCCTACTGCTAAATTTCCCTCCCAACCACAGCAGTTCACCTGTTTCATCTCCGACCTTCATGAAAGTTCGGAGGAGAAGAGAGTGGTGGCACTACATCATATATCTGGTTATTTCTGCTTGTTGGGATGTCAAAAGTGGCGGAAACCTTTGATTCGATTCACGATGGTGGATCTGTTGATCAAGTTTCAATGATGTGGCTCAACAATGGAAGAGCGAGTGAGAGGAGCAACAATAGAGGAGGAGGTATATGCAGCGGAGGAGGTGGAGGCGTGGATGGAGAGGAGAATCAGAGAGGCGATAGGGATATGGGAGTTAGGTAGGACAGTGAGAAAGGTAAATTGGGGAGGGAGTCGGGAAGGGAGGGAGAGGGTGCCAATTGGTGGAGAGAAGGAAAGTGAAAATGATGGTGGGAGCGGGGTTGAAGTGAAACAAATGAGTGGGAAGAAATATGGAGGTGGAGGTTCTTAAGGGTGAAGCAATAGGTGGAGGTGAGCTCGCAGGAATGGATTTGAAGTGCTAACCGTATAGTGGTAAGAGAGGGAGGAGAAGTAGCTTGATGAAGATGAACCAACACTCTAATGCGAGGATGGAAGAGTTGATATTCAGTGGAAATGTTAGAATAACAAGAGGGTAATCGCAAGTGGGAGAGGGAAGATTTGGAGGGAGTGTAGTCGCGCGAATACTATATATTTTAGATAACATCAAAGCGGGGGACATGTGTGCTGGGAACTACCCAGCTTTAGAATAGATATAGATAACATATGATCAGGGGAGGGAGCATTCTACAGGACATGTGGTCAGTGGAGAACCCTTGTGCGTTTCCATCTTGTGTGAATTTTTTTAAAACCAAACGTATTAAATAAATTCAATTTATTTTTCAATAAAATGTGAAATGTAAATTCAAATAAAGAATATTGTTGTTCATCAAGATCATCTTCCAAAGATTTTTCCAAATCTCGTGCTTCCTATTTTTGGTTTATGAAGAAGATGATCATCATCTATAAATTAAATATCTCATCATCTCTTCACACAGACCCAATAGTTATTCGCCCACAATCATGGAGAGAGACCTGTTCATGGAGATAATTGTAGGTTATCGGCATCCACTTCTAGGTCGGTGACTTCTGCATGGAATTATTTCCGAGATCCTCACTCAAACCTCATTGCAAGATCTTCACACCTAGACTGGTTTTTAGAGAATGGAATCTCATGATTCTTGATACCATGTTATTTCAACTTCACACTTTCAGAACAAGAACCTTCTCAGGGTATTTTTTCCAGTACAACAATGTCTTCAGCAACGACTTGTAAATGCACCATTATATTGTCTCTGCACCATCCCACAACAACAAGGTTCTATCTTTGGACTTTATATTAGATTTAGAAAATGTAAATGTGTTGGTTTCCTCCAATATAGTGTTTGTGTGTTGGTTCAAGTGCTCTCCCCCTTCCATTGGATTCTTAAAACTAGCCACCAAACAATGGAAATACCTTCCCTTCCTAGTGGATGTCAACAATGATACATTCCTAGTGACCAACACAATCCCATTACAATATAAAATCATACAATTCAAGGAAGTGAAGGAATAAAGGGAAAATATTATTCCCGATGAAGGCCCATTTGTATGCACATATTCCAGGGATTCAAGTGGTAGGGACCTTTCACTGGCTTCTCAGTAATGGATGCCACATGTAGACCATCGATGGATATGATGAAAACACAGTGGTAATAGAGTTTTTGTGGATCCTGAATCCAAACCCATGAGACTTACTGAGGAAGTGTGAGTTGGTGTAATATCGAGGAATGTTGGGTATTATCAATATAATAGGAGTGGTGGAAGGGAAGGAATAATATTGGATTGAACTAAGGGTGTTGGAAAATTATTATAATGGAAAGGGGAGTGGTGTGTGGAAGAAAAAAAAGCACTTCAAATAACACCCACCACTTCATAGTAGCCACCGTTGGCAGTGCATGGAGATTTCCTAGCGGTGGTGTTTTGAGGAGGATGTGGGAAGCTCTTGTGTATTGATTTCACAAAAAGAGGTTCAGTTATGTGGAATTATACCCATTACTCATACGTTTCTCACTTTCCAATCATGTGTTTTCGCATGGTCTGGGAGCCATGCCTTCTCAGTAAACATTCATTATAAAATAGAATGTTTGAGGGCTGATTTTCATTCCTTTCTAATGATCATCCAATTTTACTTTCATATTCATTTATTTTTCTTTAAAAAAAATTAATGGAAGGATGATATACAATGGAAACAAAAATGAAAACCTAAAAAACATGTTTTTGGTACGTTAGAATTGGGAACAGAAGACTCACTCCATCCATAAAATGACGGAATCTGCTCTTCCCTCCAAATGGAGAAAAACCATGATTTCCATTGAAAAGTGGAAAAAAATTTCCTCCCACTGCACCATTAGGTCGTGCCACTACTTCTACCTTTCCACCATCACACAAAACCACATTTTCATCATCACAATACTGCAATATTTCACCATCCCCACCCCCATCGTTACTTTGTCGCACTACCCCGCCACCATCACTACTTCACTTCATAGCCCCACCATCATTGTTTCATACTACCCTTCCATCGTCACCACTTCATCACCATTTCCACTTTTCTACCACTATTAATGATCACAACTTGCACAGCGTAATCTTTTATCAGCACTAAACAAAAAGCACAGATAAAAGGGGTAACCACTACTTGAAATTTCACCTTTAGAGACCTTTAAAAATATCCATTAAAGGTCTTTAGTGACCTCCAAATGACCTCTTTTGGCATCCACATTTGGTCCATCGCTAAATGGAAATAATGATCACCAATAGAGGTCACTATAGGTTCCTTCTAGATGACTGTATTGGAAGCCGTTGGAAATAAGATTAACGACTTCCATATGTGCTCTCTAATGCTACCTGAAATTAATAGAACACTAAAATAGGTGTATAGTTCCTATTAGAACTCCCTTTATAAAAATTGAGGAACCAACAATGATATTTGGGGAGAATCACTATAGTTTTAATAAGAAAGAAGTGATATAACTCTGCTTTAAGGGGAAAGATCAGTGGGAATCACACACTTATGGATCATCAAAATAAATACTCATCTCATTCGAAATGAGAGATATATATATATATATATATATAATTCCCCCACATAAAATGAGGGAGATATGGGTATGTAAATCATAAAAAATTAGAATATGAGAAAGAACCATTGGAACAACCAGAGAAGATAAGGCAGACAAAAATCAGTGAAAATACAATATCATGTGCCTCCTGATTACTGTGAGAATCTAGCACTGCATCAGAAAACGACATGAAGTCCCATGAATATATGAGTGTTAAGTCTTCTGTAGAAAAAATATGAAAAAGAAAAAGTTCATTAGCCTATACATATTTCTAAAAGGAAATCTTTCCTTCATCGACCACACACAAGGAAGAGTTTACTATGGTTGGAAGATTCTGAAAAATATTTCTCAGGGAAAATATTTTCAAATTTCAAAGATAAAATGGACATCCTAATATTGAAAAATGACAATCTATTGAAACTTCCCGATCTGCATCTCTATGTCCCAAAAAATATTGATACATCATCTTATGATTAAAAAAATCCCAATATAAACTATATTGTGGATATATCGAAGTATCCTCCTTACCACTATAATTATAGAAAAAAAATCTATAGTTAGAAAATGGAACACTATGTCAAGACTTAACTATATTATAGCAGTTGGATTTTTGTTAAACAGTTTGGAAGATGTTATAGAAAAGTAATATCTATTGAAAATGTAATGAGAAATAATTTTAGATTGTTAATTTTTTATAGGAATTGAAAACTGCATAGAGAAAGTAGTTACCCCTAAACATCTACTGATATCAATTCTAATCTTGTTGTTGATAAGAAATATCAGTGGAGTCTAATATGTAGTCTAAATTGATGTTGATTTCGGATTAATAAGTTGGGAAGATGATAGTAGTGTTTAACTATAATTGAAGATCATGAATATACAAATATATGAACAATTATTATGTAGTTTATAAATATAAGTTGTTTGTATAGTAGAATTGAATAAAAATTATATGAATAATCAAGTAGATGAGCATTGGTTACACATAATGTATACTTGTAGATTGTACAAAATAAATCTCCTTGATATGAATGTTTCCATAAATGGAATGCCAGAATTGAACATCAATTTCATCCCATACAGGTTTTGCAGTAACAATTTCAGAATATGTAATACATTATTTGAAAAAGTTCTAGTTGAATAAATAATAATGTTTTTGATATTAGTGACTATAAATGGAACTTTGATATTTGCAATAACATACAACTAAGTCCTTCACAAACAAGTTTCATCACTATAGTGTTTGGGGATGAGTTCTGTAACACCTAGAGACTTTACAATATTTTCATTTTTGAATAAATTTAATTTTGTTGCTTTCTTTTTTTTATGCAACCCCATGTTAAACTTATGAAACACACAACAATTAGTTGGATTGCATTACAAACAAGACAAAATTTTAACGAACAATATATTAATAAAATATCATTATTTAATATAATATATAACCTAGCCGTTAAATTAGTTTTTATGAATATTATTAGCCACATTTTTAATTTTATATATTCCATATACACTACTAGGAATCCATGTTTTCCCAACAGTTTTAAACCATTGGTAAAGGCTCTCAAACTGTTGGGAAATCTTATCCCAACGGTTTCTAAAACCATTGGGCTGTAAGGCGTTGGGAAAGCCTTTTCCCAACGATTCAATGTGAACCATTGGGAAAAGGTATTTTGGATCCTGTTATACCAACGGTTTAGCTGAACCGTTGGGAAAATCAATAACCCAACGGTTTTAAAACTGTTGGCATAAACATATAGGGGTGTATAACCTAACTGTTTTGAATCGTTGGGAAATGAATCAGCATAGGGGGGGTATAACCCAATGGTTTTGAACTGTTGGGAAATGCAAAAGTGCACCTGTATAACCCAACGGTTTTGAACCGTTGGGAAATGAAGCAGCACATGGGGGGTATAACCCAACGGTTTTGAACCGTTGGGAAATGCAGCAGCGCACCTGTATAACCCAACGGTTTTGAACCATTGGGAAATGCAGCAGTGCACAGGGGTATAACCCAATGGTTTTGAAACCATTGGATTATACCCCCATTAATTTAAAATGAAACAGCCTGCAATCATCTGCAGGCTGCAATGAAAACTGTGTGAAAAATGCGCCATCTCACAAAAATACACTGCAATCACAAAACAAAAACACTCATTCTGTGTGTTTAGGAACACTGCAATCTGCAAACACAGAAAACACACTGCACACATAAAAAACTCACAAAACCTCACTTTAATCACCTGCAATCACACAAAAAACACACAAGAAACACATAGAAATAATCATCTCATTTTTGAAGGCTTACTCACATCTCTTCCCCTTGTATGGTTCACATATTGATGTGGTAGAGAGACCAAGAACCAAAAAAATTTTATCTTGTTGATCAAATAGGGAGGGGGATATTGGAAATTCAAGTTTATAACTCATATATGAAGAATCCCATACCTCAATCCTGATCTATCAGATAAGGGTTATTGGTTTTGATTACTCCAAGATAAATTTGATATTTTTTCGATGAATTTAATCATTCAATATACTATCCTAGAAGTATATTTACACTATTACCATTATAACCCTTTTGTTCCTAGAGTATAATGATGGGGGAATCATATACTATGGGGAAATTAATTCTATAATGTCAAGATATTTAGTTATATTGTTGCATTTATCAAGGTATTGGTTTGTGTTTAAGAGAAAGATATTGGTTAGGCTTTTGTGACACATAGATTCGATGAGGATAGATATTTACTTGATTCATGAGAGATATCACATGCCTAATTTTCAAGGGGATCTACTATGATGACATCTAACATGGTGTTTGTCAGTGGTTATGAATCATTTACATCATCTGTTGGGCTCACTTTGGAAATTTTATATCATATTATAAGAGGATAAGATTACAAGGTAATATTCTATCCCCAATCTGTAATGCAAACATTCAAATAATCCTCCATGACAATCCAGTAGATTACTACATGAATTTTAGTATATACCTTCCATAGATTATTTTTGTATCCATTTAAATTTGAATGATGATCCATAGGGAGAATCATAAAAATTAACTATTTATCACATGGGATCATGGTCCTCATGGTGGTACACTAGATGGTGAGCTATGATATGGACCAAATGCCCTTGTTATTTCATACACATGTTGTGTGACAAATTCTAACTAGTATAGTGAAATATCTTAAGGAATGACCACACCTTGAGTTATTAGGTGTTGGAAGGACCCTTACTTGAGTGATAATGATGCTATCATATTATATAAATGATATCTAACACTAACATGATTGATAAGGTAGGGGGAATAGGTCCCGAGTGACTAGAACCTTGTACCTATCTGGTGAGCTATGATATGGACCAAATTCCCTTGTTGTTATTTCATACACATGTTGGGTGAGAAATTCTAACAAGTATAGTGATTTATAATAAGGAATGACAACACCTTGAGTGATAAGATGCTAGAAGGACCCTTACTTGAGTGATAATGAAGTTATCATATTATAACATGATATCTAACCCTACCATGATTGATAAGGTAGTGGTCAATATAATGGCCTCACCTTGAGTGATAAGGTTCTAGATGAACCCAACCAAGAGTGATAAAGGAGTGTTTGGAATGTGATATTGGACCTACCATGGTTAATATGGTATTATTTCAGAAAATGGATTTACATTGATCATAATGTATTAACATGGATGTATGTTGAGTGAGAAGGTTAGTATGTGATATATAGTTGTATCCGACACTACCTTTAGTAGTATAGAAGATGTTGGGAGTTGAGTGATGAGCTATATTGAGTGAGAAGTATTAGTCTAGGGCTTTGATAAGGGTAAAAGTAGTGGATACATATAAATATGTTGGGCTAGAAAAGACATGTGTGAAGATAATTTACTATTTTGAAAGCGGTAAATTACTACTTGTGTAGAGGTAATAAAGAGGTACATGAGGGAAAATATTGATCCTTTCCATTTTTTACTTATCAGTAATGAGACATGTGGAACTTTTTTAAGGACATGAATTGATTAGTTTAATGAATGTATATATATGATTTCGTATTACAAATGGTGTGAAAATTATTAAGGCATCTTCCATACATATCTTGACTTTCCTTTCGTGTTTAAAATTAATCCAGTGGTGTTCATGGATCTCATGAATGATATCTTCCATACATATCTCAGCCCATTCATTGTGGTGCTTATTGATGATATCCTTATATACTCACCGAACATTGATATACACATTGGACACCTATAGATTTTTTTTACACTTTGACCACATTATATGTTTTATAAGATCTCAAAGTGTCACTTATTCTTCCATAAAGTATGTTTTCTTAGGCACATAATCTATAATGTGGGAATTTATGTGGACCCAAAGAATGTATAGGTTGTGGTGTCATGAGAAGGCATACAAAACATGTTTGATATTGTGGGTTTCCTTTGTTTATTTGGGTTTTACATATGGTTCATTGAAATCTTTTCCCCTTTAGAAGTGCCTATAATGAGGATTACTAAGAATGTAGTTATGTTTGAGTGGTCAGAAAATTTTAAAGAGGCCTTCCTAAAAAGTCAATGAAGTTTTGATCCTACTAAATTACTATAAATTATGAATCAGAAATGAGGTCTCCAAATTGATCCCCGAGCATGAATTGGACTTATGGACATTTCTTGCATTGGACACAGAGCTGTAGTATCTATGTGGAAGGTTCTATATTGTCCTCATCATATCAAATATGAGAATGTGTCGACATTGGAATGATATTAAATCAAAAATCTTAGTCAATGTAATATTTTAAAATATTGATAATATTTATCATTAAATACAAGTACAAGGGTCTGATGTTTCTCAACATAATGACATATTAATCTTGATCTACGATGGATATAACATTATTACATTCCATAGTAATTGTACCTAGTTGGATTATGCATGGGGATTTTCCTTCTCCTATTAGACTCACTAAATGGGTCTTCCACGGTTTCTACAACATTGATAGTCTAAGTAGGTACATGGCTAGAATTATAGATTCTTCCACAAATGTGCCTTATCCGATATACTCGGGTCCTAGGAAATCGTTCTGCACTTCCCTAATTGGGCTCAAGGAACTGAAGTTCATCTCCATACTCATCCACCTGCCCAAACCCCCACTACCCCAACTGCACAGCCACCACCCCACCTTCACAGCCCCCCTGCCCAGCCCCCCTCCCCCCTGCCTAGCCTAGCCTACCCCCTGCACATCCCACCCCTCCCCCACCTACCTAGCCCCCTCCCCCCTACCTAGACTAACCCCATGCACATCCCAACCCTCCCCAACCTGTCCATACCCCCTACCCCACCTGCCCAGCCCCCCCCCCCCACCTGCACAACCACCACCCCCACCTACACAACCCCCCTGCCCAGCCCCCCCACCTGCACACCCCCTGCCTAGCCTAGCCTAACCCCCTGCACATCCCACCCCTCCCCCACGTACCCAGACCCCCACTACCCCACCTGCACAGCCACCACCCCACCTGCCAGCCCCCCTCCCCCTGCCTAGCCTGACCCCCTGCACATCCCACCCCTCCCCTAACTGCCCAGCCCCCCTCCCCCATTTTCCCAGCCCCCCACCTACACAACCACCCCCACACCTACGCAACCCCCCTGCCCAACCTACGCACCACCCCACCCCTACCCAACCCACCCTCCCCACCAAACCCCCTACACAACCCCCATCCTCCCCACCTCACCCCCACCAATCACCCCCGCCTCCCCCACAAATTCCCATAGGGTAGTTGATTTTAAGTTTTAATCGTATTTTTTGGGTTTTTGGTGACCCATTAAGGATTAAATCTATGGATAATTTGGAGAAATTAGGTGTTTTGGGATATTTTTGGGGGGTTTAGTTTGGGAGAACTCATGTACATGATGTGTAGTTTTGAGAACACACATCATGTGTTCTTCGTACTTGGGAAATATGGGTTTTGGGAACTAAAAGATTTATACAAGGGGGTGGGTTACATGCCATGTAGTGGTGACTCGGGGTGTGCTAGTGGAAGATGAACATGTAGGGTATAAAGCTATATCTAGTGCGAGGTACATAGATAAGCATTGTGCGTGGGTAGACCTTGTGTGGGGGGGATATATGGATAGGTACATACATGGGAACCATATGTGGGGTAAAGATTGTGTATGGGGTGATACATTCCACGTAGTAGAGAATTTTTCATGCTAAGTGGAGCCTTGTATGTGAATGTACCCAGGTGGGGGTAAACATCATATACCGGAACACATGATGTGTACTTTGGAAATGTACACACTGATCAGTCTATGTCACATGGAACGAGGGGAAATTTTGGGTTATATATCATGTACATAAAGTATAGGTTGGGTACTTTTTTCTCCTTGTTGTGTTTACCCTATTTTAACCATGGAGTCAGAATTCGACTTATGAGTATTCAATTTTGATCAGTTTTTCATATAAATTTCCATGGTGGAATACTTTCTGGGTTTAAATGTGGTCTTTATGATGTTTTGGACTAAAATAATTCTTTATCAGTATTTCTTCAAGGATGGGATTCAGAATCCTCCAGCAGGTTGGGTTGTGAGATGAGAATCATGTGTGAGGGTTATGAGATCATTAGTTGGCATGGATTGTGAAATCTAAGACAATTTTGTTCAATGTTATTTCATATAGATCCTGAAAATTATAATCAAGTAGTATATATGAAGATATCTTGTTTTATCCTGACATGTTGGTACCTATTTCTCAAGGTTAGAATAGTTGAGGATTACCTCCTTTTTTTAGGATTGGAACTATTGGAACTATTGGGACGGGATAATGTTGTGGGATAGAAGTTATGGTCGGATTTCCTTAAGATATTTATACGCGTCAAAGGGACTCGTGAGGATACCATAGTGGGCTTGTTATTGATTGAGTGACCAGTGTTTTCTATAGCTGTTAATTAATAATGCCCATGTGGAGTGGTCAATCTTTTACTATAGAGCCCTTTTAAGGTAAAACTTTTATGATTGTCATGAGGACCATTGATAATTCATTAGTTATTCATTTCTTTTGTATAACCCATTGGGTGCATTATTGATAGATGATCAGTTGGAGACGTTGTTGATCGATGATCATTTGGAGGCCATTTAGGGGAATTTGGGATATTTCTTGCACTGGGTGTGTCTTGTGATTTGGATGTACTAGAGGTACCCCTAAAAGGGTGTATGTTTTTATAGTGTACTTTTTCCCATTTGAGGTTTTTTTTGAATGGCTTGGGCCAAAATTTTGGGTGCACCTGAGGATTCTATAGTTGGAAATCACTTTATAATTTCACATTGAGGACCATGGGAGCCCTGTGTTTTGGTTTGGAACTAAGGTGGGTCAAAGAGAGCCAATAGTGGTTTTTTAGAGGATAATATCCTAGGGACTGTTATTAGAGAAGATTCTCGAATTCCGACAGGACTGCGAACCGCTGCAGGGTGTCGTCCTGGAGCAGGGCCAAATCACGGCATGACCGTGGCGTGACCGTGATGTGACTACGGTGTGACCCTGGCGTGACTGCAGCGTGACCGTGACATGTTAGCCCGGTCTAGCGACATCTGCAAGGCAGCATCTTCAATCCAGGAGTGAAGGGAGCGGGAGGAAGTGGGAAAAAATTCCGGCCATTTCCTCCCTCCCCCTTAACTATGGGTGGGTAATGTATCTAAAACTCTATATAGGTATCATATATTGAATTACAACAGGACTGAAAACCACTGTGGGGTGTCTTCCTGGAGCAGGGCTAAATCACGGTGTGACCACGGCGTGACTGCGGCGTGACCGCAGTGTGTTGGCCTGGTCCAGCAACATCCACGGGGAAGCATCTTCTGGCCAGGATTCCAAATAAATCCAATGTAGTTTTCCTTCAAATTATAGAAACCAATCTTATGTTATAAAAAACAGACTCTTGATTCGGGATTGTGGTATGATAAAGATATATATTTTATATTCGTTGTTTTTAAAAGTGATTTTATTATAAAAACATGACTTTATTTATCAAATGAAACAATAATATTAAAGAAAACTTATTCAAGATATGAAAATCAATATAATTAAGCAGAATTAATAATGAAGCTAAATTCAATTTAAAGAATTCTTAAATTAAAGCGGCTATGAGAGGGACTCTACCTCAAGGTGGAACCAAGCCATCCACTTCGGCTCTTGGAGCTTTCTAACTAAAAGCTGCTTCTCCCCCACTGGGTATACGCACCTTCACACACATGCAAGGACACCTAGCCCCTATTCACACACCCGCATGGCCATGAGCATGCGCAAGGGGATCCTTACACATATGTTTATATGCATATACCAGTCTCCACTCACCTGCGTATGCATTTTTATATATATACATGGGCACACCTAGCCCCATACTTGTATAATCATTGCCATGGTTGACTATACACGTAATGGGGGAACCCACATACATATACTTACTTACCTATGCACACGCAGGCGAGTCACTCTTGACATGGTGACTCGAAACCGATGAGCATGGATCAAAGCACTACACAAAGGATATTAAGAACCTTAAAACACATAAAGGACCCTACATAACCAGAGAAAAACCAACCAACAACATTAAAGCCTTACCTCGATTAGTGAGAACCAAATCCACCTGAACCAACACAAAATGATCCAACGCCCTTCCAAAAACATAATATGGAGTCAAAAACATTGAAATCCACAAAATATATGAGGTGCAAGACAAGTAGTAATCATAGAATCTTACCTCGAATCAAAGCCGGTGGAATGAAACAATCTGAACCCCTTCTATCCTCCTTTGTAGAATATAACTACTCCCTGTCCATAGAAACCAGTAAAAGACCTAAGTGGCCAATGTGATAAAGAAAATAAAATAAAAACTAAACTAAAACATATCTGTCTCCTGTGACTATACATGTCACCGCCCAACATATAAGAACCAAAATTCCACATGGTTCAAATCATGTTCTTGAAGAAAGGGGAAAACAAATCCATATTTAAAAATGATACTATCAAAAAGTAAATTTCTATTAATTAACAATTAATATTCCTATAAATGGTATATAATTAGTTTGGCTCGAGTTTCAGCTTAGTTTGGTTTTGTTAAATACAAGTTTTTTTTGGGAAATTACATGTCTACACCATTACTAAAGGGTCAAGATAGGTTGTGGTGTAAATTTATTATGGAACGGAAGGATGAAAACATTATTTGAAGTGATTCCAACTAATATTAAATGAACAAAACTTCCTATATGAGCTTAAACAAGCTAGATATTGAGATCTCTTAGATATTGAGTAGGAAAAATTGTTAGTGATTGAATATGAATCAATATTCACTGATCTGGTAATTATATGTCAAATCATATGATTAATATAAGGCTTAAGGCATGGAGATTTGTGATGAAGCTATGAATAATGATGTGATCATGGACTAGTCTTCTGATTTTTTGAACCTATATATTTGTGGTTAGTATGATGTATTTGGAAAATATAGGTTTTACATGAATATGGAAGGGGCGTTATTTAATTCATCATTCAGTTGGAGGGAATACATCATTTATCAGTTAGAAGATGAAGTATAAGCACCTCCTTGGGTGATAAACCATTACTTAAATTAATTGTTTCTTTGAATAAGAATTCTTATGTATATAAAGACAGTATTAAGAGCCTCGATAGACCCTTAAACACTAACTTTATTATTCGATCATAGATTTCCAAGGGATTGATTATAACTATGTTCCATGGGAGTCATGGAGTCTAAGGACGGTAAATGAAAGTAAATTGATTAACATAGTAGACCTATAGATATGGTGTTCACAAGCCACCAAGGTTTAGATAAAATTCATTAGTGATTATATGGAAATGAAATCACCCTGTCACTAGGTCTCCAAGTGGATAAGATAACGATTGGGATATGAGTGGTCTAACATATGTCTTATAATTTGGATGATATGTGTATGGACTGGATGAGGGTTTAGATAAAGTAAAATATTCCTAAGAGGATTGGGCCTTATGGTGATAGATGTGGCAATTGTACGTTTAGTGTTTGATGAGTAAATAATTATGAGGATGGATTGGGCCTTATATAGGTATCATACATAAAATTCTGATAGGACTACGAACCGCCACAGGGTGTCGTCCTGGAGCAGGGCCAAATCACTGCATGACCGCGAAGTGACCGTGGCGTGACCGCGGCGTGACATCGGCGTGACCGTGGCGTGACCGCGGCGTGACCGCGGCGTGACCGCGGCGTGACCGCGGCGTGACTGTGGTGTGGTCGCGGCATGACCAGGGCGTGACCATGGAGTGACCCCGGCGTGACCACGGCGTGACCGCGGTGTGACCGCGGCGTGACCGTGGCGTGACCACCGCCTGACTGCAGCGCGACCGTGGCTTGTTGGCCCGGTCCAGCGACATCCACGGGGTAGCATCGTCCGGCCAGGAGCAAAGGGAGCGGGAGGAGGCGGGGCAGCATTCTGGCCATCGCCTCCCTCAAGGGGAAACCGTTCCATTTAAGAACCACACCACCCCATGGGTCAAATCATGTTCCTGCAAGCAAGGGGAAATAGTTCCATTTAATAATCTCTTCATTTTTCATTATGTTATTTATATAGAATGTGGTTGGAAACACCATACTAGTACACTTATCCATTGAATATGAACCTATGATACATTAATTGAGTTGAAGATTGTGCACATAACCCTGCTAGAACCCGGCCGTGTCGCACCGCGATCCGAGATTGACTACAAAACCATGCATATATTTAAGCAGTCAAACATCACAAAATCCCAAACCAAAATTAAGAAAAAATTCTAATAGGAGATGAGGTATTGGATGAATTAGAGGGCCTTATCTGAGGTTCTATGTTGTTGGGTTCGCCAGTTCCATCACATTCTGTAACAAATGGGGCCAATGATTAAAATGGATAGAAAATAATGACAGAGAAGAATTTATTAGATAAAATAGTTGTCTGGATGTTTTTTTAATGAGGGAATGAAATGAAAGATAATGAAATCCCAAGTCATCCAATGTCCTATTTCTTTGACCCTCTAAATTAGGGTTGTAAACAACCTTGAGTGCTCGCAAGCTAGTTGGACTCACTCGACAAATACTTGAATTCGGTTCAGATTTTTTCAAGCTCAATCTACGAGTAGTGAAGCCAAATTTAGTGTTATAACAACACAATCAAGTCTATCGCAAAGGCTAATCGAACGTCTAAAATTTTAACATGTTATTTTTATTCAATATATGTGTATTTAATTTCAAGCTTGAGCTCGAATTCAAGCAATATCTTGTAATTAAAATTATGATAAAACATCTTAATCAAAAAAAGTCGAGCCAAATTGAGTAGCTCAATCAAGCATGAGGCCGAGCCAGTAAATTGATGATCGATCGAGCACTGAGTATAATAAAACCATTTCATTTCACCATAACTCAAACATTCAATTAAGTTCCATTCCATTGTATAAAATATCTCAAACATAAATTAAGGTAAGATGGTAGTCATGGAGACATACCCATAAACAGCACCCGACCGTCTCCGTGACATGTGAGGCATCTATCCACAGCATCCCTGGTGAGTTTAGAGGGTTCTCTCCCACAAGGAACACTGTTGAGTTTCTATAGAATGCAAGAGCTCTACACACATTATCCCATCTTCAGGGACACCTATCGTGGCCTATAATGATCATTTCATATATAACAGAAATGATCTTTGCAGATTAAACAACACTAAAACAACAACAAATTCATTGTTTTACAGCAGAAAAAATGTAGATACCAAAAATGTAGGGAGAAAGCAGACATTTCACCCATTAGAGTAGTACCAATAGAAGAATAAGCTCCCCAAATCCAAGGCTGAGACATCCCAATCAGCTAAAGCTGAAGGCCACCCAGATTCGACTCCACCGTAGCTACTCTAGCTCTTAGGGGATAGGGGTCGACCCTGACAATCTTATTGGCCAGGTGGGAGGAGAGGGAGCTGAGAGAGGGGGACGTCATGCGGGGTTTTTGGCCATGGTGGGTCTCGCGCGCGACTGGAGAGGGGGATGGGGGATGTCGGATGAGGGGATTGAGCTCGGATGTCGGCAAGAGAGGGAGACGAGAGGGGATGGGGGAACGTCGCTGGGAGCCGAGAGGGGAGGGGGACGTCATCTTCGGAGAAGGATCTGAGAGGGGAAGGGGAACATTGCCGAAGGAGAGGGAGGGGGGCCGGGAGGCGGAGGCCGAGGCTGGGAGGAGGTTGAGGTCAGGGAGGGGAGGAGCGCGCAGGGATGAAATGTGTTGAGGGAGGGAGCCATAATTTGGGTCTAATATTTCTCAATGGTTAATAAAAACTGTGGGTAATACATCTCTTTCCCAATGGTTCTCTTAAACCATTGGGATAACCCACCATAAAATAGCCTATGCCAACAGTTCTAGTAAACCGTTGGCATAGGTTCTTTTTCCCAACGGGTTTTCTAAACCATTGGGAACAAAGTGTTGTTATAGGCTCTATTTTCAGTATTGATAATTTTAACATTCATAATATGTGTTTTTTAGACATGATATAAGAACAAATTCAATTTTTTGAATAAAAAAATTATTTTTCAAAAAATGCAGTTTTGCCACCTTTTGATGGCACACACATTTTAAATCTAGTTTTGAAACTTTTTTAAATTTAATTTTAAAAAATAAACTTATTATTTTAAAGTGTAATATCAAAACTTACTTAGGTTCAATTTTTGGTATTTTTCTAATAAGCTTTATGTTTTGATGAATAGTAAAAAAATACTAAATTTTAATTGAAAACAACTTTTTTCATCAAAATAATTTAATGTGTTATATTATAAATTTTATTGGTTTTAAAGTATAATTAGATTATATTTTTATTATTTAATATAATTTATTTCTTTGAAATTATTTTCACAATAAAATTGGATATAAACGCATGTTAATCTTTTGATGCTTTTTACTTAAAAAAAGCAATGTTTTCTCGTTCCATCAATGGGATTAATTTTAATTTAATTACTAAAACTTATGTGTTTTTGTAATGGCCCGGACCTCTCTGGCCCTTTACTTTGTCAAAAAGAAGGTCACGAAGTGTTCTGGAGGGTAAAATGGACTTTTCCCACACTTTCCAGAATTTTGAAACTACACGCCGTGTAGTTTGAGTACACGCCATGTACCCCCTTTCCGGGTATACCCCGTGTTGCAGGCCGTGTCCTCGCTGTGTGAAATAATGGGTGCACGCCGTGTTCCCAGTTCTACACGCCATGTAGTCCTTCCCCACGTACGCGTTACCAGTAAACGGCCGTGTACCGTGTTGGAGCTGTGTCCTTGCCGTGTGCAATAAATGAGTACACGCCGTGTGTCTAAACTACACGCCGTGTAGTCCTTCCCCGCGTATGCGTTACCCTCAAACCATGTGTTGACCATTCAACGGCCACAGAGTCGTGTTGGAAGCCACGTGGAGACTGTGTAAAATAACTAAGTACACGCCGTGTACTTTTCCTTTTCTCTCCTATAAAAGGAGGGGTCCCCTCCTCCTTTCAACTCACCCTCTCCTCCCCTTTCCCTCTGAGCAGAGTTCTCCCAAGAGACTCGAAGGCTCTTTATTCCATAACTTCTTTGTCCGAGCTCCGATTTACGATCCGTCAGCGGCCACGGGATCGTGAAGACGAGGAAGAACTTCCGAGCTTGGATCCGTTGTCTTTCCTTCGGCCTTTCCTTTCCGACTTCCACCCAAGGAGGTTTTTCCGGGACCCGACAGAGGTGACGGACACCGACATACTTCTTCTAAAGATGATCCGGGGGAGCGCTGTGATCAGAACCTGTTGAGGTAGGGATCTTACCTTTGTCTCTCTCTCTTTTGTGCATCATGCAGGGTGGGTATCCTATTGTTTTCATGAGAAAAAGTTGAACCATTAAATAAATATAATAACTTGTCAAACAACGGGGTTGGGAAGTTTGTGATTGCTGTGACTTTATATCCTGTGTTATTATGTTGAGAATTGAATGAGCTTCTGCTTACTGAAAATAACGGTCGTTGGGGGACTTTTCTTGTGCATTTAAATGTTTCCCTATCTTTCTAGACCGTTTTGTGGATATAACTTAGTGTAAATCGGTTAATTACGTAAATTTGTCTAATTAAATGAAAATCTGGAACCCTTGTGTGATCACCCCGGTTGAACAAAACGGAATAATGAACATGTGAGTGCTGGCTTGGATACGTCGTATGTGATGGGGGTGTTTTTGTGGGTTGTTGTGAATAGGGTGAGTAGTGGGGCTGCGGTTGACTTGGTTGTGGGTTGGTGTGAATGTTGTGATGGTGATGGGCAGTGGGGCTGCGATAAATGGTATTAAAGGGATAATGATGTACGAGTTTCAGTGCGGTTGTGGTTATGGTAGTTAGCAGTAGGGCTGCGGGGATGGGTTGAATGTGAATGGATTTTGGGTTATGAATAATAAATAAAAGAGGAAGAGTTAATGAATGGTGGGGCGTGGTAATGGAATGAGATTAATAATCAATGGGGCTGGTTGGTTGATAACAAAGGGCTTGGTTGTGTTGCTTGTGTTTTCCAAACGTGATTTATGGATGGCAGGGATATGTTTTACGAATGATCGATGTGGTTGGTTGTGGATAGTTTCCCAGTAGTTAAGGAACTAAATAATCTAATTCTGATGAAATGTGAAAACCTAAATGGGGTTGGGGTTGTTTTTTGTATGCATGCTTCGTAGTAGAAGTGCCGAGGCACGTGCTCAGTTTCTCTGTTTAGAAGCCATAGGTTGGGCTGTGGGTTTGGTATATATATATATATATATCTGTATCTTTTTTGTTTTATCACACCCCACCCATGTTGAACACTTAGTGCCGAACACTCCCATTTCATGGGAGAGGGTGTTTTTCCCTTAGTTACTAGCTTATTCCTGCTCCTTCTCCCCTAGGCTATGATGGCTTGAGGTGACCTTACACCTAAGACTCTTCGGGTAGGTTTCGATTGGGGTGGCATAGGCCCAAGACTCTTCGGGATGGTTATACTTTTTCCCAAGAATCTTTGCGATGAGGCCCAGGTGTGTGCGGGCGGGATACGTGGTTGTGAGGCCCAGGTGCATGCGGGCGGGAGATGTGGTGGTGGGGCCCAGGTGTGTTCGGGCGGGGAGAGTGTGGCAGCGTCAGGACGTTCATTGTTAGGAAGAGCAACTAACTAAAGGGAACTGGTGCGGGGTACCCAATACTCTTGTTTCTTATATACTACTACCTGTTGTGCTTGTGTTTTGGTGAGTGTGGCTGGTGAGGTTGGGTGGATATAATTCCTTTCTAGGTTTCTTCTGTTGTTCTCACGGGACATTAGGATGTCTCCCCACTTGTGCATGAGAGCTTTAGGTTTCCCTACTGAGTATACTTGTATGCTCACCCTACATTTACTTTCAGGCTTCTAGGAGGACTACCAGGGCCGTACGGGACCCTACTAGTCGTATAGTTGGAGTTTTTGCAGTTGTTGTTCTCTTGTTTTCTTTTGGTATTGTACTTTTAGCTTTCTTGTACTTGTACCTTGTAATAAAATTGTTTAAACATGCATGTGGGCTTGGTTTGGGTTTATTTCTATACACTTGTTCTTTTTTTTCCTTTTGGTGGTTGACTTTTCCTATTTCTTGATCCTAAATAATAAAAATGGTAATGCCTCCCATATTTGTGAAAACTCATACCCTTGGTGCTAGTCGCCACCCCAGGGCCTACTGGAGGCGGGACTCAGGGGTCATTATCTCCCTTCCACCAGTGCCAGCTTAGGAGGGGAATCTTTGGTGGGAGGGGGTCATGACAGAATGGTATCAGAGGCTGATGGTTGAGAGATAGGATGGAGTCTGGAGTTAGACACAGTGAGGATTACATGGGATGGTAGGGTGACAATGTTAGTCAATCTTGGTGCGTGACATAGGCCAGGGAATATTGGCTAGGACACGGGATTTTAGGGTCCCCCGTGATCCGATGCAAGGACTCTGAGCCTACCGAACGACCAAGTGAGACTACATTGATTACAGGGTAGAGACCCTAGGGAAGGTACATGCATCATCATGATTGTGTTTTACTTTATTTGGGTGTTCTGGGAAAGAAATTAAAATAAAATGATAAAATAAAACCTTGAGTTTTCCTTACTACTTGGGCTTAGGCGATCCTTGTTTACCGTAAAGCTATGGCACCTGGACGTCATCCCCGGGTGGCTCAGACCGTCGAGGCCCAGCAGATTCAAGCGGTCGATCAGCTGAGGATTGACCGAGAGGAGGAAGATAGCCAGTGGAAGAAGACTCTCCATTCTTTCCAGCGGCAGACCCTCAAGAAGTACGAGGGTAGTACTTTGGATACAGAGACGGAGGGGTGGCTTGAGGAGATAGGGATCGCTTTTACCTTGATCCGTGCTCCGAGGGAGTATTGGGTTCCCCTAGCAGTCAGTCAACTGAGAGGTGCAGTGCGACAGTGGTGGACACTCTACCTCGGAGAGAGGATAGAGGCAGAGGTTCCTTGGGCTGACTTTGAGAAGGAATTCCGAGAGGAATTCCTTTCTTCCATGATCAAGGCAGAGAAGCGGCAGGAGTTACTCTCCCTTCAGCAGGGGAGTATGTCAGTACGAGAGCTGGGGATCAAGTTCAAGGATCTCTTGCGCTTTGCTCCGGATCTCTTTCCGGATGAGGAGTCTCGGGAGAGACGTTTGGAGGAGGCGCTTCGTCCTTCGCTCCAGTATGCTGTCACCCCCTTCACCCTTCCGAAGTACTTGGTGGTACAGAAGAAGGCAGAGGTTGTAGAGAGGATGAACTCGCTGGGAGGTGCACCCTGAGAGGGGATCCAGCCAGGATCGTTGAAGGGGAAGGCAGTCAGCAGGAGGGCTCCTACGACGGGACCTTCCAAGTTCAGGCCAGTGGGGAGCAGGTCCCAGCAGTTCCAGTTCAGATCTTCGGGTCCTCGTCCCTTTTTCATGAGCCCAGGACCGAGTTGTTTTTCTTGTGGAGGTTTCAGGCACGTTCAGAGTCGGTGCCCGACCCGAGCTCAGTACGGTGGAGGTGGGCAGGTTCAGCGCCCACCTCAGCAGCACCAGTTGCCGGCGAGGCCCTTCCAGCAGCAGCAGGATCATGCTCCTCTGAGGGCAGACATTGCGGGAGGAGGCCGAACTCAGGGTGCTCCTTAGGGGCCTCGACCAGGGCGTGGTCGGGGAGGTGGACGACATCAGAGAGGCAGAGGAGCTCGGCGTGGACAGTTGCACGCAACAGAGTTGACAGCTCCAGTAGGACCAGAGGTGGCGCGAGGTACGATTTTTTTGTTCAGCACTCTTGTTTCTGCTTTGTTCGATTCAGGAGCTTCGCACTCCTTTGTTGCACCTGGTCTAGCCCATTCCTTGGAATAGACGTAGAGAGAATTTCCGTACCACTAGTAATGAGTACACCAGTTGGAGGCCAGACCAGCGTATCTTGTGTTTTCCGAGGATGTGGGATGATGTTGGGACCACATCGATCTAGTGGGGACCTTATTCTGTTACAGATCCATATGATGTCATCCTAGGCATCGACTGGTTGTTTTTTGTTGGTGTCGTTATCGACTGCTTCCGGAGAAGAGTCGTGTTCTCCGACGTGGATGGGCAGCGTGTAGCTTTTGTTGGCAAGAGGAGATATCAGGTGGGAAGACAGCGTGTGGAGCCTCTCCTTTCCTTGTTAGGTGGGATATCAGTGGTTCCAGCTGATATAGAGATGACGGATGTCCCGGAGGTTGTTGGGGAGTTCCTCGATATTTTTCCTGAGGAGGTTGTGACTCTACCCCCCCGACGTGATGTTGAGTTCGAGATAGACTTACAGCCTGGTGCCCATCCGATTTCGATGGCCCCTTATCGGATGGAACCTTCGGAGTTGCGGGAGTTGCGGATTCAGATTGACGATCTGATGGAGAAGGGTTTTTTTGACCCAGCGTATCACCATGGGGTGCTCCAGTTTTTTTTCGTGAAGAAGGCAGATGGTGGTCTCAGGCTATGCATAGACTACCGAAGGTTGAACCAGGTAACAGTCAAGAACCGCTATCCCCTCCCAAGGATAGATGATCTCTTCGACCAACTGAGGGGAGCAAGTTGGTTTTCCAAGATTGATCTACAATCTGGATATCATTAGCTGAGGGTAAAGGACAGTGACATCTTGAAGACGGCTTTCAGGTGAAGGTATGGGCACTTCGAGTTTGTGGTGATGCCGTTTCGAGTTATGAATGTACCGGCTGTGTTCATGGGACTTATGAACTTTGTCTTCCGGGAGTTTCTGGACCAGTTCATCATTGTGTTTATCAATGACATCCTGATATACTCAAGGTTAGAGGAGGATCATGTTGAGAATCTTAGGGTAGTCTTGGAAGTCCTTCAACACCACCAGCTTTACGGGAAATTGTCGAAGTGTAAGTTCTTGACACAAGAAGTACACTTCCTTGGGCACGTGGTGTCTCAGCATGGAGTGCCAGTGGACCCATCGAAGGTGGAGGCAGTTGTTTCTTGGGAAACACCCAAGAGCATGGCAGAAGTTCGTAGTTTCCTGGGGTTAGTAGGTTACTATCGGAGGTTCGTTTCAGACTTCTCTCGAGTTGCTACTCCTTTGACAGCTTTGACGAGGAAGAACCATATCTTCCTATGGAGCGAGCAGTGCCAGAAGGCTTTTGACTACCTGAAGGAGAAGTTGGTCAGTGCTCCCGTACTCAGGTTTCCAGAAGAAGGGTTGTTGTATGAGGTGTTTTGTGATGCTTCTGGCCTTGGTCTGGGGTGTGTGCTGATGCAGAAGAAGGAAGTGATCTGTTATGGGTCTAGGAAGTTACGCACTCACGAGCTTAACTATGCCACCCATGACCTAGAGCTTGCAGCAGTAGTGTTTGCAATGAAGTTGTGGAAACATTACCTCTTTGGGGAGCGCTTTGTGGTCTTCTCAGATCACAAGAGCCTACGTTATATCTTCTCCCAGTGTGATCTGAACTTACGGCAGCAGAGATGGGTCGAGTTTCTCCAAGACTATGACTTTGAGATCTCTTACACTGAAGGTAAGGGCAACGTTGTGGCTGATGCCCTGAGTAGGAAGTCGCATCAGGAAGTGGTTCGGGAGTCCACTGATTCTTGGAAAGAGATGGGAGAGTTGGCTACCTTGCACTTGGATGCCAGGGTAGAAGGTGTTAGAGGCTGTTTGTTTCAGATGACGGTGCAGTCCTCCTTACTGCAGCAGGTGGAAGAGTCTCAGTGGGGGGACTCCGAGGCGGAAGTGATGCGGGATCATGTCGATCAGGGGAACACTCCTAAGGGATGGTCAGAGGATAGCCGACATCGGATGCTTTTCCATGGAAGTTTGTTTGTTCTGGAGGCAATGCGTGAGGGATTTCTCCGTGAGTTCCATAGCTCAGCCTTGGCAGTACATCCTGGAGTTTCAAAAAATTTACTGAGGCCCGAGGGAACAGTTTTGGTGGCCCGGGGTGTAACGGGCAGTGGCGGAGTTTGTGGCTAAATGCCTAGTGTGTCAGCAAGTGAAGGCTGAACACCGTGTTCCCAGTGGTTTGTTTCATCCTTTAGATTTCCACGAGTGGAAGTGGGATGACATATCAATGGACTTCGTCACAGGACTACCCAGAGCTCAGGGTGGTTATGATTCTATCTGGGTAGTGGTGGATTGGCTGACGAAATCAGCTCACTTATTAGCAATTAAGGAGTCAGGCCCGGTGAGTACCTTAGCACAGAGGTACGTAGATGAGGTGGTACGTTTGCATGGAGTTCCAAAGACTATCATCTTAGATCAGGATACTAGGTTTACCTCACGAGTCTGGAGGGGGTTACAGTATGCTTTTGGCACCCAGCTACACCTTAGGACTGCTTTCCACCCCCAGACCGATGGGCAGGCAGAGCGGACTATCCAGACGTTGGAGGACATGCTGTGAGCATGTGTTCTGGATTTAGAAGGATCATGGGTACGACACTTGCCTTTAGTAGAGTTATCCTACAACAACAGCTTCCACTCTACTATTGGCATGGAACTGTTTGAGGCTTTGTATGGAAGGCCATGTCGTTCACCCATTTTCTGGGCAGAGGTTGGTGAGACAGGTGCTCTTGGGCTAGAGGTAGTGCAGAGCACCATAGAGAAAGTCCAACTTATACGTGAGAGGATGAAAGCGGCTCAGGATCGACAGAAGTCTTATGATGACCATTAGAGGAGGCCCTTGGAGTTCGAGGTGGGAGATCATGTGTTATTGATGGTTTCCCCTCGACGGGGGCAGCGAAGGTTTGGGAAAGGGAGAAAGCTCTCACCTAGGTTCATCGGACCTTTTGAGGTGTTGAGGTGAGTCGGTGATGTGGCATATCAGCTGGCCCTTCCACCTCAATTGGAGAAGGTTCATGACGTCTTCCACGTCTCGCAGCTTCATCGGTACTTACACGACGACTCCCACGTTATCGAATGGGGAGAGTTAGATATGGGAGACGATGCGACCTTTGAGGAACGAGTAGTCAAGATCGAGGATCATAAAGAGAAGGTGCTCCGTGGACGAACCATTCTATTGGTTCGTGTGTTGTGGAGGCATGGCGGCCTCGAGGAAAGCACTTGGGAGCAGGAGACCCAGATGAACGCTTAGTACCCGGAGTTGTTTTGACTTGTGTTTTCTCTTGTTCTTCTGAGCTTTGTGTTGATGTTGTACTTTGTACCTTTGATATATGGAATGTTTGGATTTTCAGTTGTGAGACCTTTTTGTTTCCTTGTTCCCTGGTAATGTGTGACATGTACAGATGTGTGGGGAAAGGGAAAAACCTGATCCTTAATCGATATGCATTAATGCAGATGCGATTGAACCCGTGCGGGCGAGTCAGTGCCGCCTAAAGCAGATAATATCTCGACGTAGGAGAAGGAATTCTTCCCCAAACCACATGTTCGGGCAGTGTGTTGGTTGTGTGGTGTTGGGGGTAGTGTGAGTTGAAGAATCCTAATGTATGAAAGCGGGAAGACCCAATTCCTAATCGAGACACATTAATGAGGATGCGATTAAACCCATGCAGGCAAGTCAGTGCCACCTAAAGCGGATAATATCTCGACATAGGAGAAGTAATTCCTAACAAATATGATTAGGGTTGTTGGTTGGGTTCCTGTTATAACGAGAACCCTAAGAGGTATCTTGTTGAGTTTCCTCTGGGTTGGTTTTTGAATTCTCGGGGACGAGAATGTTTTAATAGGTATCTGATGTAATGTCCCCGACCTCTCCGGCCCTTTCCTTTGTCAAAAAGATGGTCACGAAGTGTTCTGGAGGGTAAAATGAACTTTTCCCACACTTTCCAGAATTTTGAAACTACACGCCATGTAGTTTGAGTACACGCCGTGTACCCCCTTTTCGGGTATACCCTGTGTTGCAGGACGTATCCTCGCTGTGTGAAATAATGGGTGCACGCCGTGTTCCTAGTTCTATACATCGTGTAGTCCTTCCCCGTGTACGCATTACCAGTCAACGCCCGTGTACTGTGTTAGAGCCGTGTCCTTGTCGTGTGAAATAAATGAGTACACGCCATGTTTCTAAACTACACGCCGTGTAGTCCTTCCCCGTGTATGCGTTACCCTCAAACCGTGTGTTGACCAGTCAACGGCCGCAGAGCCGTGTTGGAAGCCGCGTGGAGACCGTGTAAAATAACCAAGTACACGTTGTGTACCCTAAAGTACACGCCGTGTACTTTTCCTTTTCTCGCATATAAAAGGAGGGGTCCCCTCCTCCTTTCAACTCACCCCTCTCCTCACCTTTCCCTCTGAGCAGAGTTCTCCCAAGAGACTCGAAGGCTCTTTCTTCCATAACTTCTTCGTCCAAGCTCCGATTTACGATCCGTTAGTGGACACAGGATCGTGACGACGAGGCGGAACTTCTGAGCTTGGATCCGTTGTCTTTCCTTCGACCTTTCCTTTCCGACTTCCACCCGAGGAGGTTTTTCTGGGACCCGACAGAGGTGACGGAGGCCGACAGACTTCTTCTAAAGTTGATCCGGGGGAGCGCTGTGATCAGAACCTGTTGAGGTAGGGATCTTACCTTTGTCTCTCTCTCTTTTGTGCATCATGCAGGTTGGGTATCCTCGTGTTTTCATGAGAAATAGTGTATCCATTAAATTGATATAATAATTGGTCAAACAACGGGGTTGGGAAGTTTGTGATTGCTGTTACTTTATATCCTGTGATATTATGTTGTAAATTGAATGAGCTTCTACTTACTGAAAATCATGGTTGTTGGGGGCCTTTTCTTGCACAATTAATGTTGTCCTATCTTTCTAGACCGTTTTTGTGGATATAACTTTTTGGAAATTGGTTAATCACGTAAATTTGGATGATTAAATAAAAATCTAGAACCCTTGTGTGATCACCCCGTTTGAACAAAATGGAATAATGAACATGTGAGTGTTGGATTGGATATGTGGCATGTGATGGGGGTGTTTTTGTGGGTTGTTGTGGATAGGGTGAGTAGCGGGGCTGCAGTTGACTTGGTTGTGGGTTGGTGTGAATGTTGTGATGGTGATGGGCAGCGGGGCTGCAATAAATGGTATTAAAGGGATAATGATGTATGGGTTTCGGTGCGGTTGTGGTTATGGTAGTTGGTAGCAGGGCTATGGGGATGGGTTGAATGTGAACGGATTTTGGGTTATGAATAATAAATAAAAGTGGAAGAGTTAATGAATGGTGGGGCATGGTAATGGAATGGGATTAATAATCAATGGGGCTGGTTGGTTGATAAGAAGGGCTTGGTTGTATTGCTTGTGTTTTCTTAACTTGATTTTTGGATGGCAGGGATATGTTTTATGAATGATCTATGTGGTTGGTTGTGGATAGTTGCCCAGTAGTTAAGGAACTAAATAATATAATTCTGCTGAAACGTGAAAACCTAAATGGTGTTGGGGTTGTTTGTTGTATGCATGCTTCGTAGTAGCAGTGCCGAGGCACTTGCTCAGTTTATCTGTTTAGAAGCCATAGGTTGGGATGTGGGTTTGGTATATATATATATCTGTATCTTTTGTGTTTTATCGCACCCCACCCATGTTGAGCACTTAGTGCCGAACACTCCCATTTCATGGGAGAGGGTGTTTTTCCCTTAGTTACTAGCTTCTTCCTGCTCCTTCTCCCCTAGGCTGTGATGGCTTGAGGTGAACTTACACCTAAGACTCTTCAGGTAGGTTTCGATTGGGGTGGATTAGGCCCAAGACTCTTCGGGCAGGTTCTAATTTTCCCCAAGAATCTTAGGGATGAGACCCAGGTGTGTGTGGGCGGGATATGTGGTTGTGAGACCCAGGTGTGTGCGGGTGGGATATGTGGTTGTGAGGCCTAGGTGTGTGCGGGCGGGATACGTGGTTGTGAGGCCCAGGTGCGTGCGGGCGGGAGATGTGGTGGTGGGGCCTAGGTGTGTACGGGTGGGGAGAGTGTGGCAGCGTCAGGACGTCCGTCGTTAGGAAGAGAAACTAACTAAAGGGAACTGGTGCGGGGTACCCAATACTCTTGTTTCTTATATACTACTACCTGTTGTGCTTGTGTTTTGGTGAGTGTGGCTGGTGAGGTTGGGTGGATAGAATTCCTTTCTAGGTTTCTTCTGTTGTTCTCACGGGACATTAGGATGTCTCCCCACTTGTGCATGAGAGCTTTAGGTTTCCCTACTGAGTATACTTGTATGCTCACCCTATGTTTACTTTCAGGCTTCCAGGAGGACTACCAGGGCCGTACGGGACCCTACTAGTCAGACAGTTGGAGTTGTTGCAGTTTCTGTTCTCTTGTTTTCTTTTGGTATTGTACTTTGAGATTTCTTGTACTTGTACCTTGTTATAAAATTGTTTAAACATGCATGTGGGCTTGGTTTGAGTTTATTTCTATACACTTTTTCTTTTTTTTCTTTTTGGTGGTTGAATTGTCCTATTTACCGATCCTAAATAACAAAAAGGGTAATTCCTCCCATATTTGTGAAAACTCATACCCTTGGTGCTAGTCGCCACCCCAGGGCCTACTGGAGGCGGGACTCGGGGGTCATTATCTCCCTTCCACCATTTCCTGCTCAGGAGGGGCATCTTTGGTGGGAGGGGGTCATGACAGTTTTGAATTTTGAAAAACTGATTCCATATTTGGAATTAGTGGGTCCAAATTATGTAAATAGTTATCTTTTATTTTTTGACAATATAAATAGTAACTAGTAATTTTTTTATTTATAGCACTAAAGGGTAAATTGGGTAATTAAACGTAAAAATAATATTATAAAATTACACTAACAGCTGTAAAAATACTATTGGATGAATAAATTCTACCCTTATCAACTAAGGTTCGAAATGGAATCATTTAATGAGCACTTGTCCATGAATATGACATGAATATTATTAAAATAAATGAATGTGACAAAATGTCACTCATTTTATATAAATATATTAATTTTAATATAGATATAACCAGGAGATAACATCGATTATAAATAGTTTCTGAAAATATAAAATAATTACCTACATTAAAGTAGTTTATTTATAATTTTCAGAGATTAAATAATTACCATTATTGATGACATAATAGTGATGTAGAAATTATTTTATTAATATAAATATCAAATAAATGGTTTTAAAAATATTAAAATAAATATAATTTTAATTAATTAAGGTTCTCTATGAATTTTATAGGTCACTATGACATGATATAAGTATATTAAATAATTTGGTTCGAATTTATCTTTCTGTTTAGATTTTATTTAAATTCAAAGTTATGAATAGTGTCAAAATGGACACTTGATATTTTATAAAAATAATATAATATTAAATTATTTAAAAATCCTAAAAATAATTAAAAATATACAAAAATATTATTATATGGTCTAAAATGTCATAAAATGTCCATTTATGGACAATCTACACAATATTAGTAAAAATTTATAACCTTTTAATATTTAAAATGTTATTACCACAATTAAAATTAAATAGATTAATTAAAGGTAAATCAAAATTATAAGGTTTGAAATAAAACCAAAACAGGTAAAACAAATTATTGGATTAATAAGATTCAATAAATAACACATTAATACCAATTTTTAGTAGTTTAATGGACACTTGTCCTTGAAAATAAATTATATATTATTTAAATCAAAGATAGTTACAAAATAACACTATCTTGTATTTTAATATCTTTTATGTGTCCACATAGGGACAAAATCAGGATATGAACGAATATAAATATATATTTTGATCTAAATGAAATTAGTTTCATTAAATAAATTTATTTTTAATTTTTATAAGTTATATAATTACCTTAAAAGTCTCTTCAATTCTAAAACAATATTTACTTAATTAACATAAAAATAGAATAAATGATTTTAATAATATTAATTTTGATATATTTTGAATTAGTTAATGTGTCAAACAAATTTCCTATATCTATAATATATATTATAGATGTTTTAATGTATTATATTTGAATTCCCACTTTTTTAATGTATTTTAAGTCAAATTAAATTAATAGTATTAAATTTGGAAATAATGATATCTTAGTGAATTAATTTATTATTAAATTATTTTAAAATCACAAAAAATGTTAAATAATAACAATAGGATATTATATGGTTTAATATTTATCCTAATTTTCATTTATGGAACATTTTTAATTATTTGGATCCAGAATAGTCTTGTAATATTTTAATATTTCGAGAGTTTTCAAAAGTGCTCCTCCTTCCTTATAAAAGAGTACCTCATCTCTCACTTCCTCACACTACCTTGAGCCCTTCAGTTCAGCCAAAATATACCCTTTTCTCCTCAAAAATTCCCTCACTTCATCCTAGAGGCCATAATTTGAGTATAAAGCGAGCCTAAGAAATTCTTTTGTACAAATCAAAAGGAGATACTTGAAGAAGAGGTAATTGTTTTACCAATTCAATTCAATTTATTTTCTTCTTCTACTTCCTCTTCCTGTGTTGTTTCCATAATAAATTAATCCCTCCAGTATAATATACATGATGAAATTTTATTATTATTATGGGAAAACCATATTGATCCTTTTATCCATTCTATGAATAACAATATCACTATGCGTGTGTGCGTACAACTTACCATCTTCACGCTGTGGTGTACTTTGTTATTCAACACTAATTTATTTGGACGGGTATAATGATTAGTATAATGGATATAAATAATGAATATTAAATGATAATAATTCTGTATGATTAATATAAAATCCTATTTCATTCCATTTAACTATTAAGGGAATGATACAGTCACTCGTGCGTACGTACAACCTACCGTCTCCACGAAGCGATGAGATTCATTATCCACGTTAAATATTAAATAATAATTATAAAATTAATATGATGACTAAATATAATTTTTATGAACTTAATATCATTCTGGATATGAATAAAACATATTCTATGCTTAAGAAACATGACTTATATGAAAAAAATGCATAGGAAAACGAAGTAGTTAACACCTCCAAGAATTGTAATACTGAAATATTATTAACAAAATGATATAAGCGGATCATATATGATATCATAAATATGGATATGGTCCTGGTATAATTTAATGACATACTTAAACCATAATAAAAGATGTTAAAAAACTCTCGACTAAAGTAAAATACAAGGTTAGGGTTAATTTCACAATCTCATTATTATCTGAGTTTGTTTATACATAAGCATCTACTAAGAAATCTTTATCATCCATATCCAAGTTTCTTAAAATGTATTTCAAAATATTATTAAAAATTATTTAAATTCATTTTTACCCATATTTTACTTTTTATAAAATGTTTTGAAAGAAATATTTTTGTTGTTTTTCAAACGAGGTACTTTATGACCTTTTCGACAAATTTAGGAAAGAATATTTTTTTAACTTATACAGCGCGTGAGGATATTTTCCGCCATTATTATGCCTTACCATTTTTAAGCATCCCTTATAGTCTTCTAAGGTTATTTTCAAAAGAAATATTTTCTTTTATAATTTCATGACTTTTAAATGATTTCGAAGTAAAAAGGGATATTTCTATCAAAGAGTTTTAATGATTTAGTTAGATTATTTTCATCTATGTCAACATCCTTTGTTGTATTTTATGCTTAATTGAGTTTGATTTATTATGATACAATATTCCATATTGTATTGATGTTTTTATGATATGTTTGACTGCGGATGTGCTATTTTGATACCATTCGTGGTTTATGATTATATTATTAACATTTTTTATGCAAGTTTTAATACAAATGTTTATGTTATGTTTCACCCTTTTCATATGAAGAATGCATTGGACTTAGTAATTGAAGGGAGGGGCCCTCTATAGCCACTCGATGTATCAGTATATCTCATGAGACAAACTAGTTTGATTTTTTAACCATTTATGTATGGTCTTGGCATGAGGCCTTGATGGTATAGTTATGATGTACGACATTATGTATTCCCTCATTATGATATTTTTTATGGATATTACATGTGATTATTTGACCAATAGAATATCCATGTGATTGTTTAAATGGAATTATTTGATTTATTCTTGCCATATTATGCTGAAGATTATGTTTAAAAAGCTTCTGTTTCAATTTTATACCATGCCTTAAAAGTGTATGATTATTTATGATAGCTTCTACTATATTGTTTACCATTACTGAGCATCTGAGCTCACCCATTTATTATGTTTTACTTTTCTAGGTTTCCAAGATGTGTATTATGATTGATATGTGGGGTTAAGCCAGGATAATAATTTAATCATCAAATGATTATCCATGTTGTATTTTATGTTTTTAACTGTAATGTAAGGTTAATGTATGTAATCTATTTTCCAAGATTGTTAAACTGATCCGTCCTTCGGGATTTGATTCCTGGTAATCGTGCCAATGTATTAAAATAATGCACCAACTCTGGGAATCTGGAGCCGGGGTATTACTGTTGGTATCAAACGAAATTTATCAATAACCTTGGAAATTAGATTTAGAAAACATAACACTATGAATGACTTTGAGGATAAGTCTAAATATAGGATATCATCCTTTAGATTTGGTAATGGATAACCTAGGTTAATCCAATGAACAAATGGATTGAAAAGAATATTCCACCATTTAGAGATCTTATAAATGATTCTTCATGACTGTGTCACTATGATTAGAATTTATCACATTATGCATTGAGTTTTGGTCAATGGTTAGAATCAACAGGGTTATACATGCAATGGTTATACTACTGATAATTAAGAGGCTATAAAAGAAAAATGAAAAGAAGGATGTATTAATGAATAATATGTTGAAGTGTAGTTAATGGTTTAATAGTGAAGTAGAATGATTAAGGTTATTTTTTATTTGGATACAAGAATTATTAAATCAATGAATCTATAGTTAAAAGATTCATGAGATATAGATGGATGGTACTGTAGTACATCTTCATCAAGTATTTGAAAGAATGAATTATTTCATTAAGTTTTTGAGGTTATAGAGGTATTTTTCAATAAGAAATACATTATATTGTTTGGGGAATCTCATGTTACGATTGATTTTAAAAATTTAGAGACCATTTTAGACTGTTAATTTGGACAGAAGTATTTTGGAAAAATCTTAAGGTTGGAATGGAGTAAGTTGAACATTGGATATTATTGTTTAAGGTTAAAGTATGATTTATGGGATACTTTGAGTTAACTTTTTTGGTTTCAGTAAATATTTAGAGGATAAAGGAAATACTTGCGAGCCTTATGGTTTATCAATAGTGTTTCTGGAGTGAAATATACATTGTTAACATTCATTTCCAGGTGTAGGGGATGAAGTGAAAATAGATCAAAGCACAACAAAATGATAACATTGATGGAATCAAGTATGTTTTCTCAAGTTCTTATCTGAATAGTAAAACAATCCCTCAACTCTAGGAAAAAGTATAAAAAAATGTGTTATCCTAATACCTTATGTTTTGTTGAACCAATTCTATTTTAAATCATCATAGATTTATGGTTTTGAGGCCCATAATTTTCAATTGATTGTTCACTTGTTTGTGATTGATGACCTTAATCACTCCCTATAAATATTTTCATTTGTTCTCCAAGCACATATCTCTACTTTCCACTAATGTTCTATTCCAAAGCCTAATTTGGTGATGACCTTCACATTTCCTTTTCCATCTTATTAAGAGTATATTTCATATAACCCTATTACTGATGTGGGTTTTCCACAAAGGTATTTTCTAGTATCAACCTTTTAGTTTCAAAGTACAATTTCAAATAGCGAGGAAACAATTTATTAGAGGGGAGAATGTAACACCCCGAGACTGTATAATATTTTAATTTATTAATAAATTTATTTATTTTTAATTTCTTTGTTTTTACGCAACCCCATTTTAAGCTTACCCAACACACAAAAATGAATTGGCTTTCATTACACACAAGGAATAGTTTTAGTGAGCAACGATATATTAATAAAATATCATTATTTAATATAATATATAACCTAACCATTAAATTATTTGTTATGAATAGTATTAACTAAATTTTGAATTTTCTTTATTCCATATAATTTTAATATTCATATTATGTGTTTTGTATACATGATATAAGAACAAACTCAATTTTTCAGATAAAAAAAGTATTTTAAAAAAAATGTAGTTTTCCCACCATTTGATGGCGCACCCATTTTAAATCTAATTTTGACACTTTTTTATATTAAATTTTATAAAATAAACTTATTTTTTGAAAATTTAATATTAAAATTTACTTTGGTTCAATTTTTAGTTTTTTTGATATGTTTAATATTTTGATGAATAGTGAAAAATACTAAATTTTATCTGAAAACAACTTTTTTCATTGAAATAATTTAGTTTTAAATTGTAAATTTAATTGGTTTTAAAGTATAATTAGATTATATTTTTATCATTTAATATAATTTTGGTCATTGGAATTATTTTCACATTAAAATTGGATATAAACACATGTCAATCTTTTGATGGTTTTTAATTTAAAAAAACATGTTTTCTCATTCCATCAATGGGATTAATTTTAATTTAATTACTGGAACTTATGTGTTTTGAATTCTGAATAATGGATTCTATATTTTTAATCAATAGGTCCAAATTATTTAAATAAGTTTCTTTTTATTTTTTTGACAATATGAATAGTAGTTTTAGTAAATTTTTTTATTTACCGTGTTTAAGGGTCAATCGGGTAATTAAATGTAAAAATAATATTATAAAATTACCCTAACACCTGTAAAAATCCAATTGGATGAATAAATTCAACCCTTATCACCTAAGGTTTGAAATATAATCATTTAATGGACACTTGCCCATGAATATGACAAGAATATTATTAAAATCAATGAATGTGACAAAATGTCACTCTCATTTTATATAAGTATGTTAGTTTTAATATAGGGATAACCAGGAGATAACATCAATTATAAATAGTATCCACAAAGATAAAAGAATTACCTACATCAAAGTAATTTATTTATAAATTTTAGAGATTGATTAGCCACTAAATGAGGCTAATATTCATTGTTAATATACATAATATTCATGTTCTTTATTATTCATAAACACCATTTTAGTGCATTTTACACTTTGAACATCATTTCACATTATGATTGTAATACCTTCTTAAAATGCATTATTATGTGGTACATTTTTGAACATCATTTGAAGTAACCAATGATTCATATTATTATGCATATTTTAATTTTATATTTTTGTAAATTTATCTACACTCCAATATGAACATGTTTCATTCAGGGATCAATGGAGAATTCATAGAAGAAGATGGGGATATTTTGTGATGAAAGGAAGCAATTCTAGAGAAGGCAGATTGGACACCAGCCCACTCATGAGACAGTGGGGCCCAACATACAGGTCCAATGAATTCCAAATTTCGTGGGATGATAGAAGACATGTCTAGGAACAAATCAATCTTAAGGATTCAATGCTAATTCTGCCTCCATGGTGTCCATTTAGGTGGCCCATGTTAGATATAAAATTCTGGGCTAGATTCTGCGGCCCAGAAAAATAGCCCACCAATTAAACCATATCTCGAAAACCATAACTCCTTTTGGGCTGATATTTTACAGGATGTTAGGGGACGTTTTTAGATTAATTTAAGTCTTCTATGGACCACCAAAATTCGTGAATCAAGAAGGTGTTTCAAGCACGTCTGTTCGGTGCATGAAAGCTGGATGCCTTTTCGGGTAAAGGGTGGAAAGTCTTCTTTCCACAAATTTTCCACCACCCTAGGCCTACCATAATCAAGTGGGATGATTTTTACTATTTGAGGATCGACCCAAGGCTTCCAAAATGCCTATTTAAGGCAATGTTGGTGGAGTATTTGATAATCTTGGATCTTTTTTTCATATTAATGTTATGCTGCCAATTTCTCTTTGTAATGTTCTTCCTTCACATGTAAGTTGTTTTAATTCATCCATGTTTCTTAATAAAAGTTCCTCTTATCTTATTATTATGTTCTTCTCCTTATCACTTTTATACCATTGGTTCAAGGTGTGAAATTTTTCATACCAAACCTTGTGATATTATCACACAATAGTGGAGTGATTGTTATTTTATTGCGTTTTTTTACTTCTCCATTTCCTCCCTCATGAGTCTACTTTTCGCTTCCATTGAAACCATAGAATCAATGGAGGGAAAACCCACTTATGGGTTGATCCAAGGGAGTATCAAGGGGATGGATTGGATGTTATTTATCACCTCATTAATGTATAATAAATTCTTTAATTGATATTTTTATTTGATGATTTTTAAACTCCACCGTCCTTGTTGAATTTAAGGCCACACACTTCAAGTGCTAATACGAACCTTTACCTTGAAGTGATCAAAACTTTGATCCTTCAAGTATATAGGTGATTAGTATTAAAGGGTGTAGGCATTAAACTAGTAATTGATGATGTTGTTTTATCTCCTTAAATGAACCCATCTCAAATATAAGAAATTGAAATCATTAAAAAGGAAATACATCCAATACACCCCGAGTGATAACCTAGGATCAACTCATTCTTTTAAATTGAATTCACTTAAGTCTCTTAGAGTTACTTTAAACCCATATAAAATCAACCCATGTTGGCCACTTCATATCCAAAAACAGTCCTTAGAATGTGCGTGTCTATAGGTTACTTCTTAGGTCTCTGTGGATTCGACAACCCAAGCTAGACTACAAGGACCGTTCTACCTTCATCTCTTGGGAAAATTTGAGCAAGAATCAGAGATTAAATAATTACCCTTAATGATGACACAATAGTGATGCAGAAATTATTTTATCAATAGAAATATAAAATAATATATTAATAAATTATTGATATTTTATAAAAATAATATATTAATAAAATATTTATAAATCCTAAAAATCATTAAAAAAATTAAAATGATAATTATATGGCCTAAAATGTCATAAAATGTCCATTTATGGACAATTGACACCATATAAATAAAAATTTATAACCTTTTAATATTTGAAAGGTTTTTACCACAATTAAAATTAAATAGATTAATTAAGGATAATTCAAAATTATAAGGTTTAAAATAAAACCAAAACATGTCAACAAATTATTGGATTAATAATATTCAATCATTAACACATTAAGATCGATTTTGAGTTGTTTAATGGACACCTTTAATTAAAAATATATTATATATTATTTAAATCAAAGACAGTTACAAAAATGTTAAATAATCACAAGAGTATAGGATATGGTCTAGCATGTATCCTAATTTTCATTTATGGGTCATTTGTAATTATTTTGATCTATAATATTCTTTTTATATTTTAATATTTTGAGTTTCCAAAAGTGCATCTCTCCTCCCTTATAAAAATCACATCCTCCCTCACTTCCTCACACCACCTTGAGCCCTTATGTTCGGCCAAATCCTGTCCTTTTTTCCACCAAACATTCTCACTTCATCCTCGAGGCCATACTTTGCGCATAAATACAACCTAATAAGTTATTTTGTGTAAATAAAAAGGAGATACTCAAAGAAGAGGTAATTGTTTTACCAATTCAATTCAATTTCTTTTCTTCTTCTACTTCATCTTCCTATATTGTTTCCATAATAAAGTAATAAATACAGTATCATATACATTCTAATATGTTATTATGATTATGGGAAAATTATATTCCTCCTTTTATCCATCCTATGAATAAAAATATCATCATGCGTGCATGCGTACGACTTACAATCTACACACTGTGGTGTAGTTTTTTTATTAAACACTACCTTATTTGGATGGGTATAATGATGAGTATAATGGATATAAATAATGAATATGACATGATAATAATTCCATATAATTAATATACCATCTTATTACTTACCATTTAACCATTAAGGGAATGATACCATTGCATGTGTGTATGTACGGCCTACCGTCTCCATGACGTGATGAGATTCATTATCCACATTAACTATTAAAGAATGATTATAAAATTAATATGAGTAAATATAATGTTTATGAACTTAATATAATTCTATATATGAATAAAATATATTCTATGCTTAAGAAAAATGACTTATATGACAAAAGGTGCATAGGAAGACGAAGCAATTAACATACGAAACAATTATAATATTGAAATACTATTAACAAAATGATATAAGAGGATCATATATGATATCATACATATGAATATGGTCATGATATAATTTAATGACATACTTCAACTATTATACAGGAGGTTAACACACTCTTGACTAAAGGAAAATACAAGGTAAGTGTTAATTTCACAATCTCATTATTATCTGAGGTTATATGACGCCTCCCTGAGGTTCAAGCCCAATAAACATTGGTCCTGACCCCCTTCACATCGGTTCACCAACGCCATCCAGAACTACGCGGACTTTAATCCTTGCCAAGGCAAGGTACTTAGGAATCCTCCCTAAGGTTCAAGCCCAATAACCAATCCCAAACTACGTGGACTTTGATCCTTTCCAAGGTAGGATATGTAGGAAGCCTCCTTGAGGTTCAAGCCCAACACCTATTGGTCCCACACCCCTTCATGTCAGTTCCCACCATCCCGAACTACATGGACTTTGATACTTGCCAAGGCAAGGTACGTAGGAAGCCTCCCATAGGTTCAAGCCCAATACCCATTGTTCTTGACCACTTTTTATGGCGTTGCTGATGACTTACCTTCCCCAATGGAAGGTGGGTGTCAGTTATGTATGTCCTAGGGGTGCAGAGGGAACCCACATCGTCCGAGCTGCAGGATGTTAAACTGCCAAGCACCATCATCCTCATCACATGATGTTAAACTATGGCCTCTCCCCATGCATTATACATGGGGTTCTCCACATTAGACATTCTATACGCCCATTGGTCTCCACGGGAGTGTGATCATTCCTCACATGGAATGAGATCCTCTTTATTGGAGTGATGTCTGTACACGGGGAAAGGGATACCATCTTGGTGTAAGCCCTTAGCCTTTCTTGTGGGAGGCAACATCCTACTCCTCCTATCTTCCTCCTAGAAAAAGACCAGATAGGGGGGATGGGCAATGGATCCCTCCTTTATTAGGTGAAAAATCCCTCTCCCTTTGGGCTTTGTCGCCACCCAGGCCTCCATTATGGAGTAAGTCCCAATCTCCATATTCCTGGGCTGCTAACCACGTGTAAGCGCCTGTTTCCTTTTTGGGCTGCGGACCATGCTTTAGCCCCTGTTTCCATTTTGGGCTGCTAACCACATATAAGTCCCATTCCACTTCCCACAGACGCACCTTTCGTGACACGATCGTCAGGTCTCTATTGCCTTTTGTTTCTCAGACCGAGCATGACTCACGTGGGCTTAGAGTAAGCATCGACCATGACACTCTCCCTGGGAAGCCTGGAGTGTAATCCCCAAACACCATCCCAAACTATGCAGACTTTGATCCTTACCATGGAAAGTTATGTAGGAAGCCTCCCTGAGGTTCAAGCCCAAAAACCATTAGTCCCAACCCCCTTCATGTCGGTTCACCAATGCGATCCCAAACTACACAGACTTTGATCCTTTCCAAGGCAAGGTACGTAGGAAGCCTCCCCGAGGTTCAAGCCCAACAACCAATCTCGAACTACGCTGGCTTTGATCCTTGCCAAGGCATGATATGTAGGAAGCCTCCCTGAGGTTTAAGCCAAATAACCAATCCCGAACTATGTGGAATTTGATCCTTGCCAAAGCAAGGTACGTAGGAATCCTCCCAGAGGTTCAATCCCAATACCCATTGGTCTCAACCACTCCATGTAGGTCTACCCCCGTCCTGCATGACGTCAAACTGTGCTTCCCTTTTGTCTCTCATGACACTAAACTATCCCCCAATCAGCGGTAAGACATTTTCCACCACATCCAGTAGTCATATGTTGTGCCCCCATCCAACGGTAAGCCATTGTCAACCCCAATAAATGGTAATCCGTTGTCAACCCCATCCAGTGGTAAGACGTTGTAATCCCCTACCCAACGGTTATCCGTTGTGAACCTCCCACAATGGTAAGCATTTGTGATCCCCATTCAGTAGTAAGTCGTTGTCAACCCAAACCCAATGGTAAGCCATTTTCATCCCTAATATTGGGGCCCATATCCTTGGTCCATCCCAGTGGAATCAGAACAACCTCAGGATTCTAACCACACGTAAGCCCTAGTATATCATTGGGTCACTATCCTCTGCACACACCTTGATCCCATACTCCATCCTGAACTACATGGACTTTGATTCCCTACTAAGAGGATATGTAGGAGGCCTCTTCGAGGCTCAATCCCAACATCACTGTCGCCCTTAGGTGGACTCCATTTAATTCTCTATCCACTTCACTCTACCATACATCATCCATCCTGATTTCCACCCAGGATGCCACATCTCGGTGAGATCATGCCAATTATCCTCATAGAATCAGTGTTCCTTCCAGGGGTTGCACCCATCTAATCCACTCTAGTCAGTGTTTCGATCTGTCCGATCTGTCTCCGCTAGACGTTAAACTCATGGAATACCCTGAGTTAAACATGGGAAGCTGAGGAAAAAATCTGAGTCATTCCCATGGAATATAATTCCCCTCATTTGACGTGGGATTCCTCGGGCATCCTCTCCCTTGAGAAGCCCTATAATAAGGGGAAGAAACCCAGATGCACTAGTGTTCAAGCATCCAGACACGCCAGTGATTTCCAAAGTGACTACTCTCTCGAAAAAAGGTTTCTTCCCTGGATGAACACATTGTATTTTCCCAAAAGATGTAGTTTAATTAACTAGATTCCATGAAGATATGGCACTGGGAAGAGTTTCATGAACAATGTCTTAATCTATAAGGGAGACCCGAACTAGGTAACAAGTTCCGAGGAGGAATCCACGGAAAGAAGAACCGATATCCCATAATCCTGTTTTGATCAATGATAAAACATTCATGAATAAGATACAGATGTCGCTCGCCTTTGGAAAGTGGTAATGAGGGTAAACAGTCAGCGCATCCTCATCTTTCTCAAACAGACGGATGTGCTCGCCCCGACAAAAGCGTCGAAAACATAAATGGTGAACCCAACGTGAATGTTATTCTCCTAAATGTGGATATTAGTAGAATTAGATACATCAATGGATTAACATGTCACTGGATCTAGTTATTCGGTGCCAGGTCCTGCCATGAAAATATTGGTCCTACTGTGAAACTCACCAGAAGTCGGGGTAGTTAAAACGTTGGACATCCTGGTCCATGAAGTTGTCAGTGTGGATCCTTCTTACCATCCATGGAATATGGAATGGTGCTATGGTATTGGATGTCGACTTATTTGTTTCAGCACTAATAGTTTAATCTCCCTGCTTTCCAGGAACCAAGTTTCTGTATCAGGAATCTGATCGCCACCCATCCATCGACACAAGGGTAGGGGCAGCGCCAATGCGGAAATCCTGCGTGGATCCACCGCTTATGTGATAGCTTCCACACCCACAACTTCTAGGAACCCACGCCCATCTCACATTTTGAATTCATTCAATGAAGGGTGATAAGTGACCTCATCTGCTAATACAAAGAGGAGGGGATTATCCCAACTCGGGATATGGCCCGCCAAGATTTAGAGGAATCTGCACCTTGTTTCCACCGTCACCCCCAAGGGTCGCGCAGGAATCCACTTCTCCCCACTCCAACGTACAACCGTTTCGAGAGCCTCTCCTCAAATTGCTTTGATGACTTGCTCCCATACGTCGATGAGGTTGGGGATGTCTGGTCCATCCCGACCGGGATCCCGTTTTAGGGGATCGCAAGGAGGGATCCCACTAGGTCGCGCCAGTGCCACCAATCAGTCCCACGAGTTGAGGAGTAGGTAAGCCATGCGCCTGAGCCACCAGTCCCAGTCCGGCTGACCCGTCGCCAGCGTCGGGCACAGGCTGAAGAGGACGCCCACCGAGGGGCGTCAACGTCAGCAACTACTATGGTTTGGTCCATCTCCGACGTATATCATCAACCCCTTGTGTATGCTGAGCAAGAGAACTTATATACCCGACCCAGATCGAGGCCCGAACTGCCCCACGGGTAGACTGGGTCGACTCTCTTGGTCTCTGGTATAGGTAGTGGCCACCGCGGACCAACCCGCGACAACGACACCCAGTACAGAGGTTCTCCCTATACCGCCACCATTGAGAACACGAGTCCTCCCAGCTTACAAGATCTTCATGGAGGTCTAGCCCATGCTACCTTCAATCCAAATGAGAGTCCTCCCCACGGTAGTGACACTCAGTACAGAAGCCTCTCTCATTCTCATTACGTCGGGTATGGGGTCATTCCTCCTACCACAGACTTCCAGTATTGGGACGTTGCACATCCAGTCAATATCCAGTGTGGGGGACCTCCCCATGTCCTTAAAGTAGCTGGAGAAGGTCCTCCTCGCCTCAACAATCATAGGAGTGAAGTTCATAATTGCTTCATTGGCACCCAACACGGAGTTCCTACCCATGTTCGGCTTGAACGGTATAAGGACCCTCCTCGCGCTGTCACTGCCAGGGGAAACAAGCATAGAGGCCCTACCCCTGCTCCTACCATCTCTAATGGAGGTCTTACCCACTCCATAATTTACAGAGGATATACCCTCATCACATCAGCTAGTGTACATAGAGGTCCCCCCAATGTTACCTTTGATATATGTCCAGGTGCTCCTAGAACCCTAGCTCACTCTGGCAGAAATCCTCTCTGCCCCAGCACCAATATGGCCGAACGTCCTCCTCATGCTGGAAATCTACCATGGCCTGATGAACCATCCCAGGGTAAGAGGGTGGGTCATCACCTCTATAAAAAAAATGCCGAGAATATTTAGACTGAGATTAAACTAGTCTGGTTCTCAGATTCTGAGGTGGAATACGACTCAGTGATGGAAACCTCGCCTAGATCCTCTATGTCAAGGTTCGGGGCAGAAAAAAGGCGCATCCGCCTCATACTTATAGAATTTGAGTTCCATTAGATTCCAGCCTCCCTTTGTAGGCATATACAGGAAGACGAAAATTTGTCAACCCCATAGGTTTGGATCGTGAAATCTCCCCCATCATCACCGGAAGCACTCCATACCTCGACTAGAGATCATAGAGAGATATTCTGGGGACCAATGGAGGACGAGCAGTAGTGTGGTCCATTGCGAGTGTCCATAGTCCTTGATCTAGAAACTACGGTCATCTGCCCGTCTTACCATGATGTGGTGGCTAAGTCACTACACTCTTCAGAGGAGAGCCCAAGATGCGACAGTTTTTAGCTCGCTCGCCGTATTCTCCGCCGTCCATCCTGCCATCTCAGCTGTCTACTTCAGTACCTTTACCAGTTCCCTAACCGACTTTGGTTGAACAGTGGGGAAATGAAGGTCCAGACCCCGGATCTGGACCAAGGAACTTGTGGGATATTCTCGTAGCGTACCATTTCCCTGAGGTGTTTTGGCCAATTTCTGTACCGAATTTCAGTGTGCTGGAATCGCTCAACCAGGAGGAGGTTGTTTACTTTCGCCAGACCCTTTGGGTGACTCATTTATGTATTCATCAGTGACAAGTGTCCTACCCCAAGATTCGGTCTCACTTTGAATACATCAACCAAAAATTCTGTTTGGTTTATTTGGACGCACTCCCCGTGGACCAGTGCCCTGAGTCACCAGGCCACCATAGGACCCTCCAACAAGGATGCGTCCAGAGATTTAAAGTGCTCCATAGGATCATAAATGAGGCTTCTCCCCATGTGATAATCTGTGGTTGGGGGTAGTACATGGCCCTCCATTTTAGTTCCATCCAGTGCCAACCCGATTTCCTGGGCAACATAGAGGATATGCCTCCAGGCAGGGTCACGGTTAACATGGCCGACCTACCGGTGGGTGAGAATGAGCAAGAGCTTCATGGAGAGGACCTACCCCCTGAAGGATTTTCACACCTCTTGGACCCATTGGGAAGGATTACTCGTAAACAGAGGAATCTACTAGATCATTTAGTGCCCACTGAGGCGTTGGTCCTCAGCTGAAATCTCAACAAGGGTAAGGAGAACCTCGAAGACATCAAACCCTCCGACCCGTCTAGATCAGTGCAGAAGGAAGAAGGTGATCCCAAAAAAGCTGTGTTGCGTTAGCAACTCACCGAACACAAGAAGATGGTCGATGACCTCCTTTCTGAATGCATTGTAGAGTGAAAGACAGACTACGGTGATCCTTAGCCGGGACAGCAGAGACATACACAACTTCCCCTCAGCGAACTACCTCCAGGTGACCCTGACCATCCTGCCCATGCAGATAGGGTTTAGGTTGGAACTTATAGAAATAGGGTGAGGTATGAGTCTCCAAATCCACCCAAGCGGTATGACAACCATAGGGACCCAACTCGGGTTCCCCCAGCTTCTCTACAGGTCGTTCCACCAACCGCTCCATGAACCGTTGGGCCTGCTTATCGTGTTGAGGAACCTGCCAATGCACTAGTGGTCAGGGATCCCCGTCAAGATAGGAAGCCCCACCCAGATGATCCAATGGAGGAACTCATTTCCCATCTCGAGGAATTGGAGATGCGACTAGTGGCAATCCCGCCTGATGTCAAGACATATCCAGTGTGGGTGGATGATATGCCAACACCCCTAGGTTTCGGAAATCACACTTTTCCCCCATTAAACTGGACAGGGGACCCGCTACAGCACTTGGCCCACTTTATCTCAAGATTTGGGCCCATGTTGGGAACTCCAGTGCAGTAGGAGGCCGCCAAACTCTGATATGCTTCATAAAAACATTGGAGGGGCAAAAATTCGTTTGGTACATCCAGCTTCCCATTAGATCATTAGCCGGATGGGAAGACCTCCATAAGAAATTTCTCTACGAGTTCAGTTCCACCACTTGGAAGTCAAGTATCACAGACCTCTTTAATTTCAAGCATAGGCCTGATGATAACGTTGAAGAATTTTTCACCGATTGGAAAGGGCTCATGTACTCCCCTGACATGCCACTAACTCATGAGAAACTGCTGACGATGTGCGTAGGGAATTTCAAGACAGAACTGGTACCCTATCTAATCACCCAGAACTAAACTGGGGGATTTCGGGACTTCTTTGATAAGGCCTAGTGCCTAGAGGAATCCTTACATCAGGCTATGAAGACACGTCTGTTTCCTCCTGCAATCCCCGCGAGAAGGACCACCAAGGCCGAGCCCACCGTAGTGGCTCAAATAGAGTCCCCCAGGAAAATAGAGTTGTTACCAGTGGAGCTGCCTCCACAGCCTCATAGAGGCCCCCCACCTCAGGCGCGGCCTCCGTCCCAGCAGTGCCCACCTCATAATCGGTAGGTTCCCCCATGAAATGTTCCCCCACCACCTAGGTGAGATAACTAAGCTCCACCTTTTCGACAGGATCCTCCAACCCCTCGTCATGGTCCGACTCCAAGGTCCCCCTTCCTGGACAAGAGGAACCAAACCTACTCATTCAACAAGGCTCAGGTTCCCGGTTACTTTTGTTGTGCCCTAGAGGAGGGGATTGTATGTTTGCCTGAATGCAGGAGCCCAGAAGAAGGAAAACTCACTGATCGCTCTAATTACTGCCCCTATAACCGGATCCTGGGGCATGCCCTCAAATAGTTCTATGTGTTTAAAGACTGTCTTCAAGACTAGGTGGATAAAAACATAGTTTGGTTAGGCCTGGCTCTGGTATGGGTGGAATGTGTCTTCGTGAATCCAGACAACAATAGTGACAGTGAAGGAGAGTGGCATCAGGTTTCTAACCGCAGGTCCCGGAAGTAAGATGATTGGATGGCTCGTAAAATATTCACCCATGACCATGGTGTTATTCGTGCACGCCTGAATCATCCAGATCCTTCAGAGGGCGTAGATACTACTTCTGCATCGTCGTCTCAGCCATCCTATTCCCAAAAGAGAAAGAATCAGCGGCGTAAGGGAAAAAAAGTCCCTTTCCAATTCAATTTTCATCCCGTACTCTCAGCGACTTCATGCCCCCGGAGATGGAGATTCCTACCAGAATCTGTCTGGTAGTGGATGACTCTTATAGTGATAGTCAAGGGTACACCTTGGTTAATACCATAGAGATGGTAAACCCATAAATGATTCCTGATGATGAGGAGCGGTAGGCGGATCCTCCCAAAATCCATAGCCATCATCAGCCTCGACGAAGCCGTAGAAATATGTGTCATCAGAGTGCCTCAGTCAATATCTCCAGCCAGGCTGTGCATGCTACTGAAACCAGGAAGCATGCCTAGCATAGAGCTCAACATGCACGACCTTCTTATCTAGTGTCATTAGGTCCACCTTTGTCATCGTTTGTGTTGTTGGATCAAGCAGAGCCACCTTGACCGCATCATGATAATCCACGCTTTGCTACGGACCGGTCTTAGTCATCAAGTACTCATCTGATAATCACTCCACAGACTTTGACTAGTGAGCAGCGGGATATTCCTAGCACCAGTCAGCCACCGGTCCAGTCGACAGGGCCCACCATACCTCTTATCATAGATAGAACTCCTGTAAGAAGAAGTTCATTCCTGGAACAGAAGTATAAGGTTCTAAAGCATCTTTCTATCATTCCAGCAAAGATCTTTATCCTTGAGGCCCTTTTCCTGTCATCGGGTATGCGTGAGGCCCTCGCCGAGGCTTTAAAAAGCCCCCTCTAGTTTGAGATGGAGGTAGTAGCCATAGAAGCCTTCCATGCTGAGGTAGTCGAGCATGATAAATGCCACTCCATCATCTCATTCTCCAGGGAAGATGAAGTCTCTCCCACAAAGGGGCACATTTTCCCATTGTACATCACCGGCCAGTTTATTGGTGTGGAGGTTTTCCACTGTCTTGTCGACACAAGCTCCAGGATCAACCTAATACCGACTCGGACACTGTGAAAACTGGGGTTGTCAGAGGATGATCTGAGTCCCTATACCCTAAGAATCCAAGGTTATGATAGGACAGAGAAGACACCGGTCAACAAGATCCGCTTTAAGACCTATTTTAGTGGCCTAGTTGTCATCACCGAGTTTATGGTTGTCTCCCAGGACACTTCCTATAATGCATTGATGGGTAGGCCATGGATCCACCTGCATGTGGAATTTCCCTCATCGTATCCCTAGTGCCTCAAGTACTCCCTTAGTGGTCGAGTGGGTGTGCTTCAAAGTGATGCATCTCCCTTTGCCTCTTATGAAGCTCTCTATCTAGATTTTGACTATTACAATAGCAAAGAAAATAAGATTCAGGATAACGAGGTTGATCATTCCACGACTGTGGCCGACCCATGGACAGATCTAGATGATTCCTACATCTTTCTAATCCACCGATTGGAGCCTACAACCCCGAACATGGGACAATGCTTCCATGTTTCCAGAATAGGGTGGGAACACATTCCCAAGTCTAAGCGATTCTAGAAGATTGCCTCATACTCCTACACAAATTAGGCTCAGGTGACCCCGAAGCCTCCTACTCACATAAGGTATCGGGATGTCCACCCCATGGAAATGAAAATACATCATACGTGCTTATTTCGCAGGGCTGGAATTAACTGGAACAAGCCGTTGTGAAACTATTACTTCGATATCATCAAGAGTGGCCTCTTGGGCCGAAGACCAGATGGAATCAGATCAACAGCCTTCATCACTATGGTTCCTGCAGCACAGGAGTCCCCCGATGCAGTGTCCACTGCCGCTCAGGCTGGTACCAGCCTCCCATTGGGATATGTCAACTCATAGGAAACTCCTCCCGCTAAGGATCACTCCTCCATAAGTGAAGAAGATGATTTAGAGGATGCTCCCCCCACCTTTAAAGAGAGTGTCTCCGCCACGGTCGATGAATTGGTACAAGTGAACCTCGGTAATGAGGCAAACCCGAAACCCACATTGATCAGTGCCGCCATTCCCCCTAGAGGAGATACAACTGTACATAAACTTCCTTAAAAAACACCGTGATGTATTATCCTAGAGTTATGAATAGATTCCAGGACTAGATCCTCAGGTATACATCTACCACCTCGGTCTCCCGACAAATCATTGCAGGTGCAAGCACCCTCCCAGAAAGAAGCACCATTCTCACAGTGCCATGGTTGAGGCAGAAGTTGATAAGCTCATCAGAGCCAATTTCTTTAAGGAGTTCTAGTACCCCAAATGGATATCCAACATTGTGCTAGTCAGGAAGAAGAATAGACAGATTAGAGTCTGCATCAACTTATGGGATCTCAAACGTCAGTGTCCGAAGGTTAATTTTACCTTTCCTGTGAAGAAATTGTTGATCGATGATACAAATGGGTTACAAGCCCTCTTCTTTATGGATGGTTACTTTGGGTATAACTATATCTGAATGGCCCTCGAGGATGAGGAGTCTACAGCCTTCAGAGCACCATAAGGTACTTTATATTACCAAGTCATTCCCTTATGTTTAAAGAATGTAGGTACCACCTATCAGCGGGCTATGCATCGCATATTTAAGCCGATCCTCAGAGAATTAGTGGAATGTTACATGGACGATTTGGTGGTCAAATATCACCAGCATCTAGACCATCTCAAATACCTTGAGAAATTGTTTTTATTCCTCTATTCTTTCCACCTGAAGATGAATCCATTGAAGTGTGCCTTAGGGGTCACCTTTGGAATGTTTCTCAGCTTCGTTTTCTGGTACAGGGGAATCAAGATCGACTTAGAGAAGATCAAGGCCATCAGTCAGATGTATCCCCCAATCAACCTTCAGGAGCTTCGAGGTTTCCATGGCCACTTGACCTACATACTCCGATTCATCATGAATCTGTCCGGAAAGTGTAATACCTTTTCTCAAATCATGAAGAAAGGCACTGTCTACAAGTGGGATGAAGAATGTCAGACTAATTTTGAAGAAATCAAGAAGTACCTGCTCCAGAATCCAGTCTTAATGCCACCCATCTATGGAAAGCCACTGGTCCTTTACATGACTGCCCTAGAATGGTCTCTCGGTGCCGTTCTCGCCCATAAGAACAATGAGGGAACTGAGAACAACCTCTACTACCTCAACTGCATGCTCCTCGATACAGAGACTAGATACTCCCCTATAGAGAAGAGATGCCTTGTGCTATTATTCACGGTACAGAAATTGTGACATTACCTCCAGCATCATGAGGTACAGCTGGTGTCCTAGGTGGATCTGTTGAAGTAGATCCTGAACTTCCCCATGTTGACAGGACATCTAGCTCTATGGGCGGTAATCCTTCAGTAGTTTGACATCCGGTTTTTCCCTCAAAAGGCTATTAAGGGGAAAGCATTGAAAAACTTCCTTTCTGCCCATCCATCTCCTATGGACCAGTCCCTGGATCTCGATTTCCCTGATAAAGTGATTCTCTCGGTAGAACAAACCATACCATTCTGGAAAATTCACTTTGATGGTTCTTCTCGAAGCCCCACCGGTAGAAGGATTAATGGCCCCAGGCTCAACAGAGTAGGCCTGGGGATTGTCTTCATTATCCTAGCACAAGCCATTCTACCATATTCATTCTTGTTGTCAGAAGGCTGCACCAACAATGAGGCAGAGTATCAGGCTCTTATTACTGGTCTTGAGATGTCCCTTGAGATAGACGTTCCCCATTTTCATGTGAAAGGGGACTCCAAACTAGTCTTCAAGAATATCAACGGTGACTATGTCGTCAAAAATCCAAAGCTCGTACCATTGTTGGAACACACTCTCCAGCTAATGGATTAGTTCTCATCTCGTCCAGAAGTTAGTCATGTACCTCAATCTCAGAACAGTCGGGCTGATGCCCTAGCCAGCCTAGTTGCATCACTTGCAGATATTGAAGAGGATTATCTGCTTATCCACGTGGCACACCGGAGAGTCATTGCTCTCATCACTCCATATGAAAATGAAATCCCATAGGTAATCTAACTTACTTCCGATGCCTCCACGTTAGGACCCCCAGGTCCCCCGGATGTAGTGATTGAAGTGACTCCTAACTGGAGAACCTCCTTTGTCGAGTACCTCCAAAACAGTAATCTCTCGGAAGATTGGGCTGAGCGCGAGAAAATTCGATGCTGCACATTACAGTTTACCCTCCAGGACGGTCCTAGTCATGAGCAGATCCTCTACAAGAACAGGTTTGATGGGGTTATCCTCTGTTGCATTCAAGGAGTCAAGATTTCTCAAGTCATGTAGGATGTTCATGTTGGTTCCTACATACCTCATCAAATTGGGATGAAACTATCTCACCAGATCCATAGACTGGGCTATTTTTGGCCCTCCATGATCCATGACTGCATCAAGTTTGCCAAAAGGTGCCATGCATGCAAAATTCATTCCAACTCTATGTATCGGATGCCAGAGACTCTCCACACTACAAATTAATCTTTTCCATTTGTGGTATGGGGACTCGATATCGTGGGACCATATCCACCAACAATAGATCGCCAGTGAAGGTTCATCCTAACTACTACGGATTTCTTCTCGAAGTGGGTAGAGGTGGTTCTGGTCAAGGTAGTCAAGGCCCATTCCATCATTGACTTTGTGAGCTCCAACATCACCTACCAATTTGGAATCCCTCATGTCGTCCTCATGGATAATGGAACGAACTTCCGAGAAGCCGAACTGAAGAAACTATATTCTAAGTAAATAATCCGTTCAAACCAAAATTCCTATTATCATGCGAAATAACATGGAAAGATCAAGGTGTTCAATAAAACCCTCTCTAACATTCTGCAGAAAATGGTTGGTCGGAATTAGAAGAGTTGGCCGGACAAGCTCGCCAACGACCTCTGGGATTATCGGACGACGACCCGTAATTACTCCCAGGTGACCCCATATTCCCTAGTGTATGGAACAGAGGTTGTCCTACCCATCAATATTCAGTTTACCTCATTGAGCAAAGATATCTATGATCAGAAAGTGCCAGATAAAGTAGTTGAAATCCATCTGGATGAGTTGGAAGTGCTTGATAAGAACATGCTTCGTGCCCTGCACAATCTAGAAAGGCATTAGAATAAGATATATATTGCTTTCAACAAGAAAGTTTACCTCCGCTCCTTCTTGCAAGGTGACTTGGTATTGTACCTCAGGACACCAATGATACCTCGAAGGAAACCACCCATGTTGGAGCCCAAATGGGAAGGACCTTTCATTGTTCACAAGGTTTACTCCAATAGCGCATACTCCCTGGTTACCATGGATGGCGAGTGTATACCTCCTCCCACCAATGCCAAGTTCCTCAAGAAATACTTTTCTTGAGTCTGCTGGTCCCACATGACCTTAAACTGTATGGTCCCACATGACCCTAAACTACATTAGGGTCCTATATGACCTTAAACTATCTGGTCCTACATGACCATAAACTTTCCAGTCCTACATGACCTCAAACTGTGAAATGTCCTGCATAACATTAAACTGTATGTCGTCCCGCATGACGTTAAAATGTATGGAGTCTCGCATGACATTAAACTATATGTCGTCCCACATGACATTAAACTATATGCTATCCCACATGACATTAAACTGTATGTCATCCTACAAGATGTTAAACTGTATGTTTTCCCATATGAAGTTAAACTGTATGTCGTCCTGCATGATGTTAAACTGTGCATCGGCTGACAAGACGTAAAACCGCAAGAACTACATGTGGCTTGATTCCCATCTTTATGGGATACGTAGGAATTCTCAAACGCTTCGTCTTAAGTCCATCCCCAAGTTTCCTCTTTGACTATCCCCTCTGGGTATAGTTTTCTTAGAGGATCCCACATGGTGTTATATAGGCTTCTTTGGCCCCACTCATATCAAGATTATGATTATTTCACCATGTTCCCTCCCTCATTATTCTCTCCTCCCACATCCTCACCGCACGACGTTAAACTGCATGGCCTTCAGAACTATGTATGGATTGATTCCCATCATTATGGGATACGTAGGAATGACCAAACATTTCTTCCATAGCCCAGCCCCAAACTTTAGGACCTCCCATTGGGTTGAAGAACATGGTGTGGTGAAGTATTTTCCCTTATTCACATCGAGTTCATCATGACCGTACCATGTATCCCTTCCCCTAAAGATCTCCACCTCTTCTGCTGTCCAACTTGACTCGAAATTGCACAGGCACATTTATGCTTCACACACTCCTTGTACTTGGGACTCCATTATCTTTACCATCTGAAAGGACCCTCAAATGGCATGGATGCTCTACCCAAGGGATTTCCTACCATTACGGGCCAATGTCCTCGAGGGTTTCAAACAAAAAATTGATACCAGTCTCACGTTGCGAATATGATCAGCGGTCGACACTCATTTGTTGTTCCCATTTCAGGTCACATGATATAAATGCTGTGTTTCGAACCTAGTAAACAACTATCCTTTTTCATTTTCACCACCCCCATATGTCCCAGATATTGAGTGTAGTGGTTCATTCTACCCCTCTGTCTCTTCAAGCTCCAGTTTGCCTCAGGCAGGAGTGTGATTCTATTTTTCGGACCCTTATATGATGGGGAGAGCCTAGTCCTACTCCTTGTTTCCCACATCAAGCATTCCTCACATGGGACTAGGAGCTATGATAAGGCAATGCCCACCTGAGAGGTCATATGGCTACAGTTTCCCAGGATGCCCAGCCTCAGGTCCCTCAACCCTTTTGGCCCCTTGGCCCAAGTTTTCATTTAGGATTGTGGGGTGTGGTATGGAATCACATCCTCATTCACGCCGGGATATTTTTCTGCGCCACACATATCCCCTTGAGAAATACCTCCTTCAATTATCATCCCTTCCACGAGCACATGCCCCTCCATGCTTCATGATCCCCATCATTTGGGTTTCCATCATCTTTTAGATCCAAAAGGACCCCCGAATGGCATGGATGCTCAGCCCAAGGGCTCTCCTACTATTACGGTCCAACTTCCTCAAGGGTTTCTAACACCAAATTGATACAAGTCCCATGTTGTGAATATGTTCAACGGTCGATGCTCAATTGTCTACCCAAATCCTGGTCACACAAATACAAATATTGCATTGTGAACATGGTCAACAGTTATCATCTATCGTTGTTGTCGTTTCGTGGTATTCCAAAAGCATGATGATTCACCCTCTCCACTCAGATGTCCCATGAATATGACATTAAACTAGGCATCTATGGTCCGATACCTATGACCTTAAACTAAGAACACTATTGTCCTTGTTTCTTGAGAATAAACTGCACAACATCCTTCTCTAGAACTACGTGTGGCGTGATTCCCATCCTTATGGGATACGTAGGACCACCCGAACATCTAGTATTTGGGTCCAGCCCCATCTCTTAGAAACCTCCCTATTATCTTGAACCCTTGGCCTGCATTCTTCTATGAGAGGGGTATATGGTGTGGTATGGGATTATGTCCCCATTCACGTAGGGTTTGTAACAACCATTCCACATACCTCTCTCTCCTGAGCACCCTTCTCTCCCTTTCCCTACAATCATATTGGCGAGTTGTCTTCTCTTAATTTGGGTCCCTTGAACCTCTTCGGTGACTCACAAATGTTCCCAGGAGTACTCTGGTTTAGATCCTAGAGTGTCAGATTCTACCTGGACATGATTTCACCCATTTTTTCAGGCTTTGTGTTCCCCTTAATTTGGGATTTCATTATATTTCACATCCGAAGGGACCCCCAAATGGAATAGATGCTTGGACCAAGGGATCTCCTACCATTACGGGCCAAAATCCTCAAGGGTTTCGAACAAAAAATTGGTACAAGTTCCGCGTTGCGAATATGGTCAACATTTGATGCTCATTTGTTGTTCCCATTTCAGCTCACACGATATGGATGTTGTGTTTCGAAAATGGTCAACAGTTATCCTCCATCATCACGCCAACCCCATCACACCTTAAATGTCGGTTGCATGATTCACATCATTTTCCACCCCATCTTGTCCAAGTGGAATTTCGACACTCTTGGTACTGTCCCTCTGTGCGCATTTGCTCATTAGGAGGACAAAGCCATGGTAAAGAGTCATTTGGGGATTCAGACTGACTTACCCTTTACGTGTATCCCATGTGTTGAAAATACCTCTTCCTCCCTTGTTTCCCACACTGAGTTTGACTCACGTGGTGTTAGGGACGAGATCAAGGTCTGCGCTCGCTTGGAAGAGTTTCTCTTCGTCTTGTTCTGGGCTCTAAGACCTTAAACTAAGATCTCCTTATAGGTCAACTTCTGGAACTATGTCTAGTATGATTCCCATGCTCATGGGATACGTAGGAATGCTCGGACATCTCATCTTTGGGTCCAGCTCAACCGGGAGCTAGTCTCTCCTACCCCATATTCTCTAACATTTTCTAACCCCTCGGCCCAAGGTTTCTTTCTTGGAATCACGTGTGGTGTCAATACCACAAAACTGGGTTGCCGCAGTTCCACCATTTAACAGTGCTAAAAAAAGCGCTGATAAAGGGGTCCTTTATGAGAGATCAAAAAAGCGATGTTAAAAGTGACCTTTTATCAGCGCTTTTTTTAGTGCTGATAAAGGCCCCCTTTATGAGGCTTTTTTCAGCATTGTTAAAGGGGACCCCTTTATCAGTGCTTTTTTTAGTAGTGCTAATAAAGGGGGGATTTATCAGCTCTTTTTCATAGCGCTGATAAATTTTATGTTTCAAAAAAAAATTACTGAAAAATATTATATTTTTATATAAGTATATTTATATTGATATAAATATAATATATATTTTTTAAATATGTTTTAGATAAGTATAAATATACTATTACGTTTAATATCTAATAAATTACATGAAAATGGATTTAAAATATTTTAAAAAATATTATTAATTAATAATTTACTAATTATCATCGATTAATAATCATTTAATAACAATTTGAAGACACAAAAAATCAATAAAATCAATAAAAGATCTAAAATAAGATGAAAATGTAACTCAAACTTCAAACGGTCATAACTTTTGATTCGGGTGTCCGTTTGAGCTCTACAACATATCAAATAGAATCCTGTGATGAGATCTACACGTTAATGACCTAGGAAAAGCCTTTTTCGCATTTTTCATGGCCAAAAAAGACTCATAAGTCCTCCAAAACTGAGTTTTTAGTCGGGATACCCCGATTTGTTAACATTCAAATAGGTATAACTTCTGATCCGAATGTCCGGTAGGCCTGTACCACATATCATATCGAAGATTGTTTCATTTTATTCTATTTTATTGGTTGTGTAGTTGAAAAATGATTCTGGATTAGAAATTATGGTCGTTTTAACATTCTATGGATTTTCAAATACACATATATAGGTATTTATTCGTAAATATATATGTGTGTGTGTGCGTGTGTTGTATATATGTATGTATTGTTGGGACCAAGTTGAATGAAGATGACAGTTTGAAGAATTAGCTTTTGCAGAGTGTTGTATTTTGTTTTCAAAGGCGATAAATCAATTCACTTTGTAGAAGGATCATAAATCAGACGATGCTTTGCTGGTATGTATTTCACACAAATCATGAGTTAGGAGAACTTTTGATGCAAGACTTATGAAGGAAAGGGGGAGAAATGATGATGCCAGTCATATAATGTTTTGATTGGAAGGAATGATGCTGCTGGAAGATAGGAAAGATTCAGTTCCCATTGCAACTCTGACGATGATTAAGCTGATCTATCAAAGGATAAATATCACGATAGTGGGATTCGTGATAAGAGCAGAAGAATGGTTATGGGAAGCAGTAAAGAGATAAAATGGAAAAGCAATAGACAATCTGGGGATGGCAGAAAAGCACAGTTTAAGGTGGCGCCATTTTCCAGTGTTTGCCAAATTTTAGGGCCTGAAAAACGGGAGATGAAGAAATGTGAATGGATGTTGCGCATAAGATTGAAGATGGTTTATACGTGCAAAAGAGTTATTCAAGGTCAGAACTATGAAAAATGACAAAGGAATGGAGTGCGCGGAAATTTAGGCACGTTTCGCGCAAAAATAAAGTGGTGCGCGCAATATCTGCGGGATGCGCGAAATAGTAGCGGGTTGTGCGAAAAATCTGCGGGATGCGCGAAATATTGGCATGGTGCGCGAAATTTAGGAATGAAGTTTTCGCGCAAATGATGGTTCAAGATCAGAAGATCAAAAATTGGCAAAGGCATAAAATGCGCGAAATATTGGAGCAGTGCGCGAAATCTGATGTTGCAGGAAAGATTGGGTTTGCGCGCAATATGGAACGTGGTGCGGAATTTTGCGTGCAATTGGTGCTTCATGCTTAGAAGGATGAAAAATGGCAAAGGCATGAGGAGTGCGAAAACTTGAAGCATGGAGCGAAATGTGAAGTTGCATAAAAGAGTTTTTACGCGCATGGAGGAGGTTTTACGCGCGAATTAGTGTTTTTCACGCGGGTTCAAAAATGCCTATAAATATGAGGCTAACCCTTGTTAGTTGTGAATGCTCGACACTTAGAAGAAATCTCGAGCTCTGGTGCGCGTAAATTAGACGCTAAGTGAGTTGCGCGAAAAGAGAGAAAGTTGCGCGCAAAAGGAAAGTTGCGCGAAAACGTTTTTCGTGCCAAAAGAAGTTTTTACGCGCAAGTCATTTGAATTGCGCACAAGTCACCCTGAAGGCTGCGTGAAATATTTGGGGTCTTCGCACGTATTCAGTTTTGCGTAAGAGGGTTCTTACCGGCTTCTGGGTAAGAAAGTGAAGATTTGTACTTCATAGAATACATCTGTTCAATTGTAAAGAAGCACTGAAACATTGTGTTACCCTATTTGTGCTAAGAGGGAGCACATGCACTATTAGATTGTTTTTAAAAGTGCTACACGAGTGTAAGGGTATATCCTACTCGTTGTATTCCACATCAAAGGATTGTTTTCTAGTGGATTGTGTGGTACTGGATTGTTTCCGTACCATACCAAGGACGTAGCTACTCTTGTTGAGTAGTGAACCTTGTAAATCTTGTGTTCTTGTGGTTGTGTGTGTTCAGCAGGGAAGAAACTCTTTAACAGGAGGCGAAGGTTGTTTCAAAAAGGGGGAAACTTAAAAAGAAAAAGATATCACTGATTCACCCCCTCCCCCTCTCAGTGATACTTAGATCCTGATTGGGAACTTCAATTGGTATCAGAGGCAGGTTGCCTTCGTTTACTCTTTGCTGAAGTGTTTGAAGAGAAGTTGTGATGGAAAATATAAATTGCGTGAACAGTAAGGGGATTCCAATCTTCGTTGGAAAGAACTATCACATCTGGAAGGACAGAATGATGCCGTATCTTATGTCTCTTGGATATGAAGTTCTTGAAACTACAACAGATGGATTTCCTGATATTGATGACAAGGTCCCTCTTACTCCTGTCGATAAGAAGAATCTTGAGAATGATGGAAGAGCTAAAAATGCATTACTCTCATCACTTTCTGAGGGTGAGTTTTTAAGAGTGAAAGGTGTCACTACTGCTAAAGGCATCTGGGATAAGCTAATGAATATCTATGAAGGAAATACAAAAGTGAAGAAGGAAAAACTACAAATCTGGAGGCTGAAGTATGAAGACTTGAAAATGGGAGAATCTGAATCTGTTGGGGAATTCTTTACCAGAGTTAATGACATTGTCAGTACAATCAGATGTCTTGGTGAAAAGTTAGAAGATGATACAATTGTTGAAAAGATCCTGAGAATTTTGCCTGACAAATTTGATGCTAAAGTTTCTTCACTAGAAGACAGAGATCCGGAAACATTATCTCTTGATGATTTGCACAGTACTCTCATCACTTATGAGATGAGAAGAGAGAAGACCATGAAGAGCAAAGCAAAAACTGATAGAGAAATTTCTTTCAGGTCAGAAAAGAAAGAGAAGTCGAAGAAAATTCTTATTAATAAAGAAGCTGGTGAATCCAACTCTGAAAATGAGGTATGTCAAAATTTTGATGAAATTCTATCCTTGTTTTCTAAAAATGTTAAAAGAGGCACATGGAAATACAAAGGGAAACTCCCTTTGAAATGTTTTGAATGTGGAGCAGTTGGCCACTTTGCGGCTAATTGCCCTCAAAAGGGGAAAGATGCCGTCAGTGATGAAGAAGACAGAGGACCAAGAAGGTCATGGAAGAAACATGATCGAAAAGATAAATATTCTGGTAGAAGTCAGAATAAAAAGTTCTTTAAATCAAAAAGAAGAAGCTTTTTATCAAAAGATAAAGAAGATGATGATAGCGAGACTGAATCAGAAAAATCTGCTACTGAAAAAACTAGAGAGAGTACCTTTTTTGCAACAGTGAATAATGATGATTATGAGAGTAGTAGTACTGAAGAAGAAGAGACTCAACTTGAACAGTATCTAAAAGAAGAGCTGAAGGAATGTTTGAGGAAGATCAGAAAACTCGAGAAAGAAAACAAGAAGTTAATAAAAGAAAATTCCACAGTAAATAATCAAGAAGGTTTTACAGATGATAAAATCATGATGGAAAAAGAGATTGATGATCTGAAAAATTATCTTGAGAATAAAAAGAATCGTAATGATCATCTTGAAGTGAAGTTGAAGGAAAAAGAAGAAGAGTTGGAACTTGTCCAACAAAAACTGCATAAAGATAAAGAAATGAATATCAGTTCCAAAAATTCTATCTCAGAAGTAGGGGAATGTTCCAGCAAGAATGAACCAAAAAGGTATCTACAAAACTTACCTTCAAAGGTTGAAATGAAAGACAAAACTAGTTCTGATAAGAACAAGGCTGGAAAGACAAAGTATGTGGTCAAAATCAGCAATGCAGAAAAATCAGAAGTGCATAAAAATCTTGAGTCAAGAAAAGCTTCTAATACTTCTGGTACTGTTGAATCTGAGCTGAAGAAGAGTGTTACAAATGAAAATATGATGGTTTCTGAGAAGCGTGTTCACAACTCCATTCAGTATAAAAGTTTCAGAGGTAAATATTCTTTCTATGGTTACTGCTGGTATTGTGGTGGATTCGGACACATAGAAAGTATGTGTTGGTTTAACCAACAACATTACAAATATTCCAAAAGTTTTGAAGGAAAAGGATTGAGGGGGAGTCAACGCTTTCAAAATAGAAGATCTCCAAATAAGTTTCAGAAGATATCTGAGAAGACTGGTGTGAAAGTTGGGAATAGATTCCAACCACTGGAAACTTATTGTGAAAGATGTGATCAACCTGGACATCTTGCTAAGGGCTGCCTTAGTATGTTACCAGAGCAACAAAAGTTTGTTAATAATCCTCAGAAGACAAAGTTTTTAAAATACAAAAGGGACAAGTATGATAAGTCTGAAAAGAAAGAATGCATGGTTCTCTGGCCAGAAGACATTGATTTGGCTAGGAAATTGGAAGAAGAAAAACAGAAAGTGAAGGAAAAGGAAGAACAAAAAGCACTTGTTGTTGAAACAGCTTTGAAGGCTACCAAAGGAGAACGTCCATGGATTCTTGATAGTGGATGTTCATCTCGTATGACAGGAGACATAAAGCTGCTGAAGAATGTGAAAGACTTTAAATAAGGAACTGTGACATTTGGAAATGATGAATCTCTAAGGATCAAAGGTGTTGGATCAGCCATCATTGGAAAAGAAAAGATGAAATCCAGAAAAACACTATATGTTGATGGACTAAAACACAACCTGCTCAGTGTGTCACAACTCTGTGATGAGGGCAACAAAGTGATCTTCAGAAAATATGGATTTGTTGTAAAAAGTGAAAATGATGGAAACATAGTTACAAGGGGCCAGCGTACAAGAGGGAATTTGTTCCAAGTTGGGGATGGACAAAACTCTTGTTACATGAGTGTGGTGGATGAAAATAAATTATGGCATAAAAGGCTAGGGCATATGTGTCAGAGAAATATGTACAAGTTATCAAAGTGAGAAAGTGTTCGGGATATGCCTGATTTATCAAGAGAAAGAGATTGGTGCTGCACTATTTGTGAGAAAGGGAAGATTGCTAATTCTATGCACAAGAGAGTTGAAATTCGCTCAAAAAGACCCTTAGAACTCATACACTCAGATATATGTGGGCCAATGAGCAAGCAATCTTCAAATGGAGATAAGTAATTCATTACTTTCATTGATGACTTTACTCGCATTACTTGTGTTATGTACATGAGACATAAGTTAGATGCTCTAACAATGTTTAAGAGTTTCAGAAGGAAAGCAGAGAAAGAATGTGAGTATTCAGTGAAGAAGTTGAGAACTGATAATGGTGGTGAGTATAAGAATGAAGAGTTTGAAAGTTATCTTGAGAAACATGGAATTCGGCATGAGTTTAGTTCACCATACACACCTCAACAAAATGGGGTGGCTGAAAGAAAGAATCGAAGTCTGGTGGAAATGGGAAGAACTATGTTACTTGAACATAGTCTCTCTCATTATTATTGGAGGCAAGCCATGAGCACTGCTGTGTATATTCAGAACCGGTGTTTCTATAGGCCAAACTCAGATATGACTCCATATGAAATGTTCTATGGAAAAACTCCAAGTCTGAAACACTTGAGAGTCTTTGGGAGTCCATGTATTATAAAGAAGAAAGGTGGAAATCTGGGAAAGTTCGAGCAAAGAGGAGATGACGGAATTTTTCTTGGCTATGCTCCAGAAGGAAGAGGATATAGATGCCTCAACAAAGAAACAAGAAGAATTATTGATTCTTCAGATGTAAAAGTTGTTGAAAATGCTGAGAAAGAAAAGCAGTCATATGTTGATGTGGAAGTCGAGCGGGATAGAGAAGATTTTGCTAACAATTCTGATAATGTTGCAGAATTTGTTCATCCTACTCAAGAAGAGGAATCTGACTCAGAAATATCAAGTGATGAGGATGAAGTTCAAACAACTCATCCTAGGTTGAGGAAACAAGTGGAGGCTCAGAACATTATTGGAGATAAAAATCAGAGGGTTCAAACAATAAGAACAACGAATGCTATATCACATACTTCTCTTTATTCGAAAGTTGAACCGAATGATGTAAATGAAGCATTTGAGCATCCAGAATGGGTTCATGCTATGAATGAAGAGCTTGATCAGATAGAGAAGAACAATACTTGGGAACTTGTACCCAAGCCGGACAACAAGAACATTATTGGTACAAAGTGGGTTTTTCGAAACAAGCTGAATGAAGAAGGTAATGTAATAAGAAACAAGGCAAGATTGGTCTGCAAAGGGTATTCAAAAATTGAAGGCATTGACTTTGATGAAACCTTTGCTCTAGTAGCTCGATTAGAAACAATCAGAATATTTCTTTCCATTGCTGCACAACGAGGTTACAAAATCTTTCAAATGGATGTAAAATCTGTATTCTTGAATGGTGATCTTGACGAGGAAGTTTACATTGATCAACCTTGTGGATTTGTTATTGGGAAAGATGAAAGCTATGTGTGCAGGTTGAAGAAGGCTCTGTATGGGCTAAAACAGGCTCCGAGAGCATGGTATTCTAAATTAGATACTTGCTTGAAGAAGATGAACTTTAAGAAAGGGAGAGTTGACAGCAATCTCTACATCAAGAAATGTCAGGAGTTTTCACTGATCGTTATTGTTTATGTCGATGATATTATATTTGCTGGAAATAATGAAAGATCATGTGAAAAATTTGCTGAGGAGATGAAGAAGTTATTTGAGATGTCCATGCTAGGTGAAATGAAATACTTTCTTGGGTTACAAATTTCACAGAAGAAGAATCATGTTTTTCTGTCTCAAGAAAAGTATGCTAAGGAACTTCTGAAGAAGTTTGGCATGGAAAATTCGAAACCAGTTTCCACACCGATTTCAGTGGGAACCAAGTTGTCTAAAGATGGAGAAGTCAAGGAAGTTGATCAGAAAGAGTTTCGAAAACTGATTGGAAGTCTTCTATATTTGACTGCCTCAAGACCCGACATCGTCTATGCTGTTACTTTATGTGCAAGATTTCAAAGTGCTCCTAAAGAATCACATTTGATTGCTGGAAAAAGATTTCTCAGATATATCAAAGGCACAACAAACTTTGGAATCCGGTATGACGGCTCTGAAAATATTGATCTATTTGGGTATTCTGATGCTGATTGGGCAGGAAATGTTGATGATCGAAGATCCACATCTGGTGGAGTATTCTTTCTAGGAAAAAGCTGTGTTAGTTGGCATACCAAGAAACAGAATTCAGTAACTCTTAGCACAGTTGAGGCTGAGTATGTTGCTGCTACTCAAGCTGCAACTCAACTAATGTGGATGAAGACTCAGCTGGAAGATCTACTTGTTGAAGTAAAGCTACCATTGCTCTTGGGTTGTGATAATCAGAGTGCAATCAATCTTACAAGAAATCCAGTACAACATTCTCGTTTAAAACACATTGATATAAAGTACCACTTCATCAAAGAGCAGGTTGAAAAGAATGAACTGAGGCTGGAGTATGTTCCTACATCTGAACAAATTTCTGATATATTTACAAAACCGTTACCGAAGGAACCATTTGCAAAGTTGAGGTTGAACATGGGTGTACAACCTCCTTCTCATCAAGGTTAAGGTACATGTTTTTGTCCCCTCTCTCGTCTTAGCTTTGGATAGTGTTGTCAAGGGGGAGAATTGTTTCATAAATCTATCCATAAGGAAGAATGTATTAAGGGAGAGTTGTGGGTAAGCTGTGAATTCAGCATGTATGTGGGTGAACTATTCTAACTATTTGTTGGAGTGGTTGTAGGAAACAATGTTGTTTTACAGGAAAGATGAAGAAGTGAAGAATGCTATTGCAAGAGTGAAGAATGCTGAAGTAAAAGATTGCAAGATGTTCTGAAGAAGGATGAGGAGGTATGTTCATGAGATTTTACAGTCACTGCTTTTGGACACCATGGTTTTGGCTGTCAATAAATCTTGTTTCCTACAATGAGTTAGCTCACGTAGGCTTAGAATTATTGATAAGTAATCCATTGCAAAAGGTTTCAAAATTCAGTGATTTATGAATCTTTGTTGACAACAAAATCCAAAGGGGGAGATTGTTGGGACCAAGTTGAATGAAGATGACAGTTTGAAGAATTAGCTTTTGCAGAGTGTTGTATTTTGTTGTCAAAGGCGATAAATCAATTCACTTTGTAGAAGGATCATAAATCAGACGATGCTTTGCTGGTATGTATTTCACACAAATCATGAGTTAGGAGAACTTGTGATGCAAGACTTATGAAGGAAAGGGGGAGAAATGATGATGCCAGTCATATAATGTTTTGATTGGAAGGAATGATGCTGCTGGAAGATAGGAAAGATTCAGTTCCCATTGCAACTCTGACGATGATTAAGCTGATCTATCAAAGGATAAATATCACGATAGTGGGATTCGTGATAAGAGCAGAAGAATGGTTATGGGAAGCAGTAAAGAGATAAAATGGCAAAGCAATAGACAATCTGGGGATGGCAGAAAAGCACAGTTTAAGGTGGCGCCGTTTTCCAGTGTTTGCCAAATTTTAGGGCCTGAAAAACGGGAGATGAAGAAATGTGAATGGATGTTGCGCATAAGATTGAAGATGGTTTATACGTGCAAAAGAGTTATTCAAGGTCAGAACTATGAAAAATGACAAAGGAATGGAGTGCGCGGAAATTTAGGCACGTTTCGCGCAAAAATAAAGTGGTGCGCGCAATATCTGCGGGATGCGCGAAATAGTAGCGGGTTGCGCGAAAAATCTGCGGGATGCGCGAAATATTGGCATGGTGCGCGAAATTGAGGAATGAAGTTTTCGCGCAAATGATGGTTCAAGATCAGAAGATCAAAAATTGGCAAAGGCATAAAATGCGCGAAATATTGGAGCAGTGCGCGAAATCTGATGTTGTAGGAAATATTGGGTTTGCGCGCAATATGGAACGCGGTGCGGAATTTTGCGCGCAATTGGTGCTTCATGCTTAGAAGGATGAAAAATGGCAAAGGCATGAGGAGCGCGAAAACTTGAAGCATGGCGCGAAATGTGAAGTTGCATAAAAGAGTTTTTACGCGCATGGAGGAGGTTTTACGCGCGGATTAGTGTTTTTCGCGCGGGTTCAAAAATGCCTATAAATATGAGGCTAACCATTGTTAGTTGTGAATGCTCAACACTTAGAAGAAATCTCGAGCTCTGGTACGCGTAAATTAGACGCTAAGTGAGTTGCACGAAAAGAGAGAAAGTTGCGCGCAAAAGGAAAGTTGCGCGAAAACGTTTTTCGTGCCAAAAGAAGTTTTTACGCACAAGTCATTTGAATTGCGCGCAAGTCACCCTAAAGGCTGCGTGAAATATTTGGGGTCTTCGCACGTATTCAGTTTTGCGTAAGAGGGTTCTTACCGGCTTCTGGGTAAGAAAGTGAAGATTTGTACTTCAGAGAATACATCTGTTCAATTGTAAAGAAGCACTGAAACATTGTGTTACCCTATTTGTGCTAAGAGGGAGCACATGCACTATTAGATTGTTTTTAAAAGTGCTGCACGAGTGTAAGGGTATATCCTACTCGTTGTATTCCACATCAAAGGATTGTTTTCTAGTGGATTGTGTGGTACTGGATTGTTTCCGTACCATACCAAGGACGTAGCTACTCTTGTTGAGTAGTGAACCTTGTAAATCTTGTGTTCCTGTGGTTGTGTGTGTTCAGCAGGGAAGAAAATCTTTAACAGGAGGCGAAGGTTGTTTCAAAAAGGGGGAAACTTAAAAAGAAAAAGATATCACTGATTCACCCCCTCCCCCTCTCAGTGATACTTAGATCCTGATTGGGAACTTCATGTATGTGTTTATTTATTTATTTATAAAGACACATAAAAACATATTTTATAAATGTATTTAAAACTAATCTTATAAATATATATTAATATACAAATAAATATATGGATAAAAAATTATAACTAAATATATATATATATATATATAAATAAATATAAATATAAATTAATATACGAATAAATATATATATACTAATATATGAATAAATATATATGTATTAATATAACTAAATATATTTATATTAATATGAATCTATATTAACATACAAATAAATATAACTATATATATATAAATAAATATAATTATATATTAATATACGAATATATATATATATATATATATATATTAATATATGAATAAATATATATATATTAATATAACTAAATATATTTATATTAATATGAATCTATATTAATATACGAATAAATATAACTATATATATATATAAATAAATAGATATATCATTAAATAGAAAAAAAAGTAAATGGCTTAGTGGTAAAGGTTCAGGCACACAAGAGGGAGGTCGCGGGTTTGAGTTCTGGTGGAAGCAAGGAGGTGTGCGTGGGGGGTCATGTGTGGGACGTGTGGTCAAGGGCAGCACGCGGGAGTGGTAGGGGGTCCACCTAGCACTGATAAAGGGAGGGTCAAGTGCTGTTAAAATATCCCCCAGATTATATAATTTTTTTATTTTTTGAATTTTTATGACTTTTATCAATGATTTTTAAAAGCGTTGATAAACGACCCCTTCTATCAGCGCTAAAAATAAGCGCTGATAAAAGACCCCTTTATCAGCGCTTTTCTGAGAGCTGATAAAAGGGACCCCCTTCATCTTCACCTCGATTAACAATTCTTTTTTTAGCACTGTTAATGCGCTTTTCTATCGCTGATAAAATCCACAATTTTAGTAGTGTGTGGTGTGGACCTCGTCCTCGTTTATGTAGGGTATGCTTTATCACGCTGTGAAAATCCCCTCTTGAACCTCCTTTCTCCTGCATATTTCTGAGCCATATGACTTTAAACTATGCTGCCTAGTCCCACATGACTTGAAACTGTTGCATATATACTTCACGATGTTAAAATTTTTGGTTGGTCCCATCACATGACCCTAAACTGTGACATTATCGTCCTGGACACACGACGAAAAAATGGATGTACATTGTGGTGTCCTCATTCAAGAAGACATCATGTTTGGTATCAGTCACCCACCATACCATTTTTCAACGCCTGTATATGGCTTGATTCTTGTGGAGACACCTGGACTCTCCATCCTAGGTCCATCGCTTCACAACAACACACACACATTCATCCTAAAGGATAAACAAGATCTATTAAATGCTGCTTATTTTGGTGTGAGGGCCAGACCCGCATGACCTTATTATCTCTGGAACTTGTATCTTACCATTCCACCTTCAAAACTATGTATGGCTTGATTCCCATTCTCATGGGGTACGTAGAAATTCCCTTGAACTTTGCCTCGAGCCCAGCCTAACTTTCACTTTTGGTCCCCTGACCTAGAAGTTTCCTAGAGAGAACATTGTGGTGATACAGACTCTTAATATCCTCATTCATGTCAGGTTTTAGTAATTAATTCACCACATGTCTCCCTCTTCCAGTTGTTCACGGTCCAAGCTCTATAACCATAAACTAAGACCACTCCATGTCCTTACCGCAAGACGTTAAACTACTTGACATCTTCCAAAACTAAGTATGGATTGATTCCCATCCCCATGGGATACGTAGGAATGCCAAGCCATATTGTCTCCGGGTCTATCCCCAGGAATCTAAAATCTTGCCCCATCTCTTTATCCCCTTGTCCCGAACTCTTTTCAGAGCATGTGGTGTGGAGAGTACCTCTTGGGTTCTCATTCACGTCGGATTTTGCAATGGCCACACCATGTGCCTCCCATGCCTTTTCCAACCTGGTTCAAGCTCTATGAACATAAACTAAGACCACTCCACATCCTTTCCACAATACATTAAACTGCACGATATCTTATAGAATTATGTGTGGCTTGATTACCATCTCCATGAGATACGCAGGAATTCCTAGACATCTTGTCTCCAGGTCTAGCCCCAGGAATCTAAAATCATGCCCCCTATCTTTAGTCCCTTGGCCCAAACTCTTTCTGGAGAATGTGGTGTGGAGAGTACCTCTTGGGTTCTCATTCACATCATATTTTTCAATGACTTCACAATGTGCCTCCCGTGTCTTTTCCCAACCTAGTCCGAGTTCTATGACCCTAAACTAAGATATCGCTATGGGAACTATGTGTCAGGTTTGGCTACTTCGCTACCTTGTGCACAATCCATTAAATCAGGACCCCCTTTATGGACCATACAATGACCATTAATTTGGGAGCGTGCAACCATAAGACCCTTTTCCTTGGAGGGGGACTTGAATACCTCTATCTGATACATCTTATTTTCGTACTCAGATGCATTGTTGCAAAGAGACCAAAGTGTGTAATTTTCACAAGGACATTCCCTCGTTCCATATACAAGCTTCATGAGCCTGATATTTGGATCCTTATCCTCTTCCATGTCTGAAGGTACCCCTTTACAGCCTGGTCTCATGCCATATTGTCTTACCTACCATCTTGGGCCAATTTCCGTAAAGACCTCGGATGACATTTTTTGACAGGTCCTGTGTTTCGAACATGGTTAATGGTCGACCCTCATCTTTATGTCCCCATTCCAGGCTAACGTGAAACAAATACTGTGTTTCGAACATGGTCAACATTTATCCCCTATCGTCATGCCCCCATCATTGTGTTCCATATCTCGATCATCATGATTCACATATTTCAACTTTCTTATTTTCAAGTGGAATTCCAACATACTCGGCTTTACCCCTTCACGCATCTAGGTGTGTCAATTTGGTGGGTCAAAATTATTGGGACATCATTAACCTAGTGTCCCAATTCCCCTAACATGTGCCTTCCTATTCTAGGAAAGTCCTATCACTACTCCTTTCTTCCCACATCGAGCACAACTCACATTGGATTAGTAGTTCTGGTAGGACGTGTACTGGCACAACCATGCCACACATGCCTTTCATCGTCCCACATGACTTTAAACTTCTCTCTAAAAACTAAATTTGGCTTGATTCTCATCCTTATAGGATACATAGATACACCCAAACATTTCGCCTTGGGCCCAACCTCAGGTTCATTGACCCTTCCGGCCCCTCAGGCCTGAACATAGTCCAGGCAGTATGACCTTTAAACTTTGTGCATCGTTCTCACCATACGACGTTTAAACTACACGTCTATTGTCCTTATTGGTATGACATAAAATTACAAAGAATTCTAGGTCCTTTCCAAATAGGTCCTTCTTGAAAGTATGTTTGATCCCTGATCAGACAGATACGCCCACCTAATGTGTTTCCACCACGGTGGTATGATTTCAAGAGTGTTGGACTCTATTTGAACAACCCATAACTTCAAACTCCACACTTTGTGTGCCCTTTATTCGGACCCTTTTCCTCTTTCATGTCTAAAATAACCCCTAATATTATGGATTCTCAGACTATGGATCACCTAATGTATTGGGCCAACATTTTGGAAGACTAATGAATGACATTTTGAGTCAGGCTCCATGTTTCAAAAGGATAAAAGAGAAGTAAGCCTCCCCTATTTATAGGCGAGGACCCCTGGTGATTCGTGGTGCATCCAACCGCGGTGAGCTTCGCGGCGCGCTCAGCCCACACGTTGACTCTCCACTTCGTGAGCCTCCTTCATGATTCAGCCTCAAGATTGACCAAGGGATTTTTGTGATTGACCCTAAAACTTTGACCCTCACTTTCTCCCCAACTCCTAGTCTGAGGGGGGGGGGCATTTGTTGGCACCAAAATTTGGAAAGAAAAATAAAAAACGAAAGACTTAGGGGCTGCCTCATAAAGCTTGTTCACAGAGCCCCCACATCACCACATTCAGCGCAAATATTCCCCTCCGTGAAGCCACTACGGAGCAAGGAGGTGGTAGGATTTGTGAACTAGTTTAACGTTTTTGAAGCCGTCGTAGAGCAAGGAGGCGGGAGGTTCTGCAAAATATTTTTACTTTTACGAAGCCACCGCGGAGCAAGGAGGTCGGAGGCTTCGCGAACTAGTTTGACGTTTGTGAAGACACCATAGTGAAAAGAGATGGGAGTCTTCATGGTTATGAAAAAATACCACATGTCTTCCCACCCAACAAGCTCTGCTTCACAGTGCCTCTTGCCTGTAAATATCGATCTACCCTCGATCCCAAATGACAGATCCTACAACCGTCTGCCTTCTTATCTCTCAAATCACAAAACAATTTCTGCTCTCCAAACCATGAGCTCTTCAAGGTACTTTATCATCATGAAGTGCCTCTCCTTTGGATTGAATTCAAACTCTCTTCAAAGAGGGATGCCCTTCACGGAGTCCACGGGCCTCCGCAAAGGAAGGGTATCCCCAAGGGGACTCGGGTCTTCGCGGATCACTTATGATTCACGAAATACCCTCCATTCACATGTGACCCACATGCTAAGGCTGGTCCACTATGGTTTGTGAATAAAATTGCTTCACAATGCTATGCTTCTCAAGGCACCCTTGCTTTGTGAAGAACTACTTTGCAAATTCTTTTCCACTTCGCGAAGCAGCTTCCATATGCACCAATGCCCTATGCCTAAACTAGGCCACTTCACTTCGCGAAGCACACCCCTTCGCGAAGCCCCTATGCTACATGGAGCACCAGAGCATCACAAGGATTCTACCTATGAACCCCATTGCACTGAAAATCCTTTTCCTGTGAAACCCTCCAGGTTTGCACGAAGTAATTTCAAGATCCCTTGGGTGGTACTTCTAGTTGTGTTGCTTCACCTCATGCTTCTTCGCATAGGCACACTAACGACTATTGCTTCTTTGCATAGGCACACTAACGTGGACCCCTCAATGGATCACTCCATAACAACCCCTCACCATGGAATTTCTGATGTCTTACATTCCCCATGGGCGGGTTGGTGTTAGTTATGTAAGTCCAAGGGGTGCAGAGTGATCCCACCTTGTCTGAGCTGCAAGACATTAAACTACCAAGCACCATTGTCTACAACAAATGACATTAAACTGTGGCCTTGCCTCATGCATCATAAATGGGGCGTCCCACCTTGGGAATTCTATATGCCCACCGGTCTTCAAAAGAGTGTGATCATTCGTCACATGGAATGAGATCCTCTCTATCGGAGCGACGTCTGTCCACGGGGAAAGGGAAACCATCTTGGTGTAACCCCCTAGCCTTTCTTGCAGAAGGAAAAATCCCTTCTCCTCCTATATTCTTCATGGACAAAGACCAGGGGGGATGGGCACCAAAGCCCTCCTTTCATCGGTGCCAAATCCCTCTCCATTTGGGATTTTTCGCCACCCGGGCCTTCCATCATGGAGTAAGTCCCAATATCCATCTTCCTGGGATGCTAACCATGCATAAACCCCTTTTTCCATTTTGGGATGCGGACCAAGAATGATCCCTTGTTTCCATTTTGGGCCGCTAACCATGTATAAGCCTCATTCCACTTCCCATGGACGCACCTTTCGTGACGTGACCGTCAGGTCTCTCCTGCCTCTTGTTTCTCACATCGAGCAAGACTCACGTGGTCTTAGAGTAAGAAACGGCCTCAAAACTCTCCCTAGGTAGCCTAGAGTGTAAGCCCCAAACACCATCCTGAACTACGCAAATTTTGATACTTTCCAAGGAAAGGTACGTAGGAAGCCTCCCTGAGGTTCAAGCCCAACAACCATTGGTCCCGACCCCCTTCACGTCGATTCACTAACGCCATCCTGAACTATGAAAACTTTGATCCTTTCCAAGGCAAGGTACAAAGGAAGCCTCCTTGAGGTTAAATCCCAGTAACCATTGGTCCTGAACCCCTTCATGTCGGTTCACCAACGCCATCCTGAACTACGCGGACTTTGATCCTTGCCAAGGCAAGGTACGTAGGAAGCCTCCCTGAGGTTCAATCCCAACAACCAATCCCAAAATATGTGGACTTTGATCCTTGGAAAGGAAAGGTACGTTGGAAGCCTCCCTGAGGTTCAATCCCAACAACCATTGGTCCCGACCCCCTTCACGTCTGTTCACCAACACCATCCCGAACTACGTGGACTTTGATCCTTGCTAAGGCAAGGTACATAGGAAGCCTCCCTGAGGTTCAATCCCAACAACCAAGCCCAAACTATGTAGACTTTGATCCTTTCCAAGTAAAGTCATATAGGAAGCCTCCTTGAGGTTTAATCCCAACCCCTATTGGTGCCGCCCCGCTTCACGTCGGTTCCCACCATCTCAAACTATATAGACTTCGATCCTTGCCAAGGCAAGGTATGTAGGAAGCCTCCCAGTGGTTCAAGCCCAATACCCATTGGTATCGAACACTTTTTACGGTGTTGCTGATGCCTTCCCTTCCCCAAGAGTGGGTGGGTGTCAGTTATGTAAGCCCTAGGGGTGCATAGTGAACCCACATCATCTGAGCTACAAGAAATTAAACTGCCAAACACCATATTCCTCAGCACATGAAGTTAAACTATGGCTTTTCCCCATGCATTATACATGGGGTTCCACGCCTTGGACATTCTCTACGCCCACTAGTATCCACAGGAGTGTGATAATTCCTCACATGGAATGAGATCCTCTATATAAGAGTAGTGTCTATCCATGGGGAAATGGTAACCATCTTGGTGTAAGCCCCTAGCCTTTCTTGCAGGAGGAAACATCCCTGCTCATCCTATCTTCTTCCTGGACAAAGACCAGGGGGGATGGGAACTAGAGACCTCCTTTCATCAGTGTCAAATACATCTCCCTTTAGGATTTTTCTCCACCTGGGCCCCCATCATGGAGTAAGTCCCAATCTCCATCTTCCTGGGCTAATAACCATGCATAATCCCTTGTTTCCTTTTTGGGCTGCAGACCACGCATAAGCCCCTGTTCCCATTTTGGTCTGCTAACCACGTATAAGCCTCATTCCACTTCCCACGGACACAACTTTCATGATGTAATCATCAGGTCTCTGCTGACTCTTGTTTCTCATGCCGAGCATGACTCACTTGGGATTAGAGTAAGCATCGACCACGACACTCTCCCTGGGCAGCCTAGAGTGTAAGCCCCAAACACCATACTGAACTACGTGGACTTTGATCCTTGACAAGGAATGGTATGTAGGAACCCTCCCTAAGGTTCAATACCAACAACCATGGGTCCCTACCCCCTTCATGTTGGTTCACCAATGCCATCCCGAACTACGTGAACTTTGATCCTTGCCAAGGAAAGGTATGTAGGAAGCCTCCCTGAGGTTCAAGCCCAACAACCAATCCCAAACTACGCGGACTTTGATCCTTGTCAAGGCAAGGTACGTAGGAAGCCTCCCTAACTATCAAGACCTACAAACAATCCTGAACTACGTGAACTTTGATCCTTGCAAAGGTATGGTATGTAGGAAGCCTCATAGTGGTTCAAGACCAATACTCATTGGTCTCGACCAATCCACGTCGGTCCACCCCTGTCTTTTCTGACGTTGAATTGTGAGTCCCTTTTGTACCACATGACACTAAACTATCCCCCAATCAGTGGTAAGCCATTGTCAACCCCATCCAGTGGTCATCCGTTGTTCCCCCATCCAGAGGTAAGCTGTTGTCAACCCTAATCAGTGGTAAGTTGTTGTCAACCCCATCCAGCGGTAATCTTTTGTAATCTCCTACCCAATGGTAAGTCTTTGTGAACCTCATGCAACGTTAATCCATTGTGATCCCCATTTAGCGGTAATCCATTATCAACCCAAACCCAGCAGTAATCCATTATCATCTCTATTGTTGGGACCCATATCCCTGATCCGTCCCAGTGGCGTCAGAATAACCTCAGGATTCTAACCATGCATAATCCCCAGTATATCATCGGATCGTTGTCCTTTGTGCACACCCCGATCCCATACTCCATCCTGAACTACATGGAATTTGATTCCCTATCATGGGGATATGTAAGAGGTCTCTTCAAGGCTCAATCCCAACATCACAGTCTCCCTCAGGTCGAATCCATTTCATTGTCCATCCACTTCACTTAACCATCAAACATCCATCCCGATTCTTACTCGGGCTACCACATCCCGGTGAGATCATGTCAATTCACCTCCTAGCACCAGTGTTCCATACATGGGTTACATCCATCTGATCCACTCTAGTCAGTGTTCTGATCAGTCTGATATGTCTCTGCTTGACGTTAAACTCGCGGCCTACCCTGTGTTAAACATGGGAATATGAGGAAAACCTCAGAGACATGCCTATGGAATATAATTCCCCGTATTCGACGTGGGATGTCTTAGGATTATTCCCCCTTTAGAATCCCTATAATAAGGTGAAGAAACCCAGACACGCTAGTGTTCCAGCATCCATACCCGCCAGTGATGTACAACGTGACTACTCCCCCGACTGAAGGTTGCTACCCTAGATGGACCCCTTGGAATGTCCCAACAGAAGCAGTGTAATTAACCAGTGTCCATGAAGATATGGAACTGAGAAGAGTTTCATGAACAACATATTAATCTATAAGAGAGACCCGGAATAGTTAATGAGTTATGAGGAGGAATCCACGGAAGTAAGAACCGACATCCCATCATCCAGTTTCTATCAAGTAGAAAACGTCCCTAAATAAGTAATGAATGTCACCCGCCTTTGGAATGTGAGAATGCGTGGAAAAAGTCAGCGCGCCCTCGTCATCCTCAAACAGACGGATGTGTGCACCCTGGAGAAAGAATCAAAAGCACCAAGATATCATCGATGAATACCACAAAAAAGTAATCAAGATATTCCTTAAAAACTCTATTCATTAAATCCATGAAAAGAGAGGGTGCATTGGTCAGTCCAAAAGGCATCACTATAAACTCGTAATGCCCATACCTAGTTCGAAATGTTGTCTTCAGAATATCTTCCTTCCTCACACGCAGCTGATGATATCTGAATCTAAGGTCAATCTTCAAAAATTATTGAGCTCCATGAAGTTGATCAAATAAATCATCAATCTAGGGAAGAGGATACTTATTATTATTTTTAATAGCATTGATTTCCTTGTAATCAATGAATAGGCTCATGGATCCATCTTTCTTCTTGAAAAACAGTACCAAGGCTTTCCATGGGGAAACACTAGGTCGAATAAATCCTTTGTCACTCAACTCCTCTAGTTGTTTCTTTAGCTCCACTAACTCTACAGTGTCCATTCTATAAGGGGTCTTTAATATAGGTCTTTCAACAAGAATTAAGTCAATGGAAAACTCAATTTTCCACTCTGGAGGATGTCTAGGTAAATACTCTAGATATACATCAATGTATTCTTCTAATATATGCACATATTCAATTTGAAGATTTATTTCCACATCCATAGATATTATGTTCTCTTTCTATCCAAGAATTGCATTCAGTAGAGCTACTGGGGTGGGTCTAGATAAGAATTACATGGTGAGGTTTCTTCTACAAAGATGAAAGATTCTACACCATTTTAAAAAATTGTAACTTCCTTTTTCTTGCAATAAATATTCGCATCATAGTTTGACATCCAATTCATACCGAGAATTATATCAAAGTCAGTCATTGTTATGATGATAATGTTTGAAACTAAAGCATTTTTATGTGTCATGAGGGTGACTAGTTGACATGCCTTTGTTGCAATGATTCACCCCCTAGGATTTTTTACTGATAAATACTTTATTAAATCAAATTTTAGATGTCTAGTTTTCTTGGAAAACTGGGAATATATAAATGAATTTGATGATCCAGAATTAAATAAAGTGTTGGATATGTTTGAGGAAACAATTTAAGTACCTACCACCACATCATTAGAAACTTCAACCTTTGCGGTTGTAATTTCATAAGATCTCCCTTTCTCTCTTGGCCTTTTCTGAGGCATGTTTCCTTGGTTATTAGGACACTCATTTGGATAGTGTCCCATATATCTACAATTTTAGCATTGAAAATCATCAAATTTTTTATTCCCCTTACATTCATTAGATCGATGACCCTTTTCTCTGCACTTATAGAATACTCCCATGCCTTTCAAGAATTTTACAAGATGATTATTTCCACAGTTCTCGCATAATGGGAATTTATTCATTCCATTTTTATTCTTTGATTCTTCACCTTTTACTTGGTTATAAGAGTACCACTTTTTATCTTGGTTTCCCTTAAACAAATTTGATCTAGAAAATTCCTTCTATATTTTGATGGCACTTGATAGAATTTAATCATATGATGAAAATGTTTGATAAGCCCATTCCATTTGAAGAATTGGCTGAAGACCTTCAACGAAATGATCAATCCTGTCTTCCGAGTCTCATACGTAATCTATGGAATACCTGGATAGTCTTGTGAAGGTAGCCTCATACTCTGAAACATTGTCTTATTCAAGTTAATTTACGTTAAGGAATTTCCTCTTTATTTCATTTCTTTGCTCACGATGGAAATATTTGTCAAGTAATGTTCCCATAAAATCTATCCATTCTATATATTCTATTTATTCTTCCTCCATGGTATTCTGAATCAAGGACCACCATTCATTAGTGTCTCCCTTGAGATAATATACTTCCAATACTACCTTTTCATTTTCATTGAATCTTATTTCCATGAATATATTTTCAAGGGACTTGATCCACTACTCATCAACCACTAGATTAGTAGTCCCACTAAAAGATGGGGGATTTTGCAACATGAAATGATCCAACACATGTGTGGAATGGTTACTTGTTACAACACGAGTAAGTTGTCCCAATATGGTCATGATCTGATATGCTCCAACATTGACTGTGTTGACATGATCAGTGGGGAGATCCCTACATTGCCCACGAGTATTGATTCCCCTTCTTCCATTAGACACCATTTCTAAATAATGGCATACACTAGATTAGGTTATGAATCTCAAATATAAAATCACTTAACGTAGATTTAAATTCTATGCATAACTAATCTCATAAACATGGATTCTCTGAGGAAAAATTTACATTAAAATCCTTCATAATGGCTTGTAAAGAATATTAGAAATATCCTAAGAATATACCCTAGGAGTGTCAATACCAAGAGTGAAGCAAGTCCCATTTTCGTGTACCAGGATACCTCAGGTCAAGCCCGAAACTCCTTTTTAGAGGTTTCACTCCTAGGTACATCTATGCCAAAGACACCTCTACCTGTTTGTATCCATACAGGGATGTATTTTCTAGAAAGATCCACATAATCTATTCCTTACCAAAATACCAGGATGCTTTTTTATATTTTTCCTCAGATACTACCTTATGGATTTGTTCCCTAATCTATAGTTTCTAATCTAGTTTCCCAGGTTCCTACTAAACTTCCTTTAATGCCAACTGTAACACCCCGACCCCTCTAGACTAGAGCCAGTGCATTACTTATTATATTAGAATGATTATAAGGAATGAAAATACTAAGGTAACAATTAGTTTATTAGTTTTTAAGAAACTAGATACATATATATAACTTAAATTACATTGGTAAAGGTTACAAAATACAATACATAACAAAAACTAAAAACTGCATCCACAAAAACTCAATAAATGATCTCCTATTCATCACCTATTGAAGGTAAAAAAATGAAAGGGGTGAGCTCAAATGCTCTGTAAGGGTTAAAAATTGTAGAATCATGAATCCATAAAAACTGAATCATAAAAAACTTGTCATAGTCAATATGGCATGGTGAATAAATGAAAAACTCACACCATTAATAAATTGAGAATGAAACTGCATCCATAGATTCTATCATAGTGAAAACCTCATGGAAAGTAATAAATGATAATGAATAAAGAGAATGCTTATTAATTGGATGTCATGTATCTAGAACATGATTATATAATACCATTAAAACTATTTAGTTATGTGGGTAGAAACCTGTCTGATTTTTTGGAAACAAACTCGAAGGGTTTGTCGCCAACTGATTTGTCTCATGAGACCTGTCGATGCATCGAGGGGATATAGCAGGCCCTACCCACCAATTAAAGTCCAAATAATTCTTTATACATATATTTAATATGAGTTCAATATACCTTCTAAATATCGATATAGATTAGAGAATATAGATTCGTCAATATTTCCATAGTTATAACAACTTTCCAAATTAACAACGTATGTGAAATGGTATATGGATTAAGGAAATAGTAATATCCATGGTACAAGAAAATGTATATTTACCAGAATTATAATTTCAAATGAAATATGATCTCAAATTGGCAGTAGATACACCACATAAGAAATATTAGGTGCACAATACCAAGTAGGTCTCAATGAAATGGAAATTCAGACAAAGTCACTTACCATATTGTAATCAATTGAATTGTATGAATAAAAGTCAATAATCACTAAATTAATCATATAATACCATGAGTATAAAGATAATAATGATATTATATATCAAATTTCAGTACACATATACCAAATATAAGAAATAAGTGGTGAACAATGGAAATCTCACGAAATTAAAAGTGAGATGAGAAACCCCTTACATTAAGATCGAGTGTGTTCTTAATTTGTTTTAAAGACCTGAATGATCAAATTTAGATTCATTAATTAATAATTCCACAACCTAATATAAATTTAATTGAATTATTATAACCTTATAAGGTTCATTCTTGGCCCTTTTTATGGGTTTAATAGGTTCAATTTTATTGTTTTGGAAGCATTTTCTTCCTTGGTTTTCATGATTGGTTTACTTGTATTCATGAATGGAATTTAGTTTGATGTGTGGTTAAACATCAAGAATTGTTAATATATCTTATTTATGAAATTTAAGAGATATAAATGATTTTATAATTATTTTGGTTTATATACAATGATGATGATTCATTAGTTAAAATTTAATTACAAATGTTTGGATTAACTTGGCGGTTTTGTTCATAATGAACTTGTTTTGTATTATTATTTTATATCATGAGTGTTGATAAAACAATATTTTGTTGAATATGTTATTGATAATAAATGGTATAATTTCCTCACATTGTGTTAAATATGTTTATTTATAAAATATTTGGGATTTGATCATTCATTTGAAAATTTGGTGAAAATTCCAGTTTTACCCTTTATAGTGCACTGTAGTATTTCGAAGATAAATATTTTTATATTTATTATTTGAATTTGAAATTTTGTAAAAATGTTACTAACTTAATTTTATACAACTTTAATTCAGGACACTAGAGATAATAAGTGCATTTGGATGGAGTAAATGGGCCATTAAGACAATGGTAGGCTGGACTCGGCAGAATGGACATGGGTTCTGTATTTGGGCCATATCTTCTTCATCCGGGCTTGGATTGAGCCCAAGTTTTGAGGAAACGGTGACAATTTGAAAGAGAATTGTCGTGGGTGCCCTAAAATGATTAATGATTTTGGTGTACTTAGGTGCAGCAGAGTGGCTGACCAAGGTCGTCTCTCAAAGGAGGAAGTAGATTTAAAACAACTTTTTAAAGGTATTCTAAAAATAAAATAAAAGAGAATAAAAACACTTCCTGAAAGGATGGGGGTTGGTTATAGTTTATTAATCTAGAAGAAGTTTTCTGGAAGAATATTGTATTTTTTTGTTTTTAGATTTGAAATGAAGTTTGATTAAAATGACACAACAAAAAGATGTTTTTTAGAAAATATTTTAAAAGGCGTAATCGATCTAACTCTACCTCTTTAATAATTTATTAATCATTATCATTTAGATCAATATCCACTTAATTATGATCCATGAATTGTGTTTTTAAATTTTAGGAAACTAATAAATCAATTGAACAATTAACACAAAACACGCGTGGTCGGGAATTGTGTAAATTGTGAGAGCGCGATCTTAATCGATAATATAAGACCATACAGGATAAATTTGTAGAGTTCAGATATAATCCCTAAAAAAAATTCATCCTCATTTCCAGAATGGATATGTGCTCTAATTAACCACTGACCATAAGCTAACCTTAAAACAACAATCAAAGTATGGTGCTGTGATTTCGTGTTCTGAAGCTAGCCTAGGGTTTAAGTAATTTTATCTTTGTGGTTAAGTTAACTCTCGTAGGGTTCGAGGGATAAAAAATCAGGGGATCATAATTAAGTGGATATTGATCTAAATGATAATTATTAATAAATTATTGAAGAGGTAGAGTTAGATCTATTATGCCTTTTAAAATATTTTCTATAAAAACATCTTTTTGTTGTGTCATTTTAATCGAACTTCATTTCAAAACTAAAAAAAAAAAAATACAATCTTTTTCTAGAAAACTTCTTCCAGATTCACAAACTATAACCACCCCCCATCCTTTCAGGTAGTGTTTTTATTCTCTTTTATTTTATTTTTATAATACATTTAAAAAGTTGTTTTAAATCTACTTCCTCCTTTGAGAGACGACCTTGGTCAGCCACTCTGCTGCACCTAAGTACCCCAAAATCACTAATCATTTGAGGGCGCCCACGACAGCGCTATTTAAAATTAGCTTCATTGCCGGGGAGGCAATTAATTTATTCAACCATTTAGAGGTATTTATTTTATTTTTCATTTTATTATTTTCTTCACCTCTCTCTTTCATCTTTACCCTTTCTCAAGTTTTCATTTTTTTTCATCCTCTTCTTTTCTTTTTGGACCATCAACTCAAATTCTCATTTTTATTTTACTATGGTACACTCAATTTCTTTTAATTTTTATTTGATTTATGACACGAACTAATCCCGAAGATCTCTTAGATCTTGACCCTGAGATTGAACGTAGCCTTAGGGCACGAATCAGACATTCTCAGTCTACGGAAAGTTTCAATATTCAACCAGTTGGTGAATTCCTCACTTCTGGAAACATAGAAATTGGAAGCAATTCAATTTCAAACATAAAATTGGAACCAATGGCTGGAAATAATGGAAATTAACTTAATAGAACCATTCGAGAATTGGCTGCACCTGATATTAACTATCAACCAAATTGTATTGCATACCCGAATCTCGAATCAGACTTTGAGTTAAAATCTGGATTAATTCACCTTCTTCCAAAGTTTCATGGCTTATCTGGTGAGGATCCCAAAAAACACCTTAAGGAATTTAATGTGGTTTGGTCAACCATAAAACCAAGAAATGTTTCTGAAGATCAAATCAAATTAAGAGCATTCCCATTCTCACTTGATGGAGCTACAAATGATTGGATGTACTATTTACAACCTGAAGATGTAACATGTTGGAATGATTTGAAACGTCTTGTCTTGCAAAGATTTTTTCCAGAATCAAGGACCACTTCTATTTATAAGGAGATCTTGGGGATCAAGCAAGCACAAGGGAAGTCAATGTATGAGTACTGGGAGCGATTCAAGAAGTTGTGTGCAAGCTTCCCACATCACCAAATCAGTGAGCAACTACTCATCCAGTACTTCTATGAAGGACTCACACCTATGGAGAGAAGCATGGTAGATGATGCAGTTGGAGGAGCATTGGTGGACAAGACACCAGTAGCTTCACGTGCGTTGATCTACAAGATGGCCCAAAAATCCCAACAATTTGGTGATAGAGGTACACCACATGCCAGGGGAGTGCATCAGGTAAGTCCTTCTTCTCTTGAAAGTCATTTGATTGATACCAAGTTGGAAAAGTTGACCACTATGGTGAGGAAAATTGCTTTGGCACAAAAGAAATCTCTACCCCCTCCTTCAAGGCCTCGTGGTATTTGCACTGAGACAAGCCACCCAACTGACTGTTGCCCACAACTCCAAGAAACAGAAGATTGTGCAGCAGTGTTCCCTGGGAGACCATATCAGCAGCAACAACAAGAACCATATTCCCAAAAGAAGTTTGATCCAGCATACAACCAAGGGTGGAAAGATCAGTCGGACACGAGGTATGGCTCTGGACAACAACAAAGGCCCCCTTTTCAACCAAACTTCCAACAGCCTCCACCTTACCAACAGGGTTTCCAACAACCCCAAAGGAGATTAGAAGATCAAACATCAATGAGTCAGCAACAAGGGAATCTCCAACACAAGGTAGACTATAACACTGATGATCTTTTGAAACAAATTGTTCTTAATCAACAGAATGAGATGAAGAGTCAAGGTTCAGAGCTGAGAGAGTTGAAGACTCAAATGAGCCAGATTGCCACCGCCCTCCATGAACTTGTGAGTAAGAATTCTGGAAATCTACCTTCCCAACCCACTCCAAATCCAAAGGGGAATGTTAGTTCCATCACATTGAGAAGTGGGAAGAAAATGAATGATACATCTGTACCTACCATTCCACCAGGATTCACCTCTACTCCAGAGAAGCCGCATTCCATACCAACTGATGAGAAATCCAAGGAGAAAGATAAAGGTAAGAAAAAGATTGATGATGTTCCTCCTAAACCCCTTCCTTTTCCAAACAGGGTTGTTCAAACCAATAAGATGGCTGAAGAAGCAATGAAAAAGGAGGTTTTGGATACATTCAATCATGTGTAGATCAACATTCCTCTACTTGAATCCATTAATCAAATCCCAAGGTATTCCAAATTCTTAAAAGAACTCTACAGCAATTGAAGAGGGCTCAAGGGAAATGAGAGGATCAAACTTGGAAGGAATGTATCAGCACTCATTACACCAACTATAGCAATGCCAACAAAGTGCAAGGATCCCAGGACATTCACCATCCCATGTAACATAGGGGAGTTGCACTTCTCTGATGCTCTTTGTGATTTAGGAGCTTCAATAAATGTGATGCCTCACTCTGTATTCTCTTCCTTGTAGGTTGGTGAGTTGAAGCCAACAAGAGTAGTGGTGCAGTTGGCAAATAGAGCTACATCATATCCAGTGGGAGTCCTTGAGGATGTACTTGTCTAGGTAAGAGACATGATCTTCCCAGTAGATTTATACGTGCTTAACATGGAGGACGATCAGGTAAGTTCTCATGATCCCATAATCTTAGGTAGACCCTTCCTCAAAACTGCAAAAACAATCATAAATTTCAATGAAGGTACACTTTCCATGGAGTTTGGAGATGAAGTCGTGATATTTAATGTTATGGATTCCATGAAGTACCCCTCAGAGGATCACTCTACATTTGTTATCTCCCATTTTGAACCACCAAATAAAAAATCCATGGAATTTGATTTTCCTATTCTTAGGGAGATTATGAGTATTGGTTCGAGTTTTATGTCTAAGAGCACTTCCACACATGTTGCTGATACACAATCCTCTCTTGGATTTGATTTTGATGCGGATTAATATTCTGATTTTGATCATGTTCACTCTGATTATGACATGGCTGTTGAGTATGCTGATGGATTTGATGCTTTATTCTCTGATTTTGATGATTTCTATTCTGATACTGATGATATTTGTGCACATATTTCAGTTCCTTCAATGTCTCAATCTATACTACACCCTCCTTCATTAGAACTGAAGCCATTGCCATCGAATCTGAAATACTCATACTTGTTGAGTGGTGAGAGATTACCCGTTATCATTGCTAAAAATCTCCCTTTTGAACATGAAGAAAAGCTTTTGAATATTTTGAGGGAGAACATCAGGGAGATTGGGTGGACCTTGGCTGACATATCAGGTATTATCCCCTCCATTTGCATGCATAGGATTCTCTTGGAGGATGGGGCTAAACCGGTGAGACAGCCACAATGGAGACTCAATCCCACCCTCCTGGAAGTTGTTAAAAAAGAAGTTGAGAAATTACTTGAGGCAGGTATAATCTTTCCCATTTCAGATTCTCAGTGGGTAAGTCCTATTCAGGTTGTGCCTAAGAAAAGTGGTGTTAGTGTTGTTAAAAATGAGAAAGATGAGTTAGTTCCAATGAGGGTGCAAAATAGTTGGCGTGTGTGTATTGATTATAGGAAACTAAATCATTTCACTCGCAAGGACCATTTCCCCCTCCCGTTTATTGATCAGATGCTTGAGAGACTAGCTGGGAAGACACACTATTGTTTCTTGGATGGATTTTATGGATATTTTCAGGTTCCTATAGCTCCAGAGGATCAGGAGAAGACTACATTCACCTGTCCCTTTGGCACATTTGCCTACCGGAGGATGCCATTTGGACTTTGCAACACCCCAGGTACCTTCCAGAGATGCATGGTGAGTATTTTTTCTGATTTTATTGAGACATACATGGAGGTATTTATGGATGATTTTACAGTTTATGGATCCTCATTTGATGAATGTCTCTCTAGTTTGGGTGATGTGTTGCATCGTTGTATTGAGATGAATCTGGTCTTAAATTTTGAAAAATGTCATTTCATGGTCGAAAAGGGAAATTTCTTAGGTCATATAGTCTCACAACATGGCATTGAAGTTGATAAATCTAAGGTAGTCATTATTTCATCCCTTCCATGTCCTACATGTGTGCATGATGTTCGATCATTCCTTGGACATGCTGGATTTTATTGATGCTTAATCAGAGATTTTAGTAAGATCGCTCTACCCTTACCTCGATTGCTTAAAAAAGATATTGACTTCAATTTTGATGATTCGTGCAGGGTATCATTTGATGAGCTAAAGAAGTGTCTGACCACTCCACCGATCATACAGCCCCCACGGTGGGAGATTCCTTTTGAGCTTATGTGTGACACCTCCAACTTTTCGGTTGGAGCTGTCCTATCTCAGAGGGTGGAGGGACATTCACATGTGATCTCCTATGCATCTAAGACACTGGATTCATCCCAATAAAATTAAACAACCACCAAAAAGGAGTTTCTTACTATCATATTTTCTTTAGATAAATTCCGTTCATATTTATTGGGCTCTAAAGTAGTTGTTTTTTCTGACTATGCAGCTTTGAGGTACCTCCTAAAGAAGCCAGATGAAAAGCCACGACTTATCCATTGGATGATCCTTATTCAGGAATTTGATATTGAGATAAAATACAAGAATGGATCAGAGAATTTGGTGGCAGACCACATGAGTAGGCTTACTCACACACTAGAGGATGACACCTTGGACCAGGTACCACTTCGGGACACTTTCCCCGATGAGCATCTCTATACCATCTCAGGTACACATCCTTGGTATGCTGATTTAGTTAATTACATTGTTTCCTCTGATATCCCACCAAATTTGAAGAAGCATCAAGTCCAAAAATTAAAAAGTGAGTCTAGGTATTATGTGTGGGATGATCCTTACCTCTGGCGCATGTGTAGTGACCAAGTCATTAAGAGGTGTGTTCCTGATCATGAGTTTGAGTCTGTTTTGCATTTCTGTCATATAATTTCTTGTGGTGGACACTTTGGACCCCAACGGACAACTAGAAAGGTTTTGGACTCTGGATTATATTGGACTAGCTTGTTCCATGATGCCCATGTGTTTTGTAAGTCATGCTCTCATTGCCAACACACTGGGAATATTTCCAGGAGACATGAGATGCCCCAACAACCCATACTATTCTGTGAGATTTTTGATGTATGGGGCATTGAATTTATGGGTCCTTTTCCTAGTTCATTTGGATTTTTGTATATTTTGGTTTCTGTTGATTATGTGAGTAAATGGGTGGAGGCCAAGGCCACCAGGACTGACGATTCTCATGTTGTAGTGGATTTTGTCAAGACTCAAATTTTCTGCAGGTTTGGAGTACCAATGGCCATCATCAGTGACCAAGGGACATACTTTTGCAATAGGAATTTTTCTTCCTTCCTTCAAAAGTATGGGGTGACACACAAAACATCAACACCATACCCCCCCAAACAAATGGTCAGGCTGAGGTTTCAAATCATGAGTTGAAACAAATATTGGAGAAAACCGTGAAGACAAATAGGAAGGATTGGAGAAAGAGTTTGGATGATGCATTGTGGGCTTATAGGACAACATACAAGACACCCATTGGTATGTCCCCATTTCAGATTGTTTTTGGGAAAGCGTGTCATCTCCCCGTGGAAGTTGAGCATCGGTCTTATTGGGATATAAAGAAATGAAACATGGATTTGGCCCAAGCTGGAATCCAAAGGAAGCTAGAAATTCAAGAGCTTGAGGAGATTAGATTGTCTTCATATGAGAACTCAAGGATCTACAAGGAAATATAAAAAGCATCTCATGATAGAATGATCCAACAAAGGGAGTTTCTTGTTGGAGAGAAATTCCTTCTCTATAGTTCACGACTGAAGCTGATGCCTGGTAATTTGCGGTCCATATGGTTAGGTCCTTATATTTTATCTAATGTTTTTCCTTATGGTGCAGTGGAGATCACACAAGAGGAAACTGGAATGATCTTTATAGTCAATGGGAAACGTTTGAAGAGATACATTGAGGGACTTCCTACTAATGCAGTGGATTTTATCACACTGCATGAACCCATCATCACTTGAGCACACCAGGCTGTTCGTAACCCTTTCACTTTTATATTATTTATCCTATTTAAAAATTCTGCATTTCATGTGCATATATCATCTCATGGGTTTACATTGAGGACAATGCAATATTTTAAGTGTGGGGGAGGGAACCTTTTAGTTTAGTAATTTCATTTGTTTTCCTGTTTAAAAAAAAAATTGTGTGTTTTTTAAATTTTGTGTGTTTATTTTTCAATTTTCTTTGTGTTTTTGAAATTTTTGAGCTGAAATGATTCTCATCACAATTTTGAAATGCATATCAATGAGTGAAACAATTTATCCCAATAAACTGAGCTTAAATGAATGCTGAAATGACTTTGTTTCAAGTTCAAATATTTAGTAATTTCATGAAAAGTACACTGAATTTTGAATCCCATGCCACATCTCACTGTCTTTATATTTGAAATCACTTTCCTATGAGGCTTATGAACCATTATTTTCATAAACTTTACATTCACCTCACTTCTTGAGAGAACCAAACCATGCTTGATTTAACTAGAATTTGATTTATTCTTGTCAAAACATTAGGGTTTGAGGTACTTATGTTTAAATGATTGAGGCATTTGTTTGGTATTAAAGCCCATACTTCAAAGAATCCTTTTTTTTATAATGGACTACCTTGAACATTTAATCTTTTTATCCATTAGAAGCCATGCATAGCCTGTTAGGTTAGCCAAATTACAAGCAAATTTTCCCTATCCAACCAACTCTTGATGTGAAATTGCATAATCTAGTTGAGCTTATGTGTGGGGGAAGCTATGTTGTGTTGTGCTAACACATTCTGTGATACTTTGGGTGGAAAATTAAATTCTTAAGAGATGTGTTTTCTTCTGAATAAATTCATTATATTGAAATATGTGCCTTTTCTGGATCTTTCATGATAAGTGAAGTTGTGCCTTTTCTGGAGCTTCTAATTGAGGTGGAAAGTTGTGCCTATCTGGAGCTTTCAAGAAAATAATGTTTGAAAAGATTGACATTTTTATGCTGAAATGATGAATGGTGTAAACTTTTCATGACTTTTCATGATGATGGAGCTGAATTGATACTATGGGGATTGAGGAGAAGACCATATTTAAGTGAAAATTAGATTAATGCAATTTTGCTTCAAAAAGAGTCAAGCCCTCCTTATTCAGCCTCAGATTTTTTCACATCTAAATCCTACCAACCGAAAGCCACAGAACAACCCTGAAAAGTCCTCATGATAAACATATATACTTGAATCGCATCGGGTGGATATGTAGGAATTTATCAAGCCTATGGTGACCCTTGTATGAGTTTGGATGAGAAAGACATTGCAAAAAAAATTGATATTTGAGTGATGAGAGAAAATTAAAGCGAGGTAAGTGTTTTGTGCATGGGAGAATAAATGAAGTGGAAATATATTGAATGGTATTAATAGAGAACTTGAAATAAGGTTTTTTATGAGGCATGATATCTTTTGATTCTTGGTGCGGAATTGATGGATCCCAATGATATGTGTTTTAAAATTGGTTTTGATTTGATATTGATGTTTACTTGACATGAGGTTTTTCCTAAGAGTGCAAAAGGTAAGTGTGGGGGAGTTGATAAAACACTATTTTGTTGAATATTTTATTGATAATAAATGATATAATTTCCTCAAATTGTGTTAAATATGTTTATTTATAAAATATTTGGGATTTGATCATTCATTTGAAAATTTGGTGAAAATTCCAGTTTTACCCTTTACAGTGCACTGTATTATTTCGAAGATAAATATTTTTATATTTGTTATTTGAATTTTAAATTTTGTAAAAGTGTTCCTAACTTAATTTTCTACAACTTTTATTCAGGAAACTAGAGCTAATAAGTGCATTTGGATGGAGTAAATGGGCCATTAAGACAATGTTGGGCTGGACTCGGCAGAATGGACATGGGTTCTGTATTTGGGACATATCGTCTTCATACAGGTTTCGATTGAGCCCATATTTTTAGGAACGCTCTGGGACATGATTTGAAACAAATAATCCTTCTGCAAGGCTGGTAAATTCACGCGTTTTGGATGTCAACTAGGAGGTGCAACTTGGAATAAAATATTTGCATGAGTTTTTCATTTCACACTTAAAAAGTTATGTAACCCTAGCCCTCACAAACTCTATTTAAAGGGGGTTTTAACTCTTTTTAAGGATTTTTAAAGGCTTTGGGAAGGTTTGTCCGAAAGGGTGTCTCTTGGGAGCCCCTCAAAACTCTTGTAAGAAGTAAGACTTTGTGCAAACCTCTCTTCCAAAAAGGCTCTCCTCTCCCACCTCTTCTTTGTATTTATTTTATTTCATGATTGTTTCTTGAATTTTTATTCAAATAATATTCTGAGTTATTCCCTTTTCTTCTTCTCTTAATCTTATTAATTGGGTTGGAATTAATAGTGGAGACAAGATTGTGTTCTACCCTTTCAATCCTTTGCTTATGCAAAACGTCTTCACGATGACTACACCACCCATGGAAGAGTAGTTCTTTTTAGTAATCGATCGACCTCTATCCTTATTCATTTAATTATTTTGAATCATTGAGATACTGGAATTCACTTAATATGATACATGAATTGTGTTTTTAAATTTTAAGAAACTAATCAAGTAATTGAACAATTAACACAAAACACGTGAGGTCGAGAATTGTGTAAATTGTGAGAGCGCGATCTTAATCGATAATACAAGACCATACGGGATAAATTTGTAGAGTTAAAATATAATCCCTAAACACAATTCATACTCATTTCCATAATGAATATGTGCTCTAGTTAACCAATTACCATAAGCTAACCTTAGAACAAAAATCAAAGCAGGGTGTTGCGATTGCGTGTTCTGAAGCTAGCCTAGGGTTTAAGTAATTTTATCTTTGTGGTTAAGTTAAATCTCGTAGGGTTCGAGGGATAAAAAATTAGGGGATCATAATCAAGTGGATATTGATCTAAATGATAATGATTAATAAATTATTTAATAGGTAGAGTTAGATCGATTATGATTTTTAAAATATTTTCTAAAAAAAACATCTTTTTGTTGTGTCATTTTAATCGAACTTCATTTCAAAACTAAAAAAAAAAATACAATCTTCTTCCAGAAAAATTCTTCTAGATTCATAAACTATAACCAACAATCATCCTTTTCAGGTAGTTTTTTTATTCTATTTTATTTTATTTTTAGAATACCTTTAAAAAGTTGTTTTAAATCTACTTCCTCCTTTGAGAGACGACCTTGGTCAGCCACTCTGCTGCACCTAAGTACCCCAAAATCACTAATCATTTGAGGGCGCCCACGACAGTGTTCTTTCAAGTGTGTAAGGATTAAAGAACATAAATGAGATGAAATACATATATTATGATCTGATTCAACCATAAAAATGGATTCATGACCATAATTAGACATGGTAATGAAAATTGAGAACTTGTTGTCCTTGAATGTGATAAATTAACACATCTCGGACGATGTTTTCATTTTTTAGTATAAGTGGAGGGGGGAAAGAGAGATGATGATGAAATATTAAATTATCATAATATAATTAAATTTAATTTAAGGTACTATAATTATCATAGCATTTGGATTAGGGGAGATTAAGAAATAAGTATAAAATAATGGAACTCAAAATAGAATAAAATTGCCAAATCTCTCACGAAAATTCGACAGCCTAACGACGTCACTTAAGATTTCATAAAATAGTTTGATAAGATAAAGGGGTTATATCATCAATAATACATAATATGTACAGAAAGTGAAATAAATAAGGACATATCCCAACATAATCCTATTTAAAATAAAAGATAAAACATAAAATGAAATCTTTAAGAAAAGAGAAGGGTGGTTGATTCTCTTACCTTGTAGCGTAACTCCCAAAACATGAAGGTTGGGACCTTGGGGGTTTGAGGACACCTAGGGAGGACTCCTAGGTAGGTAATAATACCATATATTCTAGGATAATAAGTTTTTAATGAAATAAAACTAATGGTGTGAGTGGGTATTTAAAGTAAATGAGAGGGAGTTTTTTATTAATTAAAAGGGACCCCTCATTAGTGGTTTTTGAAAAACCATGGGCTTGCCCATGGTATTTTCCCATGGTTTTAGACACTTGGGACAAATCATGTCATATTTTACTATAAAAATTCTACCATCATTTTATATTAATTATTATATCATTATGATGTCATTAAACAACCGAAAACTCAAAAACTGTATTTTTAGTATTCACGAAAAATTCGAGTATTTTAGAAAAATCCCAAAAATTCTCCCTAATAATTTTTCAATGTGTAGAATTAAAAAATGAACTCTGTTTTTTGAAAATAATTTTCTATGTATTTTTAATATAATTTTTAAATATAATCATAGTTAATTCGAAAAATAACAATTTTAAAGGTATGTTTCGTTTTATATAACATTGAAAATTTAATTATGATCTTATTATCTTATTACCTTAAGAAAATAAAATCTTTATCATTATTTACTATTCATAAGGTTCATATTACTATTAATATTACTATTCATAAGGGTATGTTAATATTCATCAAAAATCAAGTTGGTTCTACCAGAATCCAAATGACTTACTCGTCACAGTCACAACTCTAGATGACCGTTTTTCAAAATTCAAAACATAAAAGTAGAAAATTTATATTTAATGGCTAAGTTATGATTATCTAATAAATAACCAAGTTTTGTTTTAAAAGAATAATGTTCATTATGAAAAATAGTCTATGAATAGAATATATTTAAGAGAAGCATACCATAAAATGTTTGGGGTGTTATAATATGATTGAATGTGGATGTGCTATTTTTATACCATTCATGGTTTATGGTTAAAGTATTAATATTTTGTATGTTAGTTTTAATATTAATGGTTGTGTTATGTTTCACCATTTTTATATGAGGAATGCATTGAACTTAGTAAGTGAAAGGCGGGGCCCACTATAATACTTCAATGCATCGGTAGGTCTCATGAGACAAACTAGTTTGAGTTTTTACTCGTTTATGTATGGTCTTGGAACAAGGCCTTGAAGGTATGGTTATGATGTCCAACATTATTCATCCCCCCATCATGATATTAGTTATAGACATTACATGTGATTATTTGACTAGTAGAATATCCATGTGAACGTTTAAATGAAATTATTTGATATATTCCTACCATATTATTCTGAAGATTTTGTTTAAAAGGTTTTTGTTTCAGTTTTATTCCTTGCCTTAAAAGTTCATGCTTATTTATGATAGCTTCTTTTATATTATTTACCCTTACTGAGCATCTGATCTCACCCATTTCTTATGTTTTAATTTCCTAGGTTGGAAAGATGTGTATTATGATTAATATGCAGGGTTAAGCTAGGAGAATAATGGCATTATAAAAGGATTATCTATGTTGTATTTTATGTTCTGAACTGTAATGTAAGATTCATGTATGTAATATGTTTTCCAAGACTGCTAAATAGATCAGTCCTTCGGGATTTGATTCCTTGTAATCATACCAATTTACTAAAATAATTTTCTGGGCTTCTGGATTCAGGGGTTACAAGTTTTCATTCAAGATAGAGCTCATTTTTTTATTGAAAGATGGAGTACATAGTTTATTGTTACACCTGTGACAAATAAATGAACAAATATAAGGCTGTATATTTAAGTGAAACCTGTTAGTTTGTTAATAAATATGAAGCTATGTGAAAAAATATGAATAAATATGAACCTGTTTTAAAAAATATCACCCTTTATGAAAATATTAGATTGAAGTTTGTATGAAAATATTAGATTAAAGATACTAAAAAAGTGGGTAAAAAAATAAATAAATTTGAAAAATATGAACCTGTATATCGAAATGGAATCAATTATAAAAAATGTAAACTACTCTAAAAAACATAAAAAAAGGTATGAAAAAAAAATTGGGGACCTGTATGGAAAAAAATATACACATGTATGAAAAAATATGAACAAATTGGAAAAAATTATGAGATTGTAAAAAAATATAAACCACTAAAAAAATACCCAACTCACCATTACAAAAGCACTAAAATGACCTCTATCGTGGGATTCAACATGAGTGTTTTAAATCCTAGAGAGATTCATTATACAACCGAGCTCCCCAAAAAACTTCCAAAAAATCCTATAGGATATCCTAAAACCAATCTAAACCCTCTTATAATAAAAAAACATAATAAAACAGTGAAATACCTTAAACTGAGGGTGTTACATACTCAGTCGCCTATTGATGATATGTTTAATACCAACTCCTCATATTTATATTTTAAATTTAATTATGAAATATCTATTGTTTTAAATAGTATAAAATACAAGAAATTTAAATATAATAGGAATAAATTCCTTGAATAATAGAACTCATATAAAAAATCTGGTGTATAGTTTTATTAAACAATCATAGAAATTGTGGCTGAAGAATCATTTTTACGATAGTGATATGGATCAATAAAATATAGAGGTTATTTTTGACACATAATTTAATGAAGTTAAAACATGTAAATAATATACAAGAAAATATTTTAATCTTAGTTTTATTGTAAATAATATATATAGGTTGGTTAAAAACGAGTTTAAACCAATGGCACAATAATGCATTAAAAATAATTGTCCAAATAGAAAAGTGTGGTGAATGGTGTCTTGGTAAATGTTTTTTCTCATTCATAATGAATCAGAGAGTGAACATCAATTCAAAAAATATAAATGTAAATAGGCATGAAATTCACTAATTCCATCAGAAATAGGACATCCAATGTTTGATTTTCAAACAATTTTGGCTTGATGTCCTGAAATCATTTAAAACTGAAATTACTCGAAGGCATTAAAATGAAATAGAAAAAATTAAATCAAAGTGAAAAAAAATTAACATAGTAATGGTTTATTAACATTCAGTGTTGGTGTATAAAAATAAAATCATAGTTTTGAGAGAGATATTAGTATACAATGGTTTTGATTATGATTCCATGGGTTAAGTTAAACATGATTTAATAGGGTAAGCTTACATTAACATTGTCTATAGTTACATTCTACTAAATACACTAGTGAAATAATGAGAAAAATTAATTATTGTTATCATTTTAATGGGTTTTTAAATGAATAATTAAATTCAAATTTTAATGTGCTAGATATATGGGAAAATATTATAGTTTCATTAATTATATATTTAATTATAAAAAACATTACTAGCTATTGAATATTATAAAATAATGTTTAGGAGATATTGAAAAAGTGAAACATACTATTAACATAAAAAATTTCATGAGAATAAATTGAAAATAAAATATTTTAGTAATATTATAATTGTAAAAATGTATTGGAATATGAAATTTTAAATTGTTAAATCTCATGAGTTCTTTTACATGTCATGTGAAGGAATAGATGAATTAAACATCATCTTTGTATAATCATGAAGAAAATAAAAATGCTGATGACCATATTCAACTCATAATGAGAAGCCTATATTATCGTCTATAACAATTAAATAATAAATTTTCTAGAGAATCAAATAAAGAACCTAATTTGGAAATGAAGAAGAAAATATCATAATTTCTTACATCGACCTGTCCAGATAGGTTGATAATTGGTTGGTAACCCAGTTTTCCAACGCATAAGAAAATTTCATCTATAATAGGATTGTTCTTTGGACTCAAAACCTGCAACAAAAAATCAATACCCCTCTAAAGAACATATTCAGTCAATTCATGAAATGAAAATAAAATTTCAAACAGACACGGGGTGGGGAGAAATTCTTGAATTCAAGAGAGTACCAAATGATGAACTAACTAGAACTACACTATAATATTCATCTATTTGGAGAAACCTATGAATTAATCATAACCAAGAATACATGGAGTTAATTCCTAAATAATAAATTTATCCTCTATAATAATTAATTAACAGAGTTTCCAGGGAATCAATGAAGAAACATGTTTCAGAAACATAGAAGACAATGACATCCATAATAGGATCATGGTAGGGACCCAGTAATATGCAATAAAAACTCAAATATATGAAGAATAGATTCATTAAATTCCTTAATAAAGTGGAAAGAAAATTTTAATCATATATAGGATGAGGATAAAATCTTGTATATATTTTGGAATGTCCATTGAAGAGAGCACCCAACAACGGTATTGGATAAAAATACACTCTAATATTCATCTCTTTAGAGAAACCGACACATTAATCAGTGAAAATATGAACATATATACTATTTTTCAATATTCATATTTATCATTAGTGTATGATAAAATATCCCTAATCATGCATATGTACTACTTGGTATAAATATTCCCGTGAAAATTCATGGGACATAACATGTTATAAAACAATTAAAAATATAATTCGGTAATTAAGACAAGCTCAACATGAGAATATGAAAAATTTATAGAATGATTATTAAGTAAATAAAATTAAAAAAATAAAATGAAATAATTAGTATTAAGGTAGACACAAAAATATATTAAGTGATAATAACTCAGAACAAAAAAACATTAAGTTTTTGTTAAAAAAAAATTAAAGGGTTTTTGATTATTTGTACGCATCACATTAAGGTTTTTATAGAATATTAATTAAAATTTTAATAAATTGGTTACCAACTTAACAATAGAGGGATACATAGACAAAAGACATGTAAAAAATTCATGTTTAGGCTTTGAATGGGTTTCCTGAGAACAAATTTAAAAACAAGATGGAAAATTGAGTGCAAGACACTACTATTGTGAGTGAATTGGGTATTAAATCATGTTGAAATGTAAAAAAATAAAAAAAGTGACTTGAATCACATTTATATAGTGAAAGAATAAAAATGATAGTGATTGGAAACACATATTAAGCATGAATATTCCTTGTTAACTAGTTTTTAACAGAATGATAACATGTATAGAGAATGATAAAACATATAAAATAAATAATGTGACTATAATATACCAATAACGAATTTATAAATATTAACATGATGGAATAAAAATTAACAAATGCTAAAAGAAAATGGTTAGATTAATATTTTCATTTATTGTTAATAGTATTCTAACATTTTTATTGATGTTTATATTTATTGTTAGTAGTATGTTAACATTGAATGTAGAATCCAAAAAGTGGATATAGAATGCTAACATTGAATGTGAATCCATATAAATAATATCCTTGATCACATGTATAAAATGTTGAAAGTGAATATAAATTTTTTAACCACACAGAATTGTCACAGAGCGATCAAAAAAGTTTCAATTTATCATTAACTTGTTCCTAATTTTGAATCTTGAATACATCTATTCATAAGCAGTAAAATAATTAATGAAATAATCAAAATTCGAGTCAAGGGTTTGGAATTTCAGAATCAACCAATTCGTAGGGAAGCATGGGAAGGAAGGGAATAAATCATTCCATAAACACCTAAAAACTAATAAAATTTTAGGGAAAAGTTTAATTTTCATTTTAAATAATCAACTAATTTCATCACAACTAGGAAAGTTTATAACCTAAATTTCTACAAAAAAAAGAAAATTGTAAAAATATTTGAAACAAAAACCAATCAACCAAAAGGGTTTACTTTGCAGGAGTGTTTCAAGTTTATTTGTACCCCATTATCCAAAATATGCAACAATTACACATATAAAAGAAAATATAAATTTATAGAAAAAAACCAAAATGATATCAAAAACTGGAAATTCTAGAATTCGTAAAAAAATTGACAATTTGAATCAACAAAAATTGAAATATAAAAAAATCTAGACTCGGATTGTGTTCATCAATTTTTTTTCTTTGTTGATCCAAAATTTCCACCTAAGAGTGGAGATCACGAACCCATAGATAAAATGTATGTTAGAAAACACAAAAAAATGAAGTCAAAATTAAAATAATATTTAAATTAAATATTTGATAATTATATTTTATATATGAATATTTTGGTAATAAAGCTGGGATAGTTAAGGAAAAAATGTGTGAGGAAATGATTTAACATCATGGATTTCAAAATAACAACATTTAATGAAAAGTGACAATTCCAGAAAGACTAAAAAGTGAATAATAATAAAAACAATAGATATGAGACCATGTATAGTTTTCCAACGTCTATAGAAGAAGGTTTTTAGCATACTAACTCCAGCCTAGTTGAAGTTTAATAAAATATTAAAATTCACCCTAGTCTCAGAAAATAAATCATTATCAACAAAAATCTAAATCAAAACAGACATCGTTCAAAAAACATTAATATTCTCATACCTTCAACTACAATGAGGGTAAGGGAGAGGAAAACATCGGTAGAGGGTGCAGCGGATCTGGTTCATGAAGGGTGTCAGATCTAGTTCCTGATTTCAGATCTAGTTCTCTAAGGGTGTCAAATCTAGTTCCTGATGGTGGATCTGGTTTGCGATGGGTGATGAGTGTGGTGGTAGATCAAATTCATGATGGTTGGTGGAGGATACGAGCGTGACAATGACAACTCTGGTTCGTGATGAGGAGGGATGGTTCATAGAGGGAGGGTTTTAGGAGGCAGACTCTTTAGGGGGTGGGGGTGATTTTGCGTGAGGTGGGGGGATGGGGTGCAGGGGGGGATAGCCCAAATTTTGAGTACCAATCATCATTATCTATCTATGATGAACATAAAGGTAAGAGTGAATCATTATTAATTCTAAAAACATCACTTATAAAAACCTTTAATAAAAAATAATATTAATATATATAAAATTATAACATTTTTTTTCAAAAAATAATATTTATTTATATAACTTAATTAAAAAATTCATGTATATAATTAATGTAACTATGATACATTAATATATATTTTTTAATAATTCAAATATATATTTAATGTTTTGAAAAAGTATTTATAAAATTATAATAATAAAATGTAATTATATATAAAATTATATAATTATATATAATAATATATATATATTTAGATGTGTGATGAGGGGTTGTGATGTTGCAGAATTTGTGATTTTGGTGTTTAATGGTGATTAGGAATTTGGCGCACAATGGCCTTCTTTTCAGACTGATATTTCAATTTGACTGATGTCTTTCATGGACCTTCGAAGTTGGTTGATTGGAAGAGGGACTCAGTTTCTTTTCTGAATGTTTATGCGACTACACTAGTGACTGGTGTGGTGGCGTTGGCATTGCGTCGCGATGAGGAGGGTTGGTTCGTGATGTAAGTGTTTGGGGAGGCTAACTGTCGAGGAACCATCGATTGGGGAGAGGGAGGGGGAGGGGGAGGGTTGTGTGTGTTTGTGTGTGTGTGTTTGTGGGGGGGGGGTTATAGCCTCAATTTTGAGTACTGATCATTATCATCTAACAACATTGATCATAAAGTTAAAAGTGGATCTTTATTAATGGGTAGTGGTGGCTATGAGTGTGGTGGCGTCGACTTTTCTTTGGGATGAAGAGGGTTGATTCATGACGTAAGGGTTTGGGAAGTATAACTCTTGAGGGACCCTTGAGGTGGGAGGGGGAGGGGGAGGGTTGTGGGGGGGGGGGCGATAGCCCAAATTTCCTGTACCGATCAACATCATCTAATAGTGTTGATAATAAAGGTAAAATTATATCTTTATTAATGCTAAGAATAGTGTTTATAAAAACTTTGAATAAAAACTATTATTAATATATATAAAATTATCATATATTTATTCAAAAAAATAATGTTTATTTATATAATTTAATTAAAAATTCATTTATATAATTAATATAAATATGATATAATAATATTTTTTAATAATTAAAATATATATTAATGTTTCAAAAAATGTATTTATAACATTATAAATAAATAAATTAATATTTAAATGGTTATAAAATTATAATAAATAAATTTAATTATATATATATATTAATATATATATATATATATATATATAAACATATATATATATATATTAACATATATATATATATATATTAACATATATATATATAATTATATTAATATATTTATATTTGTGATGAGGGGTTTCGATGTTGCAGCAGTGGCAATTCAGGAAATTTCATGGTGATTAGGCATTTGACGCATGATGGCCCTACTTTCGGGCTAAAATTTCAACCTAGATGACATATTTCTTGGACCTTCAAACTTGGTTGATCAGAAGAGGGACTCAATTTCTATTCTATATGTCTCTACAACTATGCTGGTGACTGGAATCTTGAAGGAACAATTTGATCAAGAAATTGGTAATTGTTTTACCTTTTTTGAAATGTTGAGGATTAATTAGTTTTTTATGGATTCAAGGAGTGTGACCCATTATAGAGTCATGAAAAATGGATATTTAGAAATCGTCAAAGAAAACAAGAAGTTTATTGTTAAAATTCTTGAAGAATAAAAGCATTCAATTCTAGTGAGGCTCACTTTCTAGGGAAAAGAAAATCCCTGGAAGATCGAAGACCTGAAGAATCATCTTATTCAAATATGGGGAATTGGTGGATGGAGGATCACCTTGATAGTTGAAGGATATTTTCATATTTTATTTAATTCTAATAAACTCAATTCTAGAGTGTGGGGTTTTGGATTCATATCCATTAAACCAAGAATATTAAGGATCCAATATTGGGATCCTTTCTTCAATCCATCTTTGATAAATAATTATATCACTATGACGTGGATATGAATCCATGGTCTTCCCTAGTTTGTTTGTAAACCTCAATTGTTGTGGGAAATAGATTCTCTGGTAGGGATCCAAATAAATTTTATAGAGAATCTTAGATTGATCGATTTTGGAACTTCACTGGAATGTTAGTGGAAATTGACCTTCAATCAACTCTTACTGATTCCGTTATTCTGTTTGCTGTTGATCGAAGACTGTAACTCTCAATAGAGTTTTAGAAGAAAAATTCATTTTGTAAGAAATGTGGGAATATTGGGAACCTAAAATATTTATGTAGAAGGAATACTACCTATACCAATTTAGGGAAAATTGGACATTCCCTTATGAATTGAAAATTAAAAATTTCTCTCAATGAGGACTTGAATGATGGAGGAGTCATTAAGCAAGATGGAAGGAGGGATCCCTTGGATTCTCGGGGTAAGGAGGTATTTGTGTTGTATCCCTTGGTTATGTGGGGTAAGGAGGGATATTTCTTGGATCCCTTGTTTGTGAAGATTAAGGTGTAATTTGGTTTGGATTAGCCTATTTCTAATTTGGTGGAGGCTGGTGGAGATCAAACACTGGCGAAGCCTCCCAAGGATGGAACTCTTGATGAAAGGAATGGGTCTGGGGAGACCTCTATTCCTGTAGCTCTGTTTTTTATAAAGGATAGACATAGCTTATTTAACACTACATAGGTTTAGAATGAGAGACATGATGTTGTTGGTGTTTCATCTGAGCTAGATCTGAATGCTCAGACAATGGTCATGGACATGATCCAATGGTCTTCCAGTGATGATGATGCTGATTCAACAGACTTGTTGACACACTCAATTTTCATGCATATTTTTAAACATATTTACATTTTTTTAATCCCAAAAAAGTGATATTTTAATGTCAATTGTCACATTTTATGGTTATAGAAGCATTTTTGGATTAATCATAAAAATAGACAATTTTTGGGATTTAACTGTCTTAATTTATTTAAGTATTTTGGAAATAACTATTTATATACTGATTTAATTAATGAAATACCTTTTTTTTGTCTTAAATAAATCCTGATCTTTATTTCATTTTTCTGGACCAAGTATTGAATCAAACATTTGGAGGCCCAAAATAATTTCACAATTCAGGCCACAAAATCTGTTCATAGATCTGGAGATTTTTTAATATGAGGCTATATCTCATAAATGGATGAAAAAATGGAGCTGTAATTATACAATGATAAATATAACATCTTTAGAAACAAAATTCATAACTATGGACCCCATTTATTATACCTAAATCAAGGAAAAAATTCATGATAAATCAGATTTATGAAATTTAAAGATTCTGCCTAGACAGAATAATTTTTTAGACTAAATTGGCTATAACATCTTCTACAAACTGTGTATAGAGCTGAAATTTTCTATGAAAATGAGAAAGATATTTTTGAGAAACTTTATAGATTATAACATTCACTAGTTTGGTTAAAATGAGGGGATACCACATGAAAACTTTGGAAGTAAATTTCTGGAGCCAAATATTAAACTACTGATGGCCCAATATGTCCCAAAACCCATTAATGCACCATTATGACACCATGAAGCCTCTTAAATGACAATAAATAAGAGTATATAGGTGTATTTAATAGGATATAAATGGGAGATGAATGATCTAGATGAATACCATGATTTAGGATTTTATATTTTCTTTTCTTATTATTTTAGTTTTCTTTTCCCATGTAACACATTCATATTTTTAATTAATGTGTTTCCCATTATCAATATCTTTATTCTTCAATTACCAATTTCTCTTAAAAACTTAATTTATTTCTATCATCCATCTTCTATGATGATCTCTTTTCACTTTTTCAATGGTAAGTGACTAACCTAAGGCTTGGCTATGGGGTAGGATTCACAGTGTTCTTTATTATTGTTCTTCAATTCAACATGTTTTTAATCTATTTGTGGTGGATAAAAGAATATTGCATGGGTGTGGTATTTTTCCACCATGAAATTATTTCCAAATTCATTCCTTTTCCTTGATTCATTATTTTTCCATATCATATCTCAAGTAATCCCTTCATATGGTGGATCCGACGTTGCCTAAAGGGATGAAATGACATATGGTTGAATCAAGTATCTTAGGAATTTCATTCTCGATTGAGATGTTAACTTATTTTACTATTGAAGGAGGTGGGGTTTAGTGCACTGAAGGCATGCTAAAATCACACACTAAATAAATCAACATAAATTAATTTATTAAATGAGGATTCATCAAATCAATTATCAAATTGAATTTAAATAAAGAACAAATAATGAATGAAACTGCATTATCCAACCCTAGGACCAAGACCTTTCTTCCCTAATTTCATTTTTTCGACATCTTTATTTAGATTTCAATTCTATATAGAATTATTTTAATTTCACATTTTCTAAAAACCAAAAAAATCGTTTTTATGAATAATAAAAAAACAAAAAAGAAATGGATTATGCAAATTAGAAATTAGTTATTGAACTGACTATGATTGTCCTCGCATGAGATGACCCTGATCAGCCTATGTGCTATATTAGGAAAATAAAATTTCTTTTTCCACACCCTATGATAGGTGTACTTAAAAACGTGTTCCTTTTTTGGGGATATAAATAGTTAGTTCGATCATTTTTTTTAAATTCACATATTTATAAATATTTTTCTTTGTTTTATTTATAAAAAAATTATAAAAAACCCTATTCACATGATGTATTTAAATTTATATTATTATTAATAGGTAACTTACTCATAGGTGTAGCAGAAACAACAAAAACAAAAACAAAAATAACAACAAGAAGAAGATTATAATATAGCTCAGGTGTAAGGACTTAGGGAAAACATAGAATAGCTGACAAGAAATAATGAATAAACCTCTGAATATGTTTGTGCATTAATAGAGAAACCCGACCCTGATCCAGAACAAGAACCTAAGGTAGTGGTGGAATAAATTTCACCATTTTTCCTTGAATTTTAAGAAACTAAGGAGGTAAAGGTGGAGGTACCTAAATATTAATTCCACCTCGCTCAACCTTTGCTGGAGGATATAGATGAAAGATCATTTTCTACTGATTTACATGAGAGAGATCATGTAAATTTATATAATTTTTTTAGAAATTGGAAAGAAATTTAAATACAAAATGATCTCATTATAACTTACAAAGAACGATAATTAGTACCACTACACCTCTCTTGGAAAAAGAAGACATCATTTATGTGGTGAAATTTGAAGAAAGGACAGAGGATCTAAACTGCCTGCCTTTATCTAGTGAAGATCAACTCTAAGTGGAACTTTCAATTGAAGAGGATATTCAAGTTGAACCAATTAAGGGAGTTGAACCTTTTATTAACTCATTATATTCCAATTTTATTGAAATTGAATTGAGTATCACTCCGTATAGTTTTTCTTTTACAGATTTGGACGACTGACAATTTTTCATGGAGGAAGATAATGAAAAAAAAGATGGACCTATTGAGGAACACCAGAAGCTCCCCAAATATATTTAACATTTATTTTAATGAGTTAAATAAGAGATCCCATTGGATCTTCCTGAACAACTAAAGACACACATTGCCTATATCAAAAGGAAAGATTTCGAAGGAAATTATTCAAACTATTTTTTTTCATAATAAATTATATTCAAAATCTCCGTTTGAATATTATTTTCTTGAAGCCCAAGTTGAGAAACTACTAGATAAATAAGAAGATGTTTCACAAGTAGAAACCAAAGAGGAGGATGTTCCATACTTTATCCTACCCATGCCATGAAAATGGTACCACATTGTGAAGGGGGTGGATATGGTGTACTCTATATATGGATTTTCCTCAACAAGAACAAAGAAATTAAAGATGGGAAGAACAACATGTGGTGGTTCAAAGGAAAGAAACTCCACTGATCATCAGACTCTGAATAAAAGATGGTACTTCCCTCTAGAGGTATTAAAAAATATAGGGCCCACTTGGGGGATTATACCAAGACTTTTCCTTTTATTTTATTTATAGGAACATTGTAACACACCGAGCTTCCACGATAGGCTTCTCTTTCCATAATGCAATAGCTTGCATTTTATGTAAGTTCGAGTTCTAACACACCGCGACTAATCAAAGTAGCCGTTATGAATAGTAATACCCACTTTTTAAAATTATAGAAATTTTATATTTCAAAATGTACTTCATTTTTGTATTCGTAATATCGAAATTATCCTAAGTTGAATTTTTTGTAATTTTATGAGAACTTCCAATTTTTTATGAATAGTGAAAAATACTTAAAACAACTTTTTTAATAAAAATAATTTATAGTGATAAATTATACTATTTAGTGGTTTTAAAGTATAATTAGAATATATTTTTACCATTTTATCCAATTGTGTTCATTAGAATTAATTTAACATTGAAATTGGAAATGAACAATTGTCAATCTTTTGATTTATATTGTTTCATAAAAACACGTTATTTTTGTGACAATGGGAATTAATTAATTCAACTTATATTTTTGGAATTTTGTAAAATATACATCATTTTTGAATTCGGAATATCAATTATAGCTTAGGGTGAAATTTTGGCATTGTTCTGAAAAACTTCAATTTTTGATGAATAGTGAAACCACTAAGTGGTAGTTAAAAAACTGATTTTTCGTTTAAATGAAATCTTACCACTTCTGTGATTTGATTTTCAAAAATCCGACATACATGGTTTTCATTAGGAAGTAAAATTTGGTTAAATGGGATTAAAATAATTTTTTGGTGAATAGTAACTTTTAAGTTTAATTAATCGCGATTAAAGGTAATTAGTGTAATTTAAGGTAAAGATAATGTTATAATAATATGAAATGACCTTTATAATTGTCCTACCCATATTGGATGAGTCATGGACAACCACGAAAATCAATGGGTCAACTTGGGGACCCCATGGAGCCACTTTGGTAGGAAAATGACATTAAAAACTTTTTATTTAATGTTAAAATAAAAATGTCACAAACATGAGTTGTTTTACTAAAACAATTTTTAAATGTGGTTATACAAGTAATATTTTTTACTATAAGTATTAATTATAAATATAAAAAGATTTCCTACATCATGATATTTTTTTTATAATTTTTAGACATTAAATAAATTAAATTATTTATGACACCATGATGATGCAGCGATTACCTCATTAATTAACGATTTAAATAAAATGAAAAGATAATGTAAAATCTAAGACATACACTTGTCAAAAACCTATTGGATGTGTAGATTTCAAACCCTTATCACCTTATCCTCGAAATATATAAGTGTAGGACCTTTAAAATCCGAAACTCATTATATAATAAAGTAACATTTCATGACTTTCCAAGAGTGCCCCTCCTCTCCTCTTATAGAAGGCCCCCACCACTACCACCTTATTCACACCTTACAAGCCATTTAGCTCGACCAAACTCTGCCCAAATACTCTCCCAACTTCCCTCTCTTACTCCTAGAAGCCTCACTTTGGGCAGAAGTCTTCCCAAGGAAGCCTTTGTCTCAAATCAAAAAGAGTTACCTGATTTTAAGGTAATGTCTTCTCTTATGTTATTTTGTTTTATTTTGCTTCTCCAACCCATTAAACTCATTTTATTATTTTATTTTGTAACAACACAAGAATATTCAATATACTAGGATGTTTTTATGAGAAAGATTTTATTTACACTTACACACACCTTCTTCAAATGGTTAAAGAACATACTGTTTCTGTGGGTGGCGAATTACTGCCTCACAAAACGATGATTGTTCAATCTTATTTTAACACCTCTAATGTTGGAAATTATGATGACACTATTTTCATACATGATATATATTATGTTTATTTTTTCCTTATGCTTCTGTATTTTTTATTTATGGCACACCTTTATGATTTCCATTATGGGTAAACGCGATAATTTCATTTTAGGAAGTGCGGACTACCGCCCCCTCAAAGTGATTTGAATCGTTAATGCCATATGTGGGATGTATAAAGGATGGATTAAATGGTATTATACATTATATTATACCTTTATATAATTATAACTTCATTCCATTAAATATTAAATAGAAATGAAAGTAGCGTTCATGCGTACGTACGGCTTACCGTCTCCATGAACGGTGCATTTCATTTCTTACCTCTAAATGTTATGTAATATTATAAATGCATGTATATACTGGATATATATGATATATATGATATCTAAATTATGAATATAATTCTGTATATAATGGATATTTCACCACATGAACAACTTGTAATTATAAGAATGTTATTTTTGACTCAAGTACCAAAGATCGAAAAAATGACCGTTATTAACTTAAATAATTACATAATATACATAACATGGTAATAAGTGATATAAAAGGAATAATGAACATGAAAAAGGTTCTTAAGTATGTAGAGATTAACTCTAGTTTATTATTCATGAGGTTAAAGAGCGGTCGAGTCAAGTCGGACATGAGGTAAGGGGACTTCTTAACCAAATTTCCATTCTTTGGGTTAATCTCCTACTTTCAAATTATGTCATGATATTATTATGTCCTATATTGTATTTGTACTTTATTTATGTGTACTTATAGTGAATACACATAATATATCTATTTTATTTAAAAAGATGATCTTTGTAAGGGACTTCGTCTCAATCTCCATTCATTGAGGCATATTTTGTTTTATACACAAATTTCTTCTATATGGTGTATAAAACCCTTTGACTTTTACTTTTATTCAAAAGGAATCTTTTTATACGAAGCGTTTTTACTAAATTACAAAAGTAATGTTTTTTTCTTACATATGCGGCGACAACGACTTCCCCGCCATCGTGACCATTATTTGAGTTTCGGCTTCCTCTACAAGCCTTAACTTTTTTTTTTAAAATGAAAAATAAATATCAAGTTTTTATTTTCTTTTATTTTGGTATTGAAAATGGTTTTGAAAGTGTTTTTATTATATCAATGTGTTGTATTGATATCTTGTGATTGAAATTTGGAAATATTATGTTTCCTTTATGCATATTTTATGTTATATGATTATGTTATGGTTTATGATATGTTTAAACCTGTTCATATGAGGAATGAATTGTAATTAATAAGTGACGGGTAGAGCCCGCTAAAGCTCCTCGATGCATCAACAGGTCTCATGAGACAAACTAGTGTCTTGGCACAAGGCCTTTACAAAATCTTATTTGTATACTTGGCACGAGGCCTTGGCTATGTGGTTATGATAGTCTGGCATTATGCATTCCATCATTATGAAAGTGGTTATTGATATTTCATGTGATTATTCGACCAGTAGAATATTCATGTGAATAAGTGAATGGCATTATTTCATTTTATTTTTGCCATATTATGCTGAAGTTCAAGTTTAAAAGGCTTTTGTTTTAGTTATACATTGCCTTAAATGTTTATTTTTATTTTTGAAAGCTTCCTCTATATTGTTATCCTTACTGAGCATCTAAGCTCACCCCTTTCAATGTTTTATTTTTTTCCAAGATGTGATGAGGTATATTATGAATGACCTGAAGGGATAGTATGAGGGTATATGGAGACATGATGTTTTTTTAGTTATGTTTTACTTTATGATGTAATGTAAGACTTATGAATATATCTAGTGTTTCAAAGACTACTAAACTAATCGGTCTTTCGAGACTTGATCTTTTGTGATCATGCCAATGTTACGCAATAATGCACCGACTCTGGGTAACTGGGGTCGGGGCGTTATAGTTGGTATCATAGGCAGTTTAGTAATAACCTTGGAAGTTAGATTTAGATAAACTCTGATTAGAGCACATAGCCCGAAGATAGACTTCGAGGATTAGTATAGAAGAACTTCCTAGAATTTTGGTATTATAGAGATTTTGTGAGTTTTCCGAGCAATACATCCCTGACTGGATACGAGCAGGTAGAGGCGGCTCTGGCACAGATGTACCTAGGGGTAAAACCCGAAAACCCCGCTTTGAGCTAGACTCAAACGAGAACTGGTACACGACAACGGTCCTTGCTGCACTCTTGGTTACGACACTCCCGGGGGATATGCTTAGGATAATTCTCATTTTTTTACAAACCATTATGAAGGGTTTATGAGTATATACTTCCTCAAAGAAATTTTTTATGATTATTTATTATATATATAATCCGTTCAATTTAAATTAAGTATTTTACAAGTTTGTAATTATTCATTGCAATTCATAAACTAACCTAGTTTATGCCATTGTATAGAAATGGTGACCAGTGGAAGGAATGTGAACTCCAGCAATAAGTATGATCCAAAGCGTAAGAAGGATCATATCTTTCATGGTATTAAGCCAACATTTAAAAGGGAAATAATCTCCCATGTGTTCTCAACATATGAAGAAATATTATCATGTGTTAATAAGATAAGTAAAGAATTCTCTGAGACTTATGGATTTGAAGGGAAGCAAGAGAAGAAAAGGATGGAAGAGAGAATGATGGATAAAGGGACGTGGGAAAAGAAGAATTTTCCAGTATGTGATAACTATGGGAAAGAAACACCTTGGAACTTGCCTGAAGGGAATGAGAGTTTGTTATAAGTGTGGAGAAAAAGGACACCAAGTGCGTGACTGCAAGGGTAAGAAAAAGGTTTCAAATGTACAATGATTCATCTGCAAGGAGTGGGGACACTACGCAAAACAATGTACAAATCATCAAAGTATGACCCAAATGATGTTATTGGATAATAATCAAGTTATGATACTACCGCAGATGAGGTGGAATGATTAGATTTCTTATGTTGTTATTAAATAATTTTGTCATTTGAGTGTTGTATCAATGATGTACTGGTTATAATAATTATGGAGTATATAAGGATTTTACTACAGTACTATTTCATCAAGGACATGAGATTGTGTGGAACCAAGAAAAGTGACTCCATAACAGGTTAAATTTTTGGAAAATTTATGGTCGAGAGAAAGATAAACCACGAAATGGTTCTGATACCGAGATAGTGATTTTGGAATAATACATGATTGATTTGGATAAATTATATTTAATATTCTTGACTTCCTTGAAACTGATTAATTATTTGTATACATTTTTGGGTAGAAGGAGTATATATAGTATTCTATAAGGAATAATGGATCGTGAATGTAATCAATAAGGATTTATGGTAATTCAGGATGTTTCAGTGTTTTAAAAGAATACATGATGAAGGTGTTCACATGTTATTACGCGGCAAAAATGATCTTCATTGTGTTTACCTTCCATATAAAATCTGGACTGTGAGTTGGAAAAAAGTATTTTGGATAACTATAAAGGTTGGAATGGATTAAGTTGAACTTTGGATAGTATGGCTTAAGGTTAAAACATTTCTTAAGATTATTTATGGAATATTATAATACTATAGTTTTAGAAAAAGGACAACCTTCAGGTTGGGCGATAACCCGTTGCTTCGGACAAAGCTACAGGAATCGAACCCACAACCATAGTGCGATAGGCCTTTATTACCTACCACTAGCTTACAAGAAGTCCCTGGTTATTAAAAAAACGTTTTCCTAATCTAAATGGTATGTGTTAATATTTGGAACCTTATACAATTATGATAAATAGAATATTTTTGAGTTCTATTACCTTTTGGAGTGAAAGATGGGTTTGTGATAAATATTTATTAAATAATGAAAGTCTACATGACAAGTAAGTATATTTCGTTACCTTCTTAGTAAATCTCCTAAATAAATTCCTCAACTTTATTAAAGGTAACTTAAAACAAAAATGTTGTCGGTTAACTTTTCCAATTGGGGAATCAATGACCGTTTAACTAATCACAAGTTTGTGATTTTCTTGTAGTTAACTTTCTCCTAATCCTATTTTATACAACTCTCCATCAGAACTTGATGGTTTGTTTTTCCTCCATATCCATATTTTCATAGAATCCTAGTATGGGCTATCTCGGGTGACCTTTGTACTTCTCTTTCTTTCTTTTAAAGTTATATTTTTATTAACCTTATTTCCGATGTGGTTTTTCCACAAATGTATTTTCTATTTTCAACCTTTTATTTTCAAAGAAAAATTTCAAATTGCGAGGATGCAATTTATTGAAGGAGGGGAGAATGTAACACCCCGAGCTTCCACGATACACTCCAATTTCAATAATGCAATAGCTTTCATTGTATGCAAGTTCGAGTTCTAACACACCGCGACTAATCAAAGTAGCCGTTATGAATAGTAATAACTACTTTTTAAAATTATAGAAATTTTATATTTCAAAATGGACTTCATTTTGGTATTCTTAATATCAAAATTATCCTAAGTTGAATTTTTTGTAATTTTCTGAGAACTTCCAATTTTTTATGAATAGTAAAAAATACTTAAAACAACTTTTTTAATCAAAATAATTTATCGTGATAAATTATACTATTTATCGGTTTTAAAGTATAATTAGAATATATTTTTACCATTTTATCCAATGGTGGTCATTAGAATTAATTTAACATTGAAATTGGACACGAACAATTGTCAATCTTTTGATATATATTGTTTCTTAAAAACACGCTATTTGTTGTGACAACGGGAATTAATTATAAAATTAATTAATGCAACTTATATGTTTGGAATTTTTTAAAATAGGCATCATTTTTGAATTCGGTGTATCAATTATAGCTTAGGGTGAAATTTTGGCATTGTTATGAAAAACTTCAATTTTTGATGAATAGTGAAACCACTAAGTGGTAGTTAAAAAACTGATTTTTCGTTTAAATGAAACATTAACAATTCTATGATTTGATTTTCAAAAATTTGACATACATGGTTGTCATTAGGAAGTAAAATTTTGTTCAATGGGATTAAAATATTTTTTTGGTGAATAGTAACTTTTAAGTTTAATTAACCGCGATTAAAGGTAATTAGTGTAATTTAAGGTAAAGATAATGTTATAATAATATGAAATGACCTTTACACTTGTCCTAACCCTATTGTATGATTCATGAAAGACCAAGACAATCCACTTGTCAACTTGGGGACCCCATGGAGCCACTTTGGTAGGAAAATGACATTAAAAACTTTTTATTTAATGATAAAATAAAAATGTCACAAACATGAGTTGTTTTACTAAAAAAAATTTTAAATGTGGTTATACAAGTAATATTTTTTACTATAAATATTAATTATAAATCTAAAAATATTTCCTACATCATGATATTTTTTTTATAATTTTTAGACATTAAATAAATTAAATTATTTATGACACCATGATGATGCAACGATTACCTCATTAATTAACGATTTAAATAAAATGAAAAGATAATGTAAACTCTAAGGCTTACACTTGTCAAAAACCTATTGGATGAGTATATTTAGAACCCTTATCACCTTATCCTCGAAATATATAAGTGTGAGACCTTTAAAATCCGAAACTCATTATATAATAAAGTAACATTTCATGACTTTCCAAGAGTGCCCCTCCTCTCCTCTTATAAAAGGCCCCCACAACTACAGCCTTATTCACACCTTCCAAGCCATTTATCTCGGCAAAAATCTGCCCAAATACTCTCCCAACTTCCCTCTCTTACTCCTAGAAGCCTCACTTTGGGCAGAAGTCTTCCCAAGGAAGCCTTTGTCTCAAATCAAAAAGAGTTACCCGATTTTAAGGTAATGTCTTCTCTTATGTTATTTTGTTTTATTTTGCTTCTCCAACCCCTTAAACTCTTTATTATTTTATTTTGTAACAAAACCAGTATTTTAAATATACTAGGATTTTTTATGAGAATGATTTTATTTACACTTACACACACCTTTGTCAAATGGTTAAAGAACATACTGTTTCTGTGGGTGGCGAATTACTGCCTCACGAAACGATGATTGTTCAATCTTCTTTTAACACCTATAATGGTGGCCATTATGATGACAATATTTTTATAAATGATATATATTATGTTTATGTTTTCCTTATGCTTCTGTATTTTTAATTTATGGCACACCTTTATGATTTCCATTATGGGTAAACGCGATAATTTCAGTTTAGGAAGTGCGGACTACCGCCCCCTCAAAGTGATTTGAATCGTTAATGCCATATGTGGGATATATAAAGGATGGAGTAAATGGTATTATACATTATATTATACTGGAATTATATTATACCTTTATTTAATTATAACTTCATTCCATTAAATATTAAATTGAAATGAAAGTAGCGTTCATGCGTACGTACGACTTACCGTCTCCATGAACGGTGCATTTCATTTCTTACCTCTAAATGTCATGTAATATTATAAATGAATGTATATACTGGATATATATGATATATATGATATCTACATTAGGAATATAATTCTGGATATAATGGATATTTCACCACATGAACAACTTGTAATTATAAGAAGGTTATTTTTGACTCAAGTACCAAAGATCGACAAAATGACCGTTATTAACTTAAATAATTACATAATGTTCATAACATGGTAATAATTGATATAAAAGGAATAATGTGTAATGACCCGTAAAATTCAAGGAAATTTTTTTCTTAATTTTCTTTGGAATTTTACAAGAACGCAGTTTCTGACGGCACCTGATTCCGAGACCCGGTGTGCCCGGAATCATTTTCCAAAGTTTAGCTCGGGTACGTTCAGTGAACGAATGAGCGGGGTTTTCTATCCTTTGAACCAGTGCTCAGAATCGAATTCCGAGGACACCGATGGAATCGCAGCGCCGGTATTTTCTTAGAAACTTCTTTTCCGGAGTTGCGTTTGCTCGGGTGTGGTTTTTAATTTTTGGGGTTAAGTTAAGAAATAAAATAAAAGTGGCGCAACACGTTATTTTATTTCACTTAAAGCAGCTTAACCTAAGTTAAGTGAATAAGATGGGACCCACGATATCCTACCCACTTGGTAGGATATTTGTCAGGTGGGGCCCGCACGAGCCCCACCGTTTCTTCCCTCCTAAGTAACGCACCCGCAACCCCCCTTTTAATGAAAGTCAACCTTGCGTTTTTCCGGTTAAGTAACGCCTCATTAAATTGGGCGGTTAAATCATTACAATTAATTCTTTGAATTAATTGTTCGTCTCTTATCTTTTGAATTTCAAAAGCTTTGGTTGATAATAAAATAAGTGTTGAACTTATTTTATTTCGTTGGTTGGGTTGTGTTAAAGCCTTGTGATAAAAGGGAGGATTCTTCATTCTTCGACGAAGAACGCGAAGAACGCGCCACCGCCAATGAAGAACGCCAACCTCCGACGGCGGACGACGGCGAGAGACGCCTTCCTCGGAGATCACCTAACGCCAACGGTGATCCTCTTCTTCCGCGGAGAACCTCTTCTTCCGCGACAGTTAATTCCGCGACGAACGTTCGTTCGACGACAACGTTGAGGTAGGGGTTTATTTTCTTGTGATTACTTCCGTCGTTATCCCTCTTTCAATTTAACTGCCTGTTATCGCATTAACGAGAGGAGGTTGGACCGCACGAACATGGCCGACACTCCTCCCCTCTTTTTGGTTGTTGATATTGCTGCGGCGAGCAAGGCTACGCGGTGCCAAAGCACCGCGCGGAATTTGTAAAAGGAAGATCGGAGAAGCGCGACGCCGTCGCACCGCGCTGTTGGAAACAATAAATCCGCGGCGCCATCGCGCCGTGCCGTAGAAGATGAACAAAAGGCGCGGTGCCATCGCGTCGCACCAGAGGACCTCAGAAGTACTGCGGCCGGAGCGGGGCCGCGACGGAGGGGCACGGCGCCGTCGCGCCGCACCGGACGGACGAATGCCGCGGCGGAGCAGGGGAACCGGCGGCCGGTTCCGGGCCGCTGGCGTCGGAGCGAGGGGACCGGCCCCTGACGGTCCCATGATGGCGAAAGCCGGCCGGCTAGCCGTGCCGGCCGGTCAGATGAAATCGCCGGGGGTCGTAACCCCCGTCCGGCCAGCTGAGCGGCCCCATAAAGGGGTCGCGGTTCTTCACGTGGGGGCAGCGTGCCCCCCGCTCCTGGAACGGCTCGGCCGTTCGGCCGAGCCTCTGGCCAGCGCGCCACGCGTCGGGCCGGCTGCCCTGGCCGGTCTGCCAGGCCGGGCGGCCAGGCCAGGCCGCGCCGACCGGGCCGGGCCGCGTTGACCGGGCCGGGCCGCGCCCCAGCGGGCCGGACCCAAACCCAGTTCAGGTCGCCCAGGTTCGGGCCGACCCTGGGGGTATCGGGCCGGGTCGGACCGGGCCCGAACCCCCTAATACCGAACCTTTTTTGGTCTGTTGCTCATAACTTGAGCTACGGGCCTCCGATCGATGTACCATCAGTTGCGATACGATCCTTGGATCGAGACGGTCGTTTCGGTATATCTCAATCAAGGTTTCAGAATACTTTGGGTTCAGCCAAGTTTTTTCATACACAAAACCAACCGGGCCCTCGGAGTGGAAACACTCATAACTTGAGTTCCGGATGTCCGAATGACATGCCGTCAACTTTGATGGATTCCTCTAAGTGAGACGGATCTTTTGGCTTACTCCGCCCGAGGTTTGGATGCAGGTGGAGTACGGTCGGGTTGGTTTTGACTTAAAAACCAACCGGGCCCCTGGGACGAAAAAACCAATAACTCTCAGACCGGGCGTCCGATTGACGCGCCGTCTGTGACGTTGAGTTCCTGTTGACGATACGGAACTTTTGGATACATCAACTCTGGACTTTGTGTCAGTTGATGTATCAGCCCCTCGGCTCGTGGAGCGGACCCTCTCGAATGAGCTTGCTGTGTGCGGGAACCCTAGTGCTGGCTGCGACTACGACGACGACTGTACAAAGATCCTCAGTGGATTCGACGACGACGACTACAACACTCAGTGATCCTACGTGGATCAGTGCTACCGATCCTGTGTGGGTCCGATCCTGTGTGGGTCAGCGCTCAGCAGTCCTCTGTGGGCCAACGCCTACAGATCCTGTGTGGGTCCGATCCTGTGTGGGTCTTTGTGGGTGTTAGTTACCTTTCGATCCTTTGTGGGTCAGATCCTTTGTGGGTCATTGCGGGGGTTAGTTACCTATCGATCCTTTGTGGGTCAGATCCTTCGTGGGTCATTGCGGGGGTTAGTACCTATCGATCCTTTGTGGGTCCGATGGCATAGATGAATCAGTGGATATATCTGATCATCTCTATCGTCATACGAAGAAGTATTCCTTTGTGAGCTGAATCATGTTTTGCTTTCCTATGTGGATTGTGTTGTTCTATCCTGTGTGGATTTACGTTTTTCTTTCCTATGTGGACTGGGTTGTACGTGGGCTCTGAAGTTGGAGCGTACTGGAATTGATGACTTAGGTATATGTATGGGCATATACCTAAGCAGTGTCGAATGTTACTTTGTGATTGTATCTTTCCTTTGTGTTTTATCCTTTGTGGATTCTGGGAGACCTTCAGGGGTCTAAGGGTCCCTACTGATTAGCTTATACTCACCCCTGTATGGGCTATGCCCGCACTACGTTGTGTTGGTTGCAGACGACGGACAGCACTGATCGTGGTTGAGGCTTGCAGAGCAGGACGGTACCTGGAGGTGGACCACTGGGCGGGACGTACTCGGAGCAGACGACTGGACCCTAGGAGCTGTGGAGGCCATCTGTACCCACCCTTCAGGTGGGACTTCCAGTGGACGGCTCGACGCTGCAGCTTTACTTTTCAGTTTTTGTTTTCTCTTTATAGTTGTACTTTACTTTCCGTTTGGGTTTGTATTCTGGACCACTTACTTTTCCGCACTTACTGTTGTACCCAGTTTTTACTTAGTGTTTACTTCTACTACTTTCTTGCTCTATGGTGTTTGTTTACTTTACAAAGGCAATCCCTTTCCTTTTTACCAGTAATTACACCTTGGTGCTAATCACCAGCCCCTGGCCTATGGAAGGAAAGCTTGGGGTAGTCACAGCACGGGCCCCGAGGACGGGTCGTGACATATTGGTATCAAAGGAGTTCGGTTCTACCACAGAACTTTGGACTCTGATCTTTTTCTAAGTGAAGAAATAGTGTTAAGCGTATTGGGTGTGGTTATCAGTCCAGGGAGTCCAGTGTTGGTGCGGCGGCTGACGTATCTGTACACCAGGACCCTGACTTCTGATTTCCGACTTAATGCGTGAAAACATTAATTACATGTGTGTTTTAAGTTTTCTTTGAGATTACTTTATGTCAGCTCACTAGGTATAATGTTTGACCGTGGCGCACTTATCTCTTTTCAGTATGGCCCCACGATGATAGCCAGCTAGGGTTCCGAGAGTTGAGCGTGATGACAGCCCACCGAGCGATGAGGCCTTGGTACAGGGCCCTTTGACAGCTGAGGCACTGGCGGTACCTTTACCCGCCGAGCCACTGATGCTTCCAGCCCCAGATGCTGACGATGCACGCTGCCTTAGTGCACTGCACGAGTTTCAGCACCAGCGACCGCCCAGGTTCCGCGGGGAGACGGACCCCCAGGTAGCCGAGGATTGGCTGGAGGCAGTGGTATGAGTTTTCAGGTTAGTGAGGACACCAGAAGACCTCATGGTGATCCTCGCAGTGAGCCTTCTGCACGCGGCAGCGGGCCGATGGTGGAGCTTGATGATCCAGGTGTATGATGAGGCATCTCTTCTTTGGACGGGCTTTGAGAGCCTCTTTCGCTCAGAATTCATCCCAGCCACCCTCAGTGCGGTGCGCATCCAGGAGCTTCTTCAGCTGCGGCAGGGCAGCTTGACGGTCGCCCAGTACTCGGTGAGATTTACCGATCTCTCGCGCTACTCGATAGACATGGTACGAGACCCATTCTTCCGGGCCTGGACTTTTAAGTAGGGATTGAGGCATGAGATCAGGGCATCGCTGATCTCCCTTAGCATTCCAGCTCAGGCAGGAGTACTGGAGAGAGCCCTTATGATCGAGAGCTTTTTTACTGAGTCTACATCAGCAGCGAGACCTACCGCAGGGCGACAGGTCACAGAGTCTTCTGCAGCAGGCAGTCGACGGATGAATCATGGGTCTAGGTAGACTAGACCCTCAGGCAGACGACCTTAGGACACTGGCTCAGCAGTGCGGGGCACACAACCTGGAGCCAGTCTTTCGAGAGGCAGGCAATGCTACACATGCGGCGGGCAGGGCCACATGGCTCGTGACTGCCCGACCCGCCGTGCCGAGGAGTAGAAGACGGTTGAGGGGCCACCCAGGAAGAGGCAGAGGGTCAACTGTGGCAGTCTGCAGGGAGTATGCAGACGAGGCAGAGGAGCTAGCCGAGCAGCAGGTGGTGGGCGACGCTTTGAGGCTCTACCACCAGCACCACCAGGAGGTCCACCCCGACCACAGGGAGCTGGCGGGCAGAGACAGGCACAGCTCCAGGCAGCGGAGGCCTACGACCACGACGCGCCCGAGATGATTCTAGGTACTATATATGTCTATTCCACCCTTGCTGCAGTTCTTATAGACACAGGAGTGAGTCACTCTTTCATAGCCACTGCCCTTGTTCGGAGGTCGGAGATTCCGACTGAGCCATTGGCTCGATCCTTACGGCTAGAGACTCCTACGTGAGAAGACTCGACGATTACGCACTGGTTCCGGTAGTGTGAGCTTACTCTAGGAGGCGAGAGCTTCGGCTGAGATCTTCTTGTAGCGGCGTCGAGTCCTTACGACGTCATCTTGGGTATGGATTAGTTATCTACAGTCCATGCATAGATTGACTGTATTAGGCGCAAGGTTTGATGTGTACGCACCGACGGGATCAGGTTCACCTTCACCGGAGAGAAGGGAGCCTTCACAGTACAGGATGGACTTCTATAGAGGAAATGACAACCCATCACTCATCAGTTGGCTAGCCTCATCCTAGGAGCAGTTGACATGCAGAGTCCTATTTTTCCTACAGTGGTGGATCAGTATGCAGACGTTTTTCCCGACGACGTTCCAGGACTACCACCTCATAGAGAGGTAGACTTTTATATTGACTATACCCCAGGATAGCCCCGATATCCACTCCAGCATATTGGATGGCTCCCACCGAGCTTCGAGAGTTACGAGTACAGTTGGAGGACTTGCAGGGAAAGGGTTTCATCCGACCCAGTGTTTCACCCTGGGCTTCCCCGATATTGTTCGCCAAGAAGGCGGACGGGAGCTTGCGACTTTGTGTCGACTATCGTCGCCTAAACCAGGTGACAGTGAGGAACAAGTATCCGCTACCGAGGATTGATGACCTCTTCGATCAGCTCAAGGGAGCACGGTGGTTCTCAAAGATAGACCTCAGGTCAGGCTATCATCAGCTCAGAGTTCGGGACGAGGACGTGCCGAAGACGGCCTTCAGATGTTGGTATGGCCACTATGAGTTCTTGGTTATGACATTCGGCGTAACCAATGCTCCAACAGTGTTCATGGGCCTCATGAATAGGATCTTTTAGCCATACCTCGATCGATTTGTCATGGTCTTCATCGACGACATTTTGATATACTTGACGACTAAGAAGGAGCACGCCTACCACTTGCGGGTTGTACTAGACACACTCCGAGAGCACCAGCTTTATGGAAAGCTCTCAAAGTGTCAGTTCTGGATACGTGAGGTCCAATTCTTGGGACACATCATCTCTGAGGTGGGAGTTGCGGTGGATCCTGCGAAGATCGAGGCAGTGCTAGCTTGGGAGCAACCCAGGAGCGTGACGGAGGTGCAGATTTTCTTGGGACTAGCTGGATACTACTGGAGATTTGTGCCAGACTTCTCCAGAGTTGCGGAACCACTCTCAGCTTTGACAAAGAAGGGGAAACCCTTTGTGTGGTCAGAAAGATGTCATCAGAGCTTCCAGGAGCTGAGACAGAGATTGACCAGCACCCCTATCTTGAGGCTTCTGGAGGAGGGAGTAGGGTACGTAGTCTACTGCGATGCATCAGGGACCAGACTCAGATGTGTCCGAATGCAGGAGCGGGCGATGATCGCCTATGGATCACGTTAGTTGAGGCTGCATGAGCAGAAATACGCTACCCATGACCTGGAGTTAGCAGCAGTGGTCTTCGCTTTGAAGACATGGCGACACTACCTGATGGGCGAGCGCTTTACCGTCTTTTATGACCATCAGAGTCTCAGGTACATCTTCTCTCAGAAGGACTTGAACCTGAGACAACGGTGATGGCTCGAGTTCCTCCAGGACTATGACTTTGAGATAGTCTATACTCCTGGGAAGGGGAATGTAGTATCTGATGCTCTCAGCAGGTGGACAGGCATTCAGCTACTTGAGGAGGCGACGAAGCAGCTAGCTGCTTTACAGATATCCTTCGTGGATAGAGATGGAGCAGCCTTCCTTCAGTCTCTCACAGTCACCCCTCCACTACTGCAGTGGGTCAGAGAGGCACATTGTGGGGACGCTGACTGTGAGACGTGGCGTGCACAGATATCCTCAGGAAAGGAACCTGATGGTTTCTTCTTTGGAGCAGAGCACAACGTCCTTTTCAGAGGACATACCTTGGTACCAGTTGCTTTACGGGAGGAGTTTATGAGAGAGTTTCACACATATCCCTTGGTGGTACATTCTAGAGTGGCGAAGATGTACCAAGACCTCAGACGACAGCACTGGTGGCTGGGCATGAAGAAGGCTGTGGAGGAGTTCGTTTCTCGATGCCTCACCTGCCAGTAGGTGAAGGCAGAGAATCAGGTACCAGCAAGCTTGGTACAGCCCTTAGAGGTCCCAGAGTGGAAGTGGGATGGGATATCTATGGACTTCGTGACTGTACTTCCACGCACTTCTAGAGGTCATGACTCCATTTGTGTGATTGTCGACCGACTCACCAAGTCGGATCACTTCTTACCCATCAGAGAGCAGGGCTCAGTGGAGAGATTGTGACATCTCCACGTTCAGGAGATTGTACGGCTTAATGATGTTCCATCATCTATCATCTCCGATCGAGATGCTCGCTTTACTTCCCGGCTTTGGAAGGGGTTTTAGTAGGCGTTCGGGACACAGCTACGTCTGAGCACTACCTTTCACCCTCAGACAGATGGTCATACAGAGAGGACCATACAGACTCTCGAGGACATGCTCCGCGCATGTTTCCTCGACTTTGGTCGCAGCTGGGAGGACCACCTACCCTTGGTGGAGTTTGCGTACAACAACAGCTACCACTCCACCATCGGGATGACACCATACGAGGCGTTGTACGACCGACCTTGCAGATCACCGTTGTGCTGGACAGACCCTGGGGAGTCAGCACTTGTGGGACCGGAGATGGTCCAGGCCACGACAGAGAAGGTCCAGATCATCCAGGAGCATATGAGGATAGCTCAGAGCCGGCAGAAGTCCTATGCTGACAGGAGGCGGAGACCACTAGAGTTCGAGGATGGCGACCATGTCTTCTTGCGTGTCTCACCTCGACGTGGATTACAGAGATTTGGCCGAGGGGGAAAGTTGTCTCCATGCCTCATAGGACCATTCCAGGTCCTCAGTAGGATTGGCGAGGTGGCTTATCGCCTGGCTCTACCACCTCAGTTGCACCGGGTTCACGATGTCTTCCACGTATCCCAGCTAAGGAGATACGTGCACGACCCGACGCATATCATTGACCATGGTTAGCTGGACGTTGATGATGGGGAGACTTTTGCGGAGGTCCTGGTGGAGATTGAGGATCGACAGGAGTGGGTCCTACGTGGATGGTTGATTCCTCTAGTGCGCATCAGATGGCAGCACGGGAACCTCCAGGAGAGCACTTGGGAGCGGGAGGCTCAGATGCGTGCTCAGTACCCATTTTTGTTTCCCTAGTTTATGATGTATCTTTACGAGGACGTAAAGTCCTGAGGTGGGAGTGATGTAAAGACCCGTAAAATTCAAGGAAATTTTTTTCTTAATTTTCTTTGGAATTTTACAAGAACGCAGTTTCTGACGGCACCTAATTCCGAGGCCTGGTGTGCCCGGAATCATTTTCCGAAGTTTAGCTCGGGTACGTTCAGTGAACGAACGAGCAGAGTTTTCTAACTTTTGAACCGGTGCTCGGAATCAAATTCCGAGGACACCGATGGAATTACAGTGCCGGTATTTACTTATAAACTCCTTTTCCGGAGTTGCGTTTGCTCGGGTGTGGTTTTTAATTTTTGTGGTTAAGTTAAGAAATAAAATAAAAGTGGTGCGACACTTTATTTTATTTCACTTAAAGCAGCTTAACCTAAGTTAAGCCGATAAGATGGGACCCATGATATCCTACCCTCTTGGTAGGATATTTGTGAGGTGGGTCCCACACGAGCCCCACCATTTCTTCCCTCCTAAGTAACACACCCGCAACCCCACTTTTAATGAAAGTCAACCTTGCGTTTTTCCGGTAAAGTAACTCCTCATTAAATTGGGCGGTTAAATCGTTACAATTAATTCTTTGAATTAATTGTTCGTTTCTTATCTTTTGAATTTCAAAAGCTTAGGTTGATAATAAAATAAGTTTTGAACTTATTTTATTTTGTTGGTTGGGTTGTGTTAAAGCCTTGGGAGAAAAAGGGAGGATTCTTCGTTCTTCGACGAAGAACGCGAAGAACGCGCCACTGCCAACGAAGAACGCCAACCTCCGACGGCGGACGACGGCGAGAGACGCCTTCCTCAGAGATCACCTAACGCCAATGGAGATCCTATTCTTCCGCAACGATACTTTTCTTCTGCGGAAAGCCTCTTCTTCCGCGACGGTTAATTCCGCGATGAACGTTCGTTCGACGACAACGTTGAGGTAGGGGTTTATTTTCTTGTGATTACTTTCGTCGTTATCCCCCTTTCAATTGAATAGCCTGTTATCACATTAACGGGAGGAGGTTGGACCGCACGAACATGGCCGACACTCCTCCCCTCTTTTTGGTTGTTGATATTGCTGCGGTGAGCACGGCGACGCGGTGCCAAAGCACCGCGCGGAATTTGTAAAAGGAAGAGCAGAGAAGCGCGGTGCCGTCGCACCGCGCCGTTGGAAACAATAAATCTGCGGCACCATCGCGCCGCACCGTAGAAGATGAACAAAAGATGAGGCACCATCGCGCGGCGCCGGAGGACCTCAGAAGTACCACGACCGGAGCGGGGCCGTGGCGGAGGGGCGCGACACCGTCACGCCGCATCGGACGGACGAAGGTCGTGGCCGGTTCCGGGCCGCGGCGGAGCAGGGGAACCGACGGCTGGTTCCGGGCTGCCGGCGTCGGAGCGAGGGGACCGACCCCTACCGGTCCCGTGATGGCAGCAGCCGGCCGGCCAGCCGGGCCGGCCGGTCAGATGAAATCGCCGGTGGTCGTAACCCCCAGCCGGCCAGCTGATCGGCCCCATAAAGGGGCCGCGGTTCTTCACGCAGGGGCATCGCGCCCCCCGCTCCCGAAACGGCTCGGCCGTTCGGCCGAGCCTCTGGCCATCGCTCCGCGCAACGGGCTGGGCCGCACCCAAGAGGGTTGGACCAGGACCCAGTTCGGGTCGACCCGGTTCGGGCTGACCCTCGGGGTATCGGGCCGGGTTGGACTGGGCCCGAACCCCCTAATACCAAACCTTTTTCGGTCTGTTGCTCATAACTTGATCTACGGGCCTCCGATTGACGTACCGTTAGTTGAGATACGATCCTTGGATCGAGACAGTCGTTTCAGTATATCGCACTCAAGGTTTCGGAATAATTTGGGTTCGGCCGGAATGGTTTGTACACGAAACCAACCGGGCCCTCGGAGCGGAAACACTCATAACTTGAGTTCCGGACATCCGAATGACGTGCTGTCGACTTTGATGGATTCCTCTAAGTGAGACGGATCTTTTGGATTACTCCGCCCAAGGTTTGTACATAGGTGGAGTACGGTCGGGTTGGTTTTGACTTAAAAACCAACCGGGCCCTCTGGGACGAAAAAGCCAATAACTCTCAGACCGGGCGTCCGATTGACGCGCCGTCTACGACGTTGAGTTCTTGTTGATGATATGGAACTTTTGGATACATCAACTCTGGACTTTGTGTTAGTTGATGTATCATCCCCTCAGCTCGTGGAGAAGACCCTCCCGAACAAGCTTGTTGTGTGCGGGAACCCTAGAGCTAGCTGCGACTACGACGACGACTGTACAGAGATACTCAGTGGATTCGACGGAGACGACTACAGAACTCAGCGATCCTACGTGGATCAGTGCTACCGATCCTGTGTGGGTCCAATCCTGTGTGGGTCAGCGCTCAGCTGTCCTGTGTGGGCCAGCGCCTACAGATCCTGTGTGGGTCCGATCCTGTGTGGGTCTTTGCGGGGGTTAGTTACCGTTTGATCCTTTGTGGGTCAGATCTGTTGTGGGTCATTGCGGGGGTTAGTTACCTATCGATCCTTTGTGGGTCAGATCCTTCGTGGGTCACTGCGGGGGTTAGTACCTATCGATCCTTTGTGGGTCCGACGGTATAGATGAATCAGTGGATATATCTGATCATCTCTATCATCATACGAAGAAGTATTCCTGTGTGAGCTGAATCCTGTTTTTCTTTCCTATGTGGATTGTATTGTGCTATCCTGTGTGGATTTACATTTTTCTTTCCTATGTGGACTGGGTTGTATGTGGGCTCGGAAGTTGGAGCGTACTGGAATTGATGACTTATGTATATGTATGGGCATATACCTAAGCAGTGTCGAATGTTACTTTTTGATTGTATATTTCCTTTGTGGTTTATCCTTTGTGGATTCTGGGAGACCTTCGGGGGTCTCAGGGTCCCTACTGAGTAGCTTATACTCACCCCTGCACGGGCTATGCCTGCACTACGTTGTGTTGGTTGCAGATGACAGACAACACTGATCGTGGTTGAGGCTTGCAGAGCAGGATGGTACCTGGAGGTGGACCACTGGGCGGGATGTACTCGAAGCGAACGACTGGACCCTAGGAGCTGTGGAGGCCATCTGTACCCACCCTTCAGGTGGGACTTCCAGTGGACGGCTCGACGCTGTGGCTTTACTTTTCAGTTGCTGTTTTCTCTTTCCAGTTATACTTTACTTTCAGTTTGGGTTTGTATTCTGGCCCACTTACTTTTCCGCACTTACTGTTGTACCCAGTTTTTACTTAGTGTTTACTTCTACTGCTTGCTTTCTCTGTGGTGTTTTTTTACTTTACAAAGGCAATGCCTTCCCTTTTTACCGGGAATTACGCCTTGGTGCTAGTCGCCAGCCCCTGGTCTATGGAAGGCGGGCTTGGGGTAGTCACGACACGGGCCCCGAGGACAGGTTGTGACATAATGAACTTGAAAAAGGTTCTTAAACAGATAGATATTAACTATAGTTTATTATTCAGGAGGTTAAAGAGCGGTCGAGTGAAGTCGGACACGAGGTAAGGGGACTTCTTAACCCAATTTCCATTCTTTGGGTTAATCTCCTACTTTCAAATTATGTCATGATATTATTATGTCCTATCTTGTATTTGTACTTTCTTTATGTGTACTTATAGTGAATACACACAATAGATCTATTTTATTTAAAAAGATGATCTTTGTAAGGTACTTCGTCTCAATCTCTATTCATTGAGGCATATTTTGTTTTATACACAAATTTCTTCTATACGGTGTATAAACCCATTTGACTTTTACTTTTATTCAAAAGGAATCTTTTTATACAAAGCATTTTTACTAAACGACAAAAGGAATGTTTTTTTCTTACATATGCAGCGACAACGACTTCCCCGCTGCCGTGACCATTATTTGAGTTTCGGCTTCCTCTACAAGCCTTAACTTTTTTTTTAAAATGAAAAATAAATATCAAGTTTTAATTTTCTTTTATTTTGGTATTGAAAATGGTTTTGAAAGTGTTTTTATTATATCAATGTTTTGTATTGATATCTTGTGATTGAAATGTGGAAATGTTATGTTTCCTTTATGCATATTTTATGTGATATGATTATGGTATGGTTTATGATATGTTTAAACCTGTTCATATGAGGAATGCATTGGACTTAATAAGTGACGGGTGGAGCCCGCTATAGATCCTCGATGCATTGGCAGGTCTCATGAGACAAACTAGTGTCTTGGCATGAGGCCTTGACAAAATCTTATTTGTAGTCTTGGCACGAGGCCTTGGCTACGTGGTTATGATAGTCTGGAATTATGCATTCCATCATTATGAAAGTGGTTATTGATATTTCATGTGATTATCCGACCAGTAGAATATTCACGTGAATAAGTAAATGGCATTATTTCATTTTACTTTTGCCATATTATGCTGATGTTCAAGTTTAAAAGGCTTTTGTTTTAGTTATACATTGCCTTAAATGTTTATTTTTATTTTTGAAAGCTTCCTCTATATTGTTATCCTTACTGAGCATCTAAGCTCACCCCTTTCAATGTTTTATTTTTTTCCAGGATGTGATGAGGTATATTATGAATGGCCTGCAGGGATAGTATGAGGGGATATAAAGACATGATGTTTTTTAGTTATGTTTTACTTTATGATGTAATGTAAGACTTATGAATGTATCTAGTGTTTCCAAGACTACTAAACTAATCGGTCTTTCGAGACTTGATCTTTTGTGATCATGCCAATGTTACGCAATAATGCACCGACTCTGGGTAACTGGGGTCAGGGCGTTACAAACATAGATTTCTATTTCATTATTTGGATTAGTCTAGAATGTGGCTCACTAACTCATATATTTCTAGGATTTAATTAAATGATCCTTGTGTGTAATGTATTTATTTAAATTTTTAGGACCATGATGGAACAAGGAACCCCATAAACATTGGAGTAAGAGGACTATAGACTTATTTTAAAAGGGAGTTAAATTTTAATTTTAATTTTTTAAACACTCTAAATTTCTATTTAGAAAACATGTTTTGAGGTTTAAAATGGAAAATTTTATGCCCACAATTAAATTATTTCTTTACTAAACTTATCATGGAGACATGAGTTTTTTTTGGAATCCTATGATTCCATGTTTTAGATTTCAATTTTAATGAAATTTAATGATTAAAATGGATAATTGTATTATTAATGTAAATCATGGATATTGAAATAAGGACTTATGATTTTAGTGTATAAGTTGATTCATGTAAAAGAAATTTCCCTAAATTTTTCCGTACATTTAGTTTCTGAAATTCATGTGAATTTATTTGTTATTATTAATCAAGCCTTGAGTGATTGTAAAATGTTATAATTCCCATTACCTAGAGGATTTCTAGACTAAGTACTTTATATTTTATTCTTAATCATATTTCATGAGTGATATTAGGAAAATCCACCTATTAGAACTTATATTGAAACTTGTCAAATCTACTGACTCGAAAAAAAACATTTAAAATGATTGATGGATATTTTGAAAAGGCCTTATCCTTAAATACCAACATTAAATTAATCCCTTTTATCCCATATAAACTATGAAATACCTTCTCCGGAATGATTCATGTTTCAATCCATTTTTATTCATTTCTACCCTCATCTTAGTAAATGAAATTTATTTTAAATTTGAAGTGTGGTGGGGAAGGGACTCATGGTGGACGGGATGAAATGTATTATAGAAAAAAAGTGTGGGGGTGATAATTATGGGTATTGAGAATGCTTTTTCATTAATTCAGGACAATTAATTTTTCCCCTTTGAAATAAAAAAAGGAAAATAAAAAAATAACCAAAATAGAAAAATAGGTTATGATTTTGGAAAACCAAAAATAACCATTACTAGACCTATAATTTTTATCTTATGTGGTTAGGTGGTGGATTTGAGGATTATTCTAAGCATAAATTTTGAAAAATAAAAAAAATATTCTTTGAAAAAAATGTATAAAAGTAGAAAAAAATATTCAAGAGGGTGAAAAAACCATTCATTATGATTTATTTGATCATAATATTTACATTGAGTTTTGGGGGAAATGGGATTTTCTATATTGAAGGGGAGAATTTTATTGATCATTCATTTTTGATTTCATGCACTATAATTTAAGAGATAAACCATCCTCCTTGAGCCTTAATTTTTAAAGCATTAATTCCTACCAACCTTAAGCCACATAGTCATTTGAAAATTTAATGAAATCCCTCATTATTTTATGTGACTTTCATCTTTACAGAGTGGAGAAAGTAGTTCCATTGCAAGACTATGTATAAGGATCGTGTTCTCATAATATGATCATATATATACTTTAATTTTATCATGATTGATGCATGAAAAGATTCATAAGTGAGGTAGAACATGATTTTTCATGTTTAATAATAATGAATTGAGGAGGTTGAATTAATGAAAGGAGAAGTTCCATCATTTTTCAAAGTGGAAAATTAAAGTACATGAATTGATTATTTATTTGAAAAATGGGGAATTGAACTATTATTTTATGTGAAATTTGATTAATTTATTTTACATTGATAATTGTTTAATTTTGTTTCCTTGAATGTTAATAATGATAGCATCGGTGCCCTATGATTTTTAAGGATGAGATTTTATGCTTTAGGAAAAGCATGGTTTAAGTGTGGGGGTATTGACACACTCAATTTTCATGAATAATTTTTAAAAAATTTAATTGTTTTGAATCCAAAAAAGTTATATTTTAATGTCAATTTTCACATTTTATGGTTATATAAGCATTTTGGAATTAATTTTAAAAATTTCCAAATTTTGGGATTTAACTATTTTAATTTATTTAAGTATTTTTCCACAAAATTTTATATACTGATTTAATTTATTAAATTAATTTTTTTATTCTTAAATGCATCTTGGTGTTCATTTCATTTTCTTGGACCAAGAGGTAAATCAAACATTTTGAGGCCCAAAATAAGCTCACAATTTAGGCCACAGAATCTGTGTACAAATCTAGAGATTTTTTAATATGGGCCTATATCTCATAAATGAATGAAAAAATGGAGCTATAATTCGAAAATGATAAATATAAAATCTAGAGAAACAACTTTAATAACTATGGACTCACTTTATTCTACCGAAAACAAGGCCATAAATGCATGAGAAATCAGATTTATGAAATTCAAAGAGTCTTCATAGATAAAATAATTTTTCAGAGTAAATTTGATATAAAATATTCTTCATATGGAGGAATAAGATTAAATTTTGTGTAAAATGGAGAATGATATTTTTTAACAACTTACTAGAAAAAAATTTCACTGATTCAATCAAAATGAGGGGATCCCATGCCAAACATTTGAAGTAAAATTTTGGGGGGAAAATTTTAAATTTTTGACAACCCATTATGGATTAAAACCCATTAATGGACCATTATAACACCCCAGAGCATCATCCATACCTATAAATAAGAATCTAAGGGTGTATTGAAGAGGGTATTTATTAGAGAGGGAAGATCTGGATGATGACCATTCTTTAGGATTTATCTTTTCTTTTTCTTTTATTTTATTTTTCTTTTCCCATTTAACGCATTCATATTTTTAATTAATGTGTTTCCAGTTATCCATATATGTCTTCTTACGTTACCCATATCTCTTCCAAAACTAATTTATTCCTATCTTCCATATTCTACCATTATCTATTTTCACTTTACAATGACAAGTGACTAATCCGAGGCGTTCCCCTGGGGGAGGTTTCACGATGTTCTTTATTATTGTTCTTCAATTCAACATGTAATTAATCTATTTGTGGTGCATGTGAGAATATTACATGAGTGTAGTAGTTTTCCATCAGGGCACTATTTCATAATCCATTAAATTTATTTAATTCATTATTTTTCCCTCCCATATTTTAATCAATCCATTTATATGGTGGAGTTGGGGTTGCCTAAAGGGATTAAACAACATATAGTGGAGTTAGGTCTTTTAGAAATTTCATTCTCGGTTGAGGTGTTATCCTATTTGACTATTGGAGGAGTGGTTTTTGGTGCACCTAAGGCATACTAAAATTGAAAACTCAATAAATAAAAGACAAATTAATTCATTAAATGAGGTTTCATGGAACGAATTATCAATTTGAATTTAAATAAAAAATAAATAATAAATGAACCCTGTTTATCCAACCCTAAGACAAAAACCTTTCTCCCCTAATTTTATTTTTTCTTCATTGGGATTTAGATTTTAATTCTTCATTGTATTATTTTAATATCATTTTTACAAAAACCTAAACACATCATTTTTATAAATAATAAAAAAAAGAAATAGATTATGTGAGTTAGAAATTATTGATTGCCCTGACTGTGATGATCCTCAAGTGAGATGACATTAGTCATCCTCTGTGCTACATTTGGAAAATAATTTTTTTTTTCATTCCCTATGATAGGAGTTCATCACTTGTAAGATGATACTTTCTTGAATTCTTGGGGTAGTAAAGGCAATAAATCTATGGATCTAGTGGGTTATTCACCTGTTCAACTCAACGAGAATAATAGATCCTTGAAGGCCTATATGAAATCTCTACCTCCTAATTTGTTGGAACATGATAAATAATTTGTTACTTTAGTTAATTAAAACTCTCTTCATGTTTTCATTACTAATTTGGAAGGTAAGGGAGGCCTAATTACAAACTCAAAACCTATAACATAGGTCCCTAGTACTCTTGTCAATAATAATGTAGAAAATGATTCTCTTGGATCTAAAAGCTTGGGTGATGTCTCTACTATGACTGGTTGAGGTTATTTTTTGGGTATATTATCATCTTCTAGTATTTCTAAATGTATATCCATCCTGGAAAGTTAGTAAGATAATGATATTAGGGCACGGGAAGTGAGTAGTGAAAGGATTGAGGTTCTCCCTTCACCCAATTTCTTTAACATGATTACATCTATTAACAACTCAGAATTTGATACACTTTACCCTGAAAGCCTTGAGAATAAAGGAATATAAAAGAAAAAAGGATTAAATATGATCTTAAATAAACTTCTTCCCCTTTGTGGAATATGTTGGTTTTATATGAGGACTCCAATGTGGATATGTTTTCAATTCAAGAGTAGTATGCACCCGATGCTACTAAAAACATAGAAAATCATGGGGGTGAAGTTCTCTCTAATGAGCTAATTGGGGATAGTGATCCAAAGTAGGATATGGTTGGTGATGTTCAAGGATTTAAAATCATGGGATTAGAATGGGACTTGGTTGATGACTGGTCCACTTAGTCCTATAGTGAGAAGGATAAATCATCGGGCATGGAAGATCAAAATAATTTATGGAAAGATCATATGCAATGGAGAAGAGGTAAACATCTGAGGGGTTGGGGTGGATCCTAAGGAAGAGGTGGAAAACAAAAAAAAAGTGAAGTCTACTGGATAGTTTGGGGGAACCAAGATGCTTGATGACATATACACATTTCCTTCTTGATCCCTTTTATTTAGGTGTCTTTTGGTGGCGGTGTGTGTGTCACTTTTTTGAACTTGCAACCCCTTATGCTTGTATTTTAATTTTTTCTAATAAACAATGAGGGTGTTTATTGGGTAACCAATTCACACTGGCACCACTTTGGTTTATATAAATATATTTATATTTACATAAAAATATTTATAAATTTATTTATAATTAGAATTATAAATAAATATATATTTATTTAAATAATTATAAAATTATAATCAATATATTTATATAATATATTTATTTATTATATTTATAATTATATATATTATATATTAATATATATATATATATATAGAATTATATATAATGATGGAGAGTTTATCTCTCTACAATGGAGAGATTCTCTCTCCCAAATATTACCCTAACAATCACAACCTGGTGCATACGATCTCAAATGGAGAAATTAATGGCCACATCTTGGATGAAAAACTCATTGGTAACTTTGAGATGTTTGTTTCATGTGGTGAGAAACATCCTCAGGGGAAATATGATGGTGTGGATATTCATAAAGATGCAGATAAGATTCTCCCTAGTCCCAACCGATAGGTTTCTCCAGTTAAGTAGGATTTTATCTTATATTTACATCATGATCTTAGACAGAGGACCTCATCCTTGGGGGTTTTCAAAGTATGGGTTGGATGATGCCCATGGAAGACTGCTGGTCAATTTCAGGAGGCTATTCGTTCTGGAAGGGGTGGTGAGAAGGCTGATGATTGAACATGGGGGGTTGACCAGTGAGCATGGATGGTGATGTGTGCAGGCTGAAAAGCAGTGTGTCAACGACGAACTCAGCGTGGTGACGACGATGGAGTGAGGAGAAACCCAGGGTCGTACACATGCATTAGAGGGAATCATCCTCATGAAATGATGTCAAACAGCATTGAGAGTAGAGATTACTCATGATACATCAACCATGAATAGTTACACGAGTGCAGTTGGTGAAGGCTGGTAGGAAACGTCTTCAGACACATCGGCTTCATGGCAGAATAACCTTAGATAAATGCTGGAGGCAGGTGTGGGATCCCAACAATGATCTCTTTTCAAGCCCTCCTCTAGGGCTTCTCACAATTGGTGTGGATGATGGTGAAAACATGGTGAGAGGGTTCGAGGTGACATTAGTAAGTGGTGTGAAAACCTTAGGATGTGTGGTTGGTGACTTTATGATGTATATTCTTTTCATATTTGGTGTAATGTGCATGGAACAAGATGTATGCTTACTATCATTTTTTAAGGCGTGGAAGCGCATGTTTTTAGTGGGATTTCTTTGGGCCTCCCACATTCAAATTGGCCATTGGGCTATAATTTAATAATTTTTCTCTATGCACAAGAGAGCATGATCAAGGGGTGTTGGTCTCAACTAAGATATACTTTAGGTGGCCTTCAATGTTTAATGGGATTGCGTGCCATTTCATCGATGTGATTTCTCAAGGGGCCACCAATGGATTGAGATGTCGGAGAGAGTTTCTAATGGTTACTGTTGTAACGTCCCGGTTCCAGGTGCTACCCAAAGGTGCCCCGTACTCGGTTGGTCACATGGCCTCATGCACATTTCCCCGAATTCCAGAGGCTTCTGACTAGAAGTGAGGGCCTTGGGTGTGATATTGGAGAAACTATTCCCTCATTGGAAGTGTATGCACAATGGAATAATAAGTATCAATGATTAGTGGAATAAATAATACCATAAAACAAGTAAACAATGGAATGCTGAAAGTAAATAAATAACTAGAGAACATTTACAAATGATTCATGTCACATATGTCTAGGAAAATAGCTATACAAGTCACAATGGTAGAAATACAGTACTAAGAAAAAGTATGAAAGAAAAAAATAAACTCCAACAGCATTTCAAGCCTCATCTTGGTCCCATGCTCTCCAGCTCCACAATAATCAAGTACCTAAGGAAGAAGTGCGCTTTCCCTTATCTACACCTACAACCTTATAATCTGTTTGGGTCCAAAAGCATGACCCAAATAGGGTGTGAGACGAATCCCATTAGGAAACCACCGTAAGATATGTTCCTAACTGGCAGAGAGTATATATAGTAGGTAATAATGGAAATTCAACAAAGAGACTAGGAGTACACAAAATTAACCAAATCCTATAGTTTCCAATTACATTCATTATCATTTAATGTTCATCATTTAATCAAGTATCACAATAGGTATCTCAGAAGACTACCTAACAGGACTGAATCCAAGCTTGTGCTTTGGCTTGGAAAACATGTCACAAATATTCTATATTTAGTTTAACCCTCTAGGTAGCACACATATTCTAACCCCTCTGGTCAAGTAATGAAATAAAAAAGGAAAAGACACTCTGAATAAGCACTCACTGTAAATTACCCCTATGGTATTTCCTAAATAACTATAGACTCTCTGGGGAAGAACAATAACGTCAATTACCCCTGTGGTCTCATAACATAAACTATAGAAACTATGAGGGATCACTCATCGTCAATCCCCCTTGCGGTCTCATAGCGTGAAATATAACATACACTCTGAGGAAGCACTCAACGTCAATTCCCCCTATGGCCTAACTACACCAGGTTCTCACAACCCTGAGCAATTAAATCATGCATAAACGATATCAAGGAGCCCAATGTAATCTCAAATAATACATGGGTAAACAATTCCAATTCATATCACAAGCATTTAACAAGCATAAAAAAGGAAATCAATTTTATTATATCAAACAAGGCATGGAAATAAGGTAGGCCTCATAGGAAACCTGGACCAAACGGTCTTAAACTTTCAAATAAGGGAACGCACCGATGGGGTGTTTCTTAATAATTCAATTTCACATACTATCACATCAACAAACCCTTAATTAAACAATCAAATTAAGGCAGATAAAATAGGGTTAAATTTTCTTAACCCAAAATACCCGAAACATGGGTAATCGACACTTTATCATATAAAACTCAAAGATAACCAATGAAAGGAAATAAACCACCTATATTGACATTTTAAAATTGATATAGTTGAACCTTAGCCTTTAAATTGTCCTTGAATGTTGTAGATCTACAAAAATTTCAAAAAAGTTCAACCTTGAATAACTCGAGAAAGAGGAGAAATCAGGAAGATAGGTTGAAGAAGAAGGAATAACTCATCGGTGGGATTCCAACGCACCTACAGAAGTTAGATTTGGAGAACGGGTGGCAGATCGGTGGCTCAGAGAAGAATCATTTCTCTCAACCCCTCCTAGATGAGATGATGTTAGAAGAAGATGTTTCTGGGAATTAGACATGACCCTGGTCTGATTTAAAAAATAAAATAAAAATTACATAGCGTGTTCATTTAATGTACATTCCATGTACATGCCTCAACCATCCCCCACTTTTGGCGGTCTGCAGGTCATGTCACACAGCTATGTCTCGGCCGTTACATGGCCAGTGCACGGCTACCCGCGACAACCTGGTACATGGCGTTTACTTCTAAAATTTCCAAAAACTCTATTTTTTCTCAAAAAAACCTGAAATCAAGATCCATACTTGAAATGAAGATCTGGGTTCTTAAAATTTTCTGTGATATGGGACGCTAACGGGTGTGATGGCCCATGCTCATTTCATCTATCAGTGTAATGGGACAATGATGGGTTCCTGTGAACATGTCTGATGTTGAAGTGGTGGAACACGGATGAGACATGGGTGGCGATACTATGGGCACAACGACAAACTTGGGGTGGAGTTCGAAGGAAGACAACCTGATGATGCTTGGGCTTTGGGTGTGGAGGGGTTTTCACAGGAGGTAGAAGCACGATGGCTGTATGGGATCTCATAGTGGGGATTTAGCCCAATTTCTAGGAAGGGCTTCATAATGGGTCATGTATTAATGGGGGTCCTCGGGTCTCCTTTCAGCAAGCTCTCATGTTGGCCACTTTTGTGTTTGGGGATAATTATTGTACATCATCGTTGTTTCCTTTAACTTCACTTTTTTTAACAAAATTCAGAGACCATGTGCTAAAAATCATGGTCTCCACCACATTGGATATATATAATTATATAAATATATTTATAATTATAAAAAAATATTTATACATATAAATAAATAAATATATATATTTAAATAATTATAAATTTATTATAAATATATTTAAATAATATATATATATATATATAAATAAATATATATTTATTTAAACAATTATAAAATTGTAATAAATATATTTATTATATTTGTGATTATATATATTTCTATATTAATAAATATAAATATATAAATATATAAATATATAAATATATATAATTATATAGATATATATAATTATATAAATATATATATTTTTATAAATATATTTATATTTATATAAAAACATTTATAAATATAATCATTTATAATTAGAATTATAAATAAATATATATATGTTTAAATAATTATAAAATTATAAAAAATATATTTAAACAATATATACTTATTATATTTATAATTATATATAATTATATATTAATAAATATATATAATTATATATATATAATTACATGAATATATAAAATTATACAGTTATATATAATTATATAAATATGTTTATAATTATACACAAATATTTTTAAATATATTTATATATAATTATAATTTTAAATAAATATATATATATAAATATATATTTATATGTTTTTAAATAATGTTTACTCAGAATGATTGAAACCCTAGATTTGAATCCTTGGTCTTGGAAAATTATTATAAAATAGAAAGTATGGAGAAGAGACAAAGAAAGGTGAAAAGAAAATAAAATGGCACCTAAAATGCCACCAACAAAAAAATCAAACAACAATCACTTTCTTTTGTGCCTACCACCTGTTGTGTGAGTGTCGCCTCATCCTCTCAGGTGTCTACCTCTATGCCACTATTTTGGGGCTCGCCAATTGATATCATGATCATCCATACTCAATGAGCCATCGACCTCATCATGGGGCTCAATTCCTCTAGTAGAGTCATTCTTCATAGACGAGTCATCCCTATCGAGTGCATTGTCCCCAATTTGTTCATCAGCCTGAGTCTTTCCAAATTCCTCAAAAAATGAATCCTTACTATTTGAAATATTGAGAATATCAAGTAGGGGGAGTTTATCACTGCACCTAGAGTTCCGTTGGACATTGATAGCCTCTTCAGGTGTCACCATTCTTTCGAGTGAACCACCGATAACAACACCTGTTGCACTTTCAATGCCATCATGTATAGTAGGTGTAGGGAGTGTTGGGGAAACAACCCATAGAGAAGGTTTAAGAAAATGAAAATTTAATTCAACCCCATTGTTCATTGTCACATGTGATTCACTCTACTGCTATTCAATTAGGTGCACTTCATATCCAGATACAGGATAGGGTGTTCTGGATTTTCTAAAAGAAACCATATGGAATCTCTTCTCATCCAACAACTTTTATTTCCCTATCCTTTTGTCAGTGATATGTTCCTATCATTGATCATAATAAATCACAACTTGAAAAAAATACTCACTACAAGATTTTTCATATGTTTTTTTCTCATTCCTCTTGCATAGAACCTCTTTAAAGGAGAGACTAGACTTCACTACCTTCACCTCCTGTAGATTCCCAGACACTGCACAAACAGGAGGAGGAGGGAAACCATGCCTATAAGGCATTGTCAGGGAGGCTTCTAGTTGAGGAGCATGTGTCTCTAATACATGTTATACATTGTTTTCCACTCCTTTCTCATTAGTCACATCTCCCTACACAGGTTTCATAGCTTTCCTATAATCCTTCTCCATATGACCTTTTGCATTGCATTTTCAGCTGACAACCTAACGACATAACTTAATTGAATACCCAACAAAGTCACAAGACACAAAATATAGAGTTCATTCTTCATAATCAATTATCATATGAATAACATAATTAGGGATAGAAATATTTACCTTATCAAAGAGGGTGGTACTAAGGTCCACCTCCACTAAAATTCATGAAAAATGGCCAAACCTCACATGTTCTGTCTCCTAATCCAATCTAATTAGAACTCCAATGGTAGCTGTGATTCCATGTAGGATCTTAGGATTCTATAAAATCTTATTAATCTCATAAATCCTCACCTAGACCTATGAAAATTCATTCTTGAAACTAGAAAGGTTATAGTCCAAACTCCAATCATGGAAACAAAATTTTCTCAGTTTTAAGGAAAAAGATCCAAAACCCCAATCTCTTTTCATGGGAAAGAGACAATGTAAATATCCATGACCAATTGACACACATTTACAATTAGATGTGTATGTGTACTTATATATGTTTCTAATTCATGTAAATGTTACGAATTCACTTTTTTATATTTTTTGTAATTTATTTAATTTAATTTATTAATTTATTATTATATATTCATTAATAATGTTTAAAATATATTTAATCATTTTGTAATATTTATTTCCACATATATTTATTTTCTATAAATGTAATATTTTAAATATTTTTGTAATTTCAATGAATAATATTTATACTCCACACCCAACCACCACAATCATACCACACCACCACCACTACACCAATTCACTATCACCATAGTGCCCCTCCACCACACTATTCAACCACCATCGCACCCCACCACCATAGTTATATCTCTTTTCACTATCACTCTCACACCCCCATTTTCATCCTGAACCAGTCATCGTCATCCTGCCTCCATCACGTCCACTGTACCAAAAATATTATTTTTTTCCAATTACCTTTCTTTTTATACATCCATTTACCCTTCCATTTCCATTGAAATTGGATCCTAAATAATAAAAAATTCCTAGGGTTAGTCAAAGGGAACAAACATGGAACCAACAATTACAATTGTATATGATGAATTTAACTAAATCTCATTTTTTCCTTTTCAGTTTATTAAGAACAGTTGTCATCTATATGTTAAGGAGTTGTTCCCAAAATGCCTTATTACACCCATTTCCATCACTGTATCGTCACTTGGACCCAACCTTAGTTATTCCCCCACACTCTCATGACAATTCATATATTCATGGAGATTATTTCATCCAAGTAGCTACCATCGTGGCATTCACGATTGCTGGTGAAATTATCAATGAGATCCTCACTCAAACCTCATTGTAAGAACTTCACACTTATTGATTTGTTTCTAGAGAATACAATATCTTGATTTTTGGTCCCACCATCATGAAACATCACACCCTTAGAACTGAAACCCCCATGTTTTTTTCTCATACAATAATTCATCCCACAATATGTTTAGAATGCACTATCATATCTTCCATTACACACAATAATACATCAATAAGGTTATATATTTAGACTTCACACAAGATTCTAAAAATGTGAAGGTGTTAACATCCTCTCCATGACATCATATTCAGAAAAGGCCTCAGAGCGACTTCTCTTTCTCTCCCGCGGAGGCTAGGGTTTCTCCCTTGTACGCCCGCTCCTCCCCTCTCTGTCCATCTCGCCCTGGTTCGACTCTCATTGAATCGTCTCCTCCCCACGGATTGTTTGGCTCGACGTGACTATTTCTTCATGTGTAGGGCTCGGATTGTGCGGAGGTGATCTTTTCATTGAGGTTGATGACGGATCTGGAGTGGCCTAGGGATGGGGGGTTTTTGTTCTCATTTCTTATTTTCCTTGATTGTTTTTAGTGTTGATGATTGTCTCTTAGTGGTTTCTTTTGAAGCTGGTAGTGGTTGGATTGTATTGTCATCTCCTCATCCCTATGGTGGAACTTCTTCGGATGCCTCGGGTGTTCTCTGCGACGGTCTTGGGATTCTACCTCCTTGCTGTGGCAGAACGCTTCGGGCTTCGACTCTGCTGGTCTGACCCGTGGGCGTAAGACCGGTTTGTTCAATGGCATAATATACAGAGTGTTCAAGGGTTTTCTCTCGGTTCTGGGTTGTTGTCCTGCGGTAGTCTCTTAGCATGTGGGGGTCGTCTCCTGATTTTCGGTGGCTGAGTACTCTAACGATCTATGAGGGTTTCTTCGGCGGTTGGGGTAGCTGTAGTGGGGTTTTATCAGTTTATTTTCAATGCTCTATTTGATTCTTGTTTTGAAAATGGTGTTTCCAACCGGTTTCTGTGCTGGTGGTGGTTGATGGCGGCAACGGCAAGGAACACCGGTGAAGGTGGTGTGCGATCGACGATTCGACGCTGATAGACGGTGGTCAGTCTGGAGTCTCATCGGTGGAATAAGGTTGGATTTCACGTTGAAGGTAGGCACGTGGTGAAGATTCTGGCATCGAGGCATGACCTAGGTTGTTGCACGGTCAGATGAGCGGTGGCCACTTCGGATGGGGTCTATGGTGATTTCTGGATATCAGCTTGAGTGATGTTGTGAACCTCTTCCTCTTTGATGGTGACGAGGAACGCCAGTGAAGCTCGTAGGTGGTTCGTTGCGGATTCTCCAGTCGTGTCGGTGGTTTCGAGGTTGACCATGGTTCGAGGTGTTGCATGTTTCGAGGGGTCCTGTGCTTCGAGGCCGCGACGTGGGTTCATGGATCGAGGTGGCGAGTGGTGATTTTTTGAATGTTGAATTTTTACTTTGAGAGTGGGATGTTGTGCCTGTTTGACTGTGCAGTTTGGATGGATGTTTGGGGTACCAGAAACCCTTAAACCAGGTATTAGAAAATGAAAAAAATGGTTTGGCTGAAGGTGTTAACATCCTCCAATGTAAAGGTTCTATCTATGTACATATGGCCACCAACCATATTACATGATAACATGAATTGTCATATGTTTCCTTTGTTCAAGACATTGAGTGTCCATATGTGACATGATGTATGTCAATCCCATATAGCCTCTATAAACATTATAGAATCTTTGAGTATAGACTAAACAATTTAATATATTTAACACATCTCATTCATCTAGTAGATGTGTACATCAGATTCCCCTCATCAAAGAAGAAAAATACAACTTATATATCTTTAAATTGTAGTCATACGGTTTCTATGTATAACTCAACCGAGGTCCCAAATTTCATACTCATCATACGAGAGGACAATCCAATCATGGTTGATATCCAATTTATGATATGATCAATAATATACCCAACTACCTTCTGGTTAGAAAAACCCCAAGGCTTGTGTAAAAAAGGATCTAATGGACGTGGCATTGATTCCTATAAATCCAAAATAGCTTGGTGATAATTATCCCATGATTTTAAATCAATATAAGTGTGTTTTATTCGTATTGGAACCTTTTACATGTTTTTTTAACTTAACCCCAAATATGAGGGACAAACATGACTTTCAATCATACCAAGAAATTTATGTATTTGATCCATGGTTAGATGCTTCCTACATATTTTAAATTCCATAAAAATCAGTTTACTATGATTTCCTACTATTCAGAGATCTTTTGGTTAGTTTTCACCCCTACACACATGATTTTTCAATTATTATAAAAATGATAATAAATTTGAAAATAAAATTTTTAATTGTACCGACCAATCCAAGAATCATATTTATGCTTGGTTGATTCCAATATATCACATATAATTCAAGGAATTTTTTCCTATATTTCCATGTCAATTAGAAGTAATTTTCTCATTTTTAACCCATGATGGAAGATATGTCATTTTAATAACACTAGACAATGTTATCTATCATTTTCCATCATACCGAGTGACATGAGAATCCAATGGATGCGGTGTTGATTCCTACAAATAAAAAATGGATCAATGATCATTATCCTATAATTTCATGTCAATTAATGTGTGTTTTATTGGCATTGTCCTCTTTTGTATTATTTTCACTTAACTAAAAATATGAGGGACACATACTACATTCAATAATACTGAGAAATTATGGTATCAAATGCACATGGTGATGCTTCCAATAATTTTTAAATTACTTAAATATCATTATCCTAATATTTCATGTCATTCAGAACTGTGGAAGATGAAAATGGAGAGTGCAGAGCATAGATGAGCTGTGCTATCTAAATAAGAAGAAGGAAATGAAAGATTCAAATACTGTAGTTGTGATCTCACAATATCAATTTATGATGGGTTTTTAAAAAAAATTATGAAGTTATACTTGTTAAATAGTGTGGTGTGGATTATTAATTCATGGGAACTGTGATTACTGGAAGATAATGGTTGAAGAAACTAAGTATTAAAATATCTCTTCTTGAGTATGTTGAACCTATAGAGCTCTATCAGAATGAGGTTCACTCTCTACATTAACCCACCCATCTTTAATTTTCTAATGATAATTCCATATAGAAGAAATAACATCTTGAACATGGTATATAACATAAGAAACCTCTAAAAGAGATTTGGGGTCATCAATGATTTCAATGATGGAGAATGATTCTTTAAAGATACAACAAAACTGACAGAGAGGCTTGCTTGAGTAAATATCCTATAGTCAGAGATCACAAGACCATGAATGTGACATATAAAACAAAAGGTAAAAAAATTTAGGAAATCAATTTTATAGCAAAATGAAATTGAATCCCTCACCCATAGAAAGTCACGGTTAGGAAAATCAAATGGGAATCCAATGTTAATGTAAATACAACCAAAATGGTGGATATCATGGATAGTGTTAAGGCATTAGTGAAAAGGAAATTTACAATAGAGTATCTAATATCCTCTAATATTGATGTGTTGTGAAATGATTGTGGTAAAATTAGAAGATTAACTCATGTAGATGTCATCTTGTTTATTATTTATTTAACTATATACATTAACCAATGGAATAAGAGAATACTTTTATGATAAAAAATTTGAGATACACTTATTCATGTAGTCACAAAATAACATTATGAAAATAAATGGATAGATAAGGATCCCCTATTATAGATAGACATGGTTGTGTGACCATGAAGCATCCAAGTGGATTTTTCGAAATTCACAGATACAACAATCGAGGTCTAATACCTTTTAAATTTGGAAACAAGGTTCAAAGAGTTATTTACAATGATAATTTAATTTTTTTTTGATTATTTTCCTAAGTTTACTCATTTCTATAAATGTATTTAGTTGTTTTTGAATCCATACATAATCAAATTTTCTTTTAATGGAAATATAAATATGATTTGTGACTTCACTAGAAACAAAAAAACAAAATGATATAGTCAATTTGAATGAGAAACCAAAAAGATAAAACAAAACACACCTCCTGAATCTGATGCATCATGTAGGACCATGGATGCTACCTACATCCAGTGCGGTTGGGGATTAAAATAAATAAAAATTATGATGATTAAAATAATTAATGTAATAATAAAAATATAAATTCAGTATAAACCTATATCATAGGATCCCCTACACCATCACCCCATCTCATATAACCCTGTAGTTCTCTGACCTCATCTAATAGCTGCACATTTACCTCCTCGAAATCATGCATCCATGCCTCCAAAAAAATAATCTGATATGTCATCCCATCCACAATAGGATCCAAATCCTCAGAATATGACACTAAAAAACGATGAATCCTCATTCCATATGGAATGCTATAGCCATGTCCAACACGACCAATAATGTAATGAAATGTCCCATTCCTTTACATGGAAAGTTTTCTTTGGTCCCCAAATAGCTGTTCTAAATAAAACTCAAATTGAGAATTTGTAATATATAAATTTAAATATATATTTATATTTATATATTGAAAATTATTACAAGAATTCACTATAAGATATTCAATCTCCAGATCATTTCGATCACACGTCATCATCCACATCGACATTTTATCAGTTGGTGCACCTTTCTATTATAACTGTATTCCAATAAGAAATAAATATATATAAAAAATTAAAAAATAAATTATAAAAGTGAATAATAAATACATCATGTCAATCTAGGACATGAGATGAGTCCCAAGACTATGAGGTGGTCCCTGCAATGTAGGATTCCCAAAATGACGCATTGTCACTTACTACATTCAATTAATTCAAATTTAAAACATGTAAAATTCTATAAATTATTTAAAATATATAAACCAAAATACATAGACTTAATGTTTCAGACTTAGTTAAAAAATATTTAACTAACTGATGCCATTTATATGTGAGAATTCCTCTCAGGACTCTGCCTAGAATGTCTGGGGCACCCAGATTTGGCACCTAGTGCTCCCTATTGACTCTACCATTATAATATTTTCACATTTTATTACATTTTTCCATAAAATAATTATTAAACTAATTTATGGAACACTCTAATATTATTATATTAAATAAAAAAATTATCACAAATGTAAGTATTTTTTAGTCGTAGCTATGAAAATAAAATGATCCTCTTACCTAAACTTCCCTCCATAGCCAATATAATGTATCCTTTGGGAATAAAACCCAGTCACATGTATTCAATGAAAATATGTGTGGCTCACGTATGATATGACCCAACTGGAGAATAAATATAGGGGCACCCTCTCCCACATGATGGTATGTCTCGTCAAATGATATGTTAAGGGTAATTTCAGAATTCTATGTTGAAATACCATGACCAGGGCCTCTCCTATGAGAGGAAGAAGAATACATGTCTGATCCTATTGGAAAAATTTTGATACATAATTATATATATGTATATATATATATATATATTTTTAACTCTTTATTAATAAAATAAAAACCCATTTATATTATGTTTTCGATGAAAAATCAGTCACATGACGATTGATTGTAGGGGGTGATTTTTTTACAATCATTCATGTTAGGATCACTACTTCTGAATAGATTCTAAAGGTATTTGTTCGTGAAACTAGAAACAACCAATGGTTCTATATCCATGAGGGACCTTCTTTCCAAAGGTAGATACTCATTGGTGAGTTTGTCCAACGATACTGAATAACTCGCATTGGTAAAGAGGATGGTAGGTTGGGTTCATCAAACCCTTTTGGGGGAATTGTTTCCTACTCCAGGACCCCTTATAGATTTAAGATATTTTCATTAATTCTTCATTAATTACCAAGTATGATTTAGGTTACCCTTTAATTAACAATTAATTATTAGCATGTATGGAACTTAGAATCATTTGTATGTATATGAGGTTCTTCATCAATGAAGATATCTATATATATCTAAGGTTATCCTTAAATGGTATCCTCTTATGTACTTATTAGAAATTATTTGTTCATTAATTAGATGATTTTGGTTTTCTTGTACATAGTGGGGCACTCTAAAGTGTATCATCATTCGGGTATATGAGAGTTGTTTTGATGTCCAGATCAGACCCATGAATGGGATTCCAACATACACTTGTAAAAAAATCAAAACCCACGTAGTTTGGTTCCACTTAATGGGGCATATAATATCTTTTAAGGTCATGTGATAAGGACCAAACCATGTAGTTTAACATCATGTATTAAGGATGACTTGGCAGAAGATGCATAGTCAATGTTTGGTGTGGGACTTATTCCAAAGAAACCCAAGGAACATAAAAGGGATATGACTTACCTAGATGAATAAGACGCTAATGGGAGTCTATCCTATAGAGAATAAGGGTTTATATGTGGTTCTTTTTTTTGACCACATGTAGGATTCCTACGTATCCCACTTAGATGGTAATAAAATCCCACATAGTTCATTTGCAAGGACCCATTCCTTTGGTGGACCTCTGAAGGTTTGTTTCTCAGATGAGTAAGGGCCTTTGAGAGGATTATGTTGGGGATTATTCATGAAAAGGATGCCCAGATGGTTTGAGAGATTTTTTTTGGATTACTTTTAAGGATGATTCCCCTGGATTAAGTTGGGGATTACAGTTGGTATGATCCCCATCAGTTGTATTTCGAGGCTTATTCTTGATAAGGATGCCCTTGATTGGTTTGGGATTACACTTGAAATGATTCCCATTGAGAATGGGCCTTATGCAGGATTCCTACATATCTTGATTATAATAAGAATTAGAGTTCTTGTAGTTCAATTCATTAGGGATTACACACTAAGGTTTCCTTTAGGTGTGGGATAATGTGGATTTAATGATTACCACCAACCTCTAAGCCCATGTGATTCGTGCTCTGTGTGAGAAACACGAGGATGCGTTAAATCCAAGAAACCACACAATATTCTTTTTCCAGTGATGGAAGAGGCCAAAACCCAAAAATTATAGGGAAATAAAGGGGTATATGGTTCCCATTCCATCTAGTCATTGTACTATGGTCCTAAAGGGAGAGAGAGTGTGGGGGGATTTGGTGTGTGTGTCTCCTATTTTCATTTGGCATCCTAGATAGTCATGTATGACTCATGGATACACCTTTGGGTGTGGATAAGTAGGAAGGAATGAAGAAGGAGAGGTCTTTCAAGAAAGTATAGGGACTTAGGGATTCCCTTAAATTGGTTCTGGGGGGGATCTCATTCCATATCGAGGGGAAGGGAAAGGGTGATCGTCACCCTCCCTTCCTAAAAATAGAGGCTCCAGGTCTTAGGTACAACTAGGGAATCACATGGTCCTAACCCTAGTACCCAACACCAGGAGTTCCCTGAAACCACCCCTAGGGTCAGGGTCCTTGTGACCAAGGGAATTCATACTCACATGCAGTTGAAGGACCCTACCTATTAAGTAGGACAAGTGAGGGACACCTCTAACCGAAGGAATGCATATCCAAATTTGAGACTCAATAGTGTGCCTCTTTCTAGGTATTTTCAAGTCTGGAGGCTTTGGTGGAGGTTTCAATTTGGTCCCTCTTAGAAAAATGAACCAAAGAAAGAGAGGTCCTACCATTGGTGTCTTGGAAGAGGGCCTGAGAAGTGTCTTACATAGGGTAGAGTCATAGGAGAGCCAAGGAAATCTCAGGTAGGGTATGCCTACGAAGCTGGTAATGCTTCATGTAGGTTGTCCTATGCGATCTAAATGTACTTTGGGTGATAGACCACCTAGGAAATAATAATTGGGAAATGATTTTATCAAGTTTTCAGGGGTCTCCAAAGGTGTTCTGGAAAGTGTTTCATACAGGTCTCTGGTTAGTGAAGGGGACCTCACATTAGTGTTATTCAAACATGGGGAGAGGGTTCCATTCACAAGTGTTATGTTTTTTTAAAATTGTGAGGACTTTGGTTCCACTCCACCCTATTTCCCTCTTATTTAGGTTTTGGAGGGATACATGGAAGGTTTATGAGGGTCTGGGTGAAGGAATAGGTAGAGCAGTGCATCAAGAGTTCTTCAAGATTTTTCCCATGAAAATGAAGAGTCCCAGGGTCCTTTTTACAAAAAAATATGGGACCCTGGGTGAATAGAATAGCTCAAAGAGGTCTCTCACACAGGATGATGTGCAGGTCCGTCATGTAGGTTGATGTGAAGGTCCATCATGTAGGCTCATGTGTAGGTACCCTGTGTACCAAAATTGTTTTATTGGACCTATGTAGAGGGTATTTGGTGAAGTTTCAATCCATATATTTCTTTACTTCTTATATTTTATTCTCCATAAGGTATTTTTCTTTTACACCATTTCATCCATATAAGAAAATACAGTGTCAAACCCCCCCACAAGGATTGGACCTGATCAAAGAGGTAAAGGGATAAAATGGAATACAGATTGAGGAGGTCAGAAGTGTAGGTCGTCCACACGGGTCGATCATATAGGTGGGGCATACATGTGGGCCACGTACAGGGTATCCTGTATCTATAAATAGGGGTTCTAGTTTCAACAAATGGTCTAAAAGCTTTTGTACCTCTAGTCTTTCCATGCTAGTGTTTAGCATAGAAATTCCTCTTAATATTTTTTACTAAATCAACATCCCTATATACAAGGTATAAATATACCTAAACAATATGTATGTTTGGGTGAGTGACCCATGCATGGCCTCTTTGGTGATTGACCTATCTGAGGCCACTTGTGCGGGAACCTTGTGTGAGCTCATGCCTTTTCCAAATTTCCACATTTTTGAAATTTTTTCAAGATGAAGAATTATTTATAATGAAAATAATGATGCTTATTTTTAGGTTCAATGGATGATTGGAAGATAATAGTTTCTGATTAAAAACTATAAATCACATTGGGGGATGGTAAAAACTGTAGGGCCTAACTACTATGACGTACTCGATACCAATCTACCAGATCTGGTGGGGAATCTGATAAAGTATCATCATGATTACCCTAAGAGTAACTATATACCACCTTTTGGTTGTGAACATATAAATGAGTTCTTCATACCGAAGTTGAATAATTACACACCTCTTTCTTAGTTTCAAGATTACCAAAACTTCACTACTGCTAACATTTTCATCATGGGTGCATATATTAATCTTGGGACATCATACATGGTCTATGTCATGCATCATAGCCAATGTGCGCCATATTTAAAGCCACAAACACCTGAATTAAATATACACTATTACCCATTCATCTTATATGATTCCAAGAAAACCATTCAAAGGGCTGGTGGGAAGAATGGGATCTCCGACCACGAGGGGGTGTTAGGACCAAGTGGATGCGGGTATAATCGGAATTCCATACTATTAATGACTTTGTAACTGAGTTTAACGAAGTGGAAATATATGAATACTTATAGGTAGATCATACATACATATATAAGAACTATGTGTTCATTCTTGAGATGCTAAGCTGATGGAGCCTGAAAATGAACTCTTTCCACCTAATGCATGGATAAGTTTGTATCAGATTGTGGGATTTCCATAAGATATCTTGGGATATGAACCTTGGAGATATGTATGATGAGTTCATCCAACCAAGGGAGATATGGTATGACACAGAAAGGACACCAATTCTAGCACATGAGCTGTTGATGATAGCTTGGGACATTAATAAGGAAGAACCGCACCTAAGGGGGGATATCCATCCTGAAACATGGATGGGTGCCTTCCTGGAGCTGAAGGGGATGGGGACCACTTTCAAACATCCTATGGGGTGTCCCAAAATGAAGAATCAAGGTAATACTAGTACATTCTATCCAACTTTGTAAAAGGGAGATTACAACTAATGGGGGTATGAACCTAAGTCCAGTGTACCTTAAAACACACATCTTTGAGGCTTTTATCCATGACGATAAGTGTATATAAGATTCTTTTCCATGAATAAAATGGTTTCATGAGGCCATGGAAATTTTTAATTGCGGCCAAGCTGGAATAGAAGAAGCATGTTGGGTTAGAAATCCATATCATGGTGAATATTCACCGACACCTTTTTCACATTCATGTAGGTAAGGCCCCTTTTATAATTTCTAGCTCGTTACAAGTTTTTTGGGGATGGGTCATAGTAAAATCTATATAATATGCCATGTTAAGTGGGTTTGAGATTCCCAAGAGCCATTTTTAACCATTTTTTCATGCTATTTCTAGTATAAAACCTTTTTTCCTGAATCCCTATGAGACCTTGATGAGGCTGAACCTATTCAATGAATTCAATTTCTTCACATATAGAGAATTTACTACTAGGAGATTTACTAATGACGGAAAGGATGGAGATGATCTATGACCATACATGATTTCCTTTAAGGATAGAATTCTATAGAATCATATTGTCTCTGAGGTTATATATGAGTCCTATTATCCATACAAATTTTTACACCAATTATATTTCCTACAAAGAATAATTATATCTCCTATGGTGTGTGTATGATTAGAAATGCACCCAATGGTAGCCCAACAAATGCGGATGCTTACAGTGATGGAGCTAAATCGAGAAGTAATGAACCTATCTCTAGTTGGTGTATCCATTTGATTGACCTCTTGGTATGATGAGGCTTAGATTTCATCATATCATGAGGTAGTATTACACTACGGGAAAAAGGGGTTTTTGCGACGGGGGTATATTCCCGTCGCAAATAACCACTTATTTGCGACGGGGAAATCTCACCCGTCGCAAAAGGCTTGGCGCGCAAAGCGCGCCAAACCGCGGGAAAGTTATTTGCGACGGGTGGTTACCACCCGTCGCAAATAACCGACGGCGGTAAAAACTATTTGCGACGGGAATATACCCCCGTCGCAAATACCCGGCGGCAGTAAAAACTATTTGCGACAGGAATATACCCCCTGTCGCAAATAGTATGTCGGTAGGTTAATATTTGCGACGGGACCCGTCACAAATAACTATTTAACCATTGACCGTAATAAATGTGGGCTCAAGTATTTGCGACGGGTCCTGTCGCAAATAATACTATTTTCGACGGTTATCCTGTCGCAAATACTCCCGTCGCAAATAATCTAACCTATAAATACCCCCACCCATTTTTTTCCATTCATTCTCAACTTCTCTCAAAACTCTATTTTTAGAGTTCACAGTTTCTTAAGTTTAATTTTTATTTCCAGATTTGATATTGATGTCTTCAACAATTATCGGAGATCAACCTCAGATCAATTTTAAAGGTATATATTTTCTTTTTAATTTAATATTTAATTTAAATTTTTTATTAGTTTTATTTATTTTTAATTAGTTGTAATTTAATTGTGTTTATATTGTTTTGTTATTTAATAATTTTAAATTATTAGTATTAATTGTTCATAGTTAATGGTAATTAGTAGTAATTAATAATAATTAGAAATAATTAATAATAAATAGGAATAAACCTCCCCCATGCGCGCATTAACCTTTACAACTAAGCCATTTCATTTTTTTATACATTTAATGATCTATCTATATATATATAGTTATATTTATTTGTATATTAATATATATTTATATTAATATAAATATATTTGGTTATATAAATATATATATATATATATATATTTATTCGTATATTAATATATATTTATTCTATATATATATATATGTAGTTATAAGTTTTTATTCGTATATTTATTTATATATTAATTAATATATATTTATAAGCTTAGTTTTAAATAAATTTATAAAATATGGGTTTTTATGTATATGTATAAATAAATAAATAAATAAATAAATACATATATACAATAGATACACACACACACACACACACACATATATATATGTATAGTTATGAATGAATACATAGGAATGAGGGGGTGAAAATCCACCGAGAATGTTAAAACGGCTATAACTTCTAATCCGTAAGTCCGTTACAACTCCACAACCAGTCAAATCAAAGAACATGAAACGATCTTCGATATGATATGTGGTATAGGTCAAACGGACATCCGGATCGGATGTTATAGCCATTTGAATGTTTAAACGACCATAACTTCTAATCCAGAAGTCCGTTTCAGCTCTACAATCAGTCAAATCGAAGAAAATGAAACGATCTTAGATATGATATATGGTATAGTTTTATCGGACATTGGGAGCAGAAGTTATAGCTGTTTAAACGGTGAAAAATCAGGGTACCCCGACTAAAAACTCAGTTTTGGAGGCCTTCTGGGCCTTTTTTGTCCTTGAAACAACCTTGGACGGGTTCCACCGATCCATAGCGCTGTAGAGCTCGTCGTAGGCTTCGATTTGATATGCTGTGGAGCTCAAACGGAGCCCCAGATCAAAAGTTATGGCCGTTTGAAGTTTGAGTTTCATTTTTAACTTATTTTCCATCTTTCATTAATTTTTTTAATTTTTTTATATTCAAAGAGTTATTAAATGACTATTAACTGATAAAAATTACATAATTACTAATTAAAAATATTTTTTAATTTATTTTATATTCCCTTTTTACTGAACATCTTATACATTCATATTTGATTTTCATTCTTCCTTTCTAAAACATATTTAAAAAATAAATATTATATTTATATCAATATAAATAGGTTTATTGATTTATATAATAATAAATAAATTTTTAAATTTTTTTTAAATTTTTTTATTATTATTTGCGACGGGAATATGGCCCGTCGCAAAAGATTATTAAAAAAAAACCAGAAACCTATTTGCGACGGGCCAATTTCCCGTCGCAAATACGTGTTTTTGCGACGGGCCCGTCGCAAAAAAAATTAGTTGCGGCGACGTTTTCTGCAACGGGCGATTTGCGACGGGGCCCCGTCGCAAAAGGCTATTTGCAACGGGATCCCGTCGCAAATGACCCATCGCAAATATCTATATTTCCCGTAGTGTTAGTAGAATTCGTCACTCGATTTGGGGAAAGAACAACTTCCAGGCGTGTAAAGAAAGGTAGAAAGGATCCTCCCCCTACATAAGTTGTTTCTTATCCCTCAGTGGGGGATTCTTCCACCTTTAGAGGGTGAATATGAAAAGGTATCGAGTTTTCCCAAATGACCTCATGCATGGTTCAATCCACCAAATCAAGTCAAAAGGGTTGTGAGAGCTGAGGATGGGCATAGGTGGTCTGGCCTCCATCACCAGGAGGAGACCCGGGTTCCATTTTCACATCCTTCATCTGTGATGGAGAGAGTTGGGAAGCCCATGCAACCAAATGTCATTGAATCATCTTCATAGAAAGCCATGAAGGCCATTTAATACATGAAACCAGAGGAAATCCAATTTTGGAAGGACATGTCTCCAGATGCTGAAGTCGTATGGTCACTTATTCATGCCAGGCTACAGATTCTAGAGATTGGAGATGCTCAAGACCCACTGAATCTTCTCTTTGAAGATAATCCCATTGAGGTGTGTATTTATATTCAAGAAATAGATATGATTATTTATGAAACTGGAAACAGGATCCATGCCACAGGACGGGTGGAGGACATGTCAAGATATGGTGCTATTGAAGGGGTTGACCACCCTTATTTCAAGGAATGTATTGACTATGTCAATATCAATGATATATGTTATCCTTTTATCATCTCCTCTTTTGTTATTCCATTATTTTATCTTGAACAAAGCACTATTTATGGGGGGAAGGTCATCTTTATTTGCAGCGGGATAGGGGAAATCAGTAGAGATTTCATCATTTAAATTTGGACTGAATGGGACCCCACTCAGAATCGATGAATCATCTCCCAAACTGGGAGAGTTATCCCTGGTCCAGCAAATAATGAAGGATTATATGGTGAGAGAAACTATAATTCCCCCTCCAATACCTATCGTTGAGGTTACTGGTGTTATCCTTCCTCTATTGAATAAGTAAGAACATCATAAAATACAATATTTTTCTAATAACCTTGTCAGTGATGGTAAGTCTCTATGGTATTATTAATCTATGATTTATCCATCAAAAATCTCTAACCTTGTTTGTGGTTATAGAATCTTCTTCCCTTTTCTCTCTCAAGGGGCCTAGAAATGAGCCTCTAAGAATGAAAGAGGATGCTCTGGACCAAGAATGGATTCCTGCTGGTGGATCAGCTCCTAAGAAAGAAGAAGTATCAAGGGTTGAGAATATATCATCTCCTCCTGTCATCACTCCTACCTCTATAGACATGGAGTAAGATTCTGGTAATGTACAAGTTACATCATAAGTCATTATATGATTACCTTGAAATTTTATTCCTTATGACATTTTAGGTTCATATCATGCACTAGAGGACCCTACAACGACTGATGCAAACCATATGGAATCTATGAGGAAGTTGTTTGGGGTCTCAGTTCATCGAAAAAGGGTGTTATGCTGGGTCTTGATCCAAATGTTTCAGGCATCCCCATGGGTGAGAATACCACATGGATTGGGAAATTAATACATTTTAGGAATAATTGTGACATGAAATTTGAATAAATGATGGAATATATTAATCATCCCAATCATTAAGAATATTTTGAGTAATTTAATATGGAATTGAATGGATGCGAGACATTATTTTTTGTGCAACCAATTTTTATGCATGATGTTTTGATCATGAATAGTTAAATCATGAAGCTTCATCCATAGAAAATGTTGCAACATTGATGCATGAACAAGGTGTCGAAGTCTATCCCACTCCTGTTGATGAAGGAGCACCGATTCAATGGGATCCCAAAGTGGGGGATCTTTGTGAGCTTCTCCTGGTGAGATATAGGTAGACTTAGGAGAGTACCTATTATAAATAGGCTCCAGATCAAAATGCTGAGGTCAGGGATATTAGAGAAGAGTCCACCCAATCCATTGACCCATCACTAGGTGAGTGTCAGCAACTAATTTTATCATCTCATACCTCTTCTATTTATTATCATCATGATGCTAAAAATTGTTATTGTCTATGTCTAGTACCATTAACTTATACAACCAAGCCTGGGGGAGGATCCTCCATACTAATGCAACCAATACAAGAAAGTAAAGTTTTTACTATCCTGAAGGGAGAATGGAAGGGTGCCTCATTGATTGTAATGATCCCAAAATACGTTTTCCCTCTAACAGTGGATTTGAGTCTGATTTAGAGATTTAGAATTCCCTTCACATCACATTTCATATGAACTATTAGGAAATCTATAAAATAATCTCTAAGACACCTTTTAAAGTCGTTCATTTGTGATTATATCAACTTATGTTTCTGTTTTCTATGCTGGTATACTATATATTTGATTACCTCATGATTCATTCCCCTATGAAGGAGATCATTCAAAAATGAAAGTGTGAACACAATGTTTTATAGAAAAACATAAAGGAAAAGATTATTTTCAACACTGATGATCTCCAAGATGAATTATCCTAGATGGAGGACAACCATGATAAGATGTTATAGAAATTTAGAAATTGGATCAATGAGAAAAATATTAAAATATCATGCATTTAGAAATAACTGGATGCCACTCAGGGGGGGTGATTATATAACTTCACCATTCATTATAAGGTTCCCCAACTGATGGGTCTATTACTATTGAGACTGCGGCGAAGAAACTTTGCTAGACCGAGGAGACCAAAGCTTTTCACTTAGATGGGATTTGATAAACTCTTGATAAGGCTCGAGAGGCCATTCAAGAAATGAAGAGTTATGATGATGGTATTTTGTAAAGTGTGATGGAGAGACTCTATCTTGTGGATGCTCCTATGATTTTGTTTTGTTTCATAAATGAAATGAATCTTTATCTAATCTTCTATGTATTCATCCCTATTTTCCTTCTATGATCATAAAATAAACATGAATGTAATTTTTATAGAAAGAAATATTTTTATCAGCTAAATTTAACCACATAGATAAGGATGGAGAAATAATCTAAAATTTTCCTAATCCATGGGGCCTAGTGAGCATAGTTTGACTAATGTTAGGGTCATATTGAAAACCCTAAAAACATTGTGTCTTTTATGTCATCACCCAAATTTATTCCTAAGTACAATATATGGAAGACATAGTGGGCGAGACTTGGATTTTATTAGACCACCCTTTTTGGGTTTTCATCCTAACAAGTTCTATGCCTATTTTCTTTTAATTATTGATTTTTTTATAAACTACAAGTAGTGCAGGTCAAGCAATATGAGACTCTATTTTATAAAGAGTTCCCTTTGATGGTTTTCAATTCGATGAGTACTATGTATCCTTTTATGGGAGGTTTAATTCCATTGAAGTCAGACTAGTGAGGATGGTGTTTTAGGTTGGACAAATTTTACCATATGTTTTGAAATAATGACCCAAACAAGGCTTCTTGGAAAAGAATGTTCCGAAATTTTTTCAGATACTCAATCTAGAATTTTGAGCCATGATTTTGTGGTTCCTAAAAATAAATCATGATATTTGAGAATAGAGGAGTTTTCTCCTAAGGATGAAGTTAACATTGGTTAACAAACCTGCTTTTTGGGTGACTTTTTGAAATACTAATTGGGGAATGTTACTATATAATCGTACAATGTCATCCTCTGGATGACTTGCCTTAAAATTTGGTGCAAAACTTATGAAAATCTAAATAGGTGTGTTATATCATAGTTAGGAAAATAGGTTCTCAGGGATTCCAAAATTCTATTTCTAATGGCCAAAGGATGTTTATAGAGATTCATATTTCTCAAGACCACGACGGTTGGTTTTTACAAGGGAATATGTCTAAGAATGAAGAGAGAATCTCTATTTGCATTGAACATGAATGGGAAATGAATTCTACATGAATTTGGATTGGGTTAATGAGGGTATAATTTTTTAGATAACTGATGTCATGGGGGAAGGCCCGTTTCTTACAATGGATGAATCATCATGTAGTGAAATATCATGTGACCATGACATTAACAATGTAGTTTAACATCTTACGGTGAGGATGTTGCTTTAGAGTTTAATGTCTTGTGACCAGGTCATTATGCAATGTAGTTTAATGTCATACAATAAGTAAATTATCATATTCATTTTAATTTCACACAATAAGGAAATTAGGGGGGCTATAATTTAAGCTATTTCTCTTTGTCCAAAAGATTTATTATTCTCTAATTATTTGTGATCTATCTAGAAATGTCCTATCATATTCAGGTGTGATAGTAGAAAGTTTTAATCTATTATCTTGGGATATCTATATTTTAAATTGGTATGGGGAAAGGGATTATGGTGATAGAGGAGGACTCATCCGAGGATGACATTACCGCTGATTGAAAAACCCATCTTGTGGGATACTTTATGCAAATCCAACTGGGGTGTGTTACTACATAGTCAAATAGTGGAATCCTCTGGCTGAAAGGACTTTTTGGGTGACTTATACTAATGCAATTGGGATGTGTTACAACATAGTCAGGAAATTGAGTTCTTATGAATTCTGAAATTCTATTGCTGATGGGCGAAGGAAGCATATTGTGATTCATATTTCCATGGGCATAGGGTTTGGTTTTGTGAAATAAAAGTGCATGAATATGGATGGAAAATTTCAAGTCCAAATTACCCAATAATGGGGGGAATAGGTTTCCTACATATGTCTGACCCAAACATAGGAAATATGGTGACTTTATTTTTAGGTCATATGAATAGGACCCCATCATTATGGAAACTATATGTGATATGTGTCCTACTAAACTAAGGTCATTCCAACATAATTACAACAAGAGGGAGGAAATTTTAATCCATGGTATTGGGGGTTCTTATATTGGGAGAAAGGATATGGGAAAAATATGGGATGGATGAACACAAACTGATTCAAATCATAGGTTCCAAAATAATGTCATCAAAGCTTACGAGGACAGAAGATCTTTCTTCTGTGGGCGAAGTTACCACCAGTTGAAAAATCTATTTTTTTGGAGACATTGTGAAAATAAAACTAGGTAATTTTACTACTTAATAAAACTATGGTATCCTTTGGAAGAAAAAACCCATTATTTGGGAGAATTTATGCATAGCCAACTAGGATATGTTACTGCATAGTCAAGAAGATGATTCCTCAGGTATCTGACATTCTATCACTGGTGGATGAAAAAAGATTATGAGGATTTGATAGCGTTTAAAATTATGAGTATGATGTATGAAAGGGATATGTCTGATAAAAAAGGAATAATTTGGACTGATATTGAAAATGAAGCATATATTCCCTTGCATAAACCTAACTCATATGTAAGAGGGGGACATCTATGTTTCCTTGGTGAAGACCATAGTGAGGGGACCATAATTAAGGGATCTTGTATATATATTTTATTATATATAGGGGAGGGGTATTTTTATTTACACCATGGATAAGACTAGGACATGAGGCATAGGTTCACTACATATCTAACTAGAATTAGTATTAATACACACATAGTTCTTGAGGTACCTTGCAGTTTAAAGTCAAAAGGACAGTACATTAGCCAGTAGTTTAATATATTTCGACAAGGAAAAAGGTGACTCAACATGAAAAATAAAGAAATATTATAGCTGGACTAGGGTTCTATACCCAAGCATCACTATGTATCTTGTTAGGGTAACAATCAAGCCCCACGTAGTTCTGAATAGGTTCCCCATACTAATTTAATTCATGTTCATAGAAACTATTTTTTAGTATGAGATCACGCATAGGGTGAGACACCATATTGAATCCTCTTATGTAGATCTGACACATATATAGAAGTGTGGGAGAATTTCTCATATTGTGTTGTGGTTGGGACCATGATTGAAGATCTGGACATCACTATGCATCTCATTGGAATGATAATCAAGACACACATAGTTCTAAAGGAAATCATGTAGTTTATTATCATGCGATGAGGATATATGGTGTGAATTTTAAGGTCTTGCATCTAGGATCCTGATAAACTTATTGAAAATTGATATACCATACTTATGGTGGGGAATCTTTTAGAAAATCACTTAATCCCACATTATCTATGATTTATGTGATAAATATGAAGTGGTAAAGGTTTCTTCCACCTTATTAAGAAAAATAATTTGAATTAATGACAAAGGCATTTAGATTTTGTGGTGGCTGGGCTAGGAGGTATAAACCAGGAATCACTACATAACTCATTAGGATAAGAATCAAGCCATACATAGTTCTTGAATTCCATGTAGTTTAATGTCATTTGTTACGGAAGAAGATGAACTAATGTGAAAGAGGGTAAATGTTGTGTCTGGGACAAGGAATGAAAATATAGGAAATCACTATATATCTTACGATGGTATAAATCAAGCCACATGTAGTTCTAAAAAGGGTCCATGTGCTAGTCTGATTCATACATAGGGAGTGGGGGACTTTTTTTCTATATATGAACTTGGGATTAGAGATCCAGGAATCATTATATATGTCATTGGAATGAGAATCGAGAAAAACATAGTTCTCGAAGATATTGTGTGGTTTATCATCATGAAATGAGGGTGTTATCTATGCAGTTTAACATATTGCGGTTAGGATATGGGTCACCAGATGTGGAAAGTCAAATTACTGCTATACTAGGGGATAGTACCCAAGAGTCACTACATATTTTATTGGATAATAAATCATTAAAAGTGTATTTATTAAAGTAATTGTTCCCCACATCAATTAGGTTTCTACATGGGGAAAAGGGGCTATGATATTTTCCAGAATGATGGATGGTTTCAAGATGTAGGGTCTAGGCATCACTACATGTCTTATTGGAATTAGATACATGCCATAAGTAGTTATAGAAGGTTCCCATGTAGGTCTAGATTATACACAAGGAAAGGGGGTTTTTTCTTACTTATGGATGGACTTGGGATTGGAGATTCTGGCATCACTACGTATAAAATTAGAATAATAATCAAGCCACACATAGTTATAAAAATGTTCCCTTTACAAGTTTGATTCTTAAATATAGAAAAGGAGAACATTTTTTTATCACAACTGGACTCTGGATGGGAGATCCAAGTGTCACTATGTATATCATTGGAATGAGAATAAATCCACACATAGTTCTTAAATGAAGGTATGGTAGATTTACCAGCATCAAATATTTTGATCTACTCAAACACAGATCAAAATGTTGCATATTTTTACATCATGAAATAAGGAGATGAACCATAAAGTTTAACATCATACAGTCAAGATGATATGATATGTTGTTTAGTGTCTTATATCTTGGACTATATATGGTTCTACATAGTTTTACATCTTTCTACTGAGATGTGTTTCGTATGATTACACAAATTAATTCTTCAAGAACCTTTCAATGGTTGGGTTCATAATGATATCTCCGTACATTGAGATTAAGGAATAAGATCTATTAGATCAGACCTTTTTTATGGAGTAAGGACCCTCCCACATTGGTTCTTGCTTTGGAGGATTATTTCCTTGTAGCATTGGGGTCCTAAAGACCAATATCAATTTTCCGTTAAGTAATGAATTAAGGTGGAATTTCTTGTTAAAACCCCATGTTTTCTTCTTTTTATGGACCTCCAAGTGATGTAAGGGTTGAAATATTTTCTCATCCAGTCACTCCAACTCATCCAGTCATTTTTTTATTGGTCATCCATGGATATCCAGTCATAGATGCTAATACGGAGTGATGGAAATTAGACCTCAATGGGAAGGACTACCTCCATTATATATACGAGTGAGTATGGGGTCACTTGTGTGGAAGTACAGGTTGTAGTATGATAAGACCTTAAATAATGAAATTTATTTTCCGGGCAAGACTTTTTATCTTTATCCACCATGTTCTAGAGTATGTTTTATTAGGTCTTGTTGAAGGCATCTATCAGTCCATTAGTCGCTTCATGATAGCGAGATTAATATTTGTATTTGATACTGTATTCCTGAAATAAATTTTCCACCTTAGCAGAGCATAAATTAGTGATTTTTCCCATTAATTTTGTTTGAGGGACACCAAATATGGTAATGATGTTGGTTTTCATGAAGCTGGAAATTCTTTTTGCTCCAACATCTTTGAGGGGTATTGCCTCATCACATTTTGAAAAGAAATCTGTAGTAGTTAAGATGTATTTGAACTGCTTGGTCATAGTTAGAGGGTTTGACCCAGAAACATCCATTACCCATATAGAAAATGGACCAGAGTATTTGGATGTATGTATAAACTCTAGTGGTTGATGAATTAAGATGGAATGCGCTTGTTAGGAATGACACTTCTTGTTGAATTCTATGCAATCATGTGTCATAGTGGGACAATAGTACCCAAGACTCTGGATTTGGTTGGAAAGAATGTATCCTGATTGGTGGGAATTATAGGCTCACAAGTGTACTTCTTTCATGAGAGAAACAGAGTCTTATCCATCACTACATATGAAAAGGACTCCATAAAATCCTCATTTATGGAGGGACTTTTGGCGACTTGGGCCATCATAAAGAGTGATGTTGGTTTCTCGGCATAAATTTCCTCTTTCCTTGCTCTATACAGTGGGGGTTCTACATCCTGAAGGTATTCCGTGGTTGGAATCGTCCATTTAGTGGTAGTACCATATATCCTAGGGATAAGAGTGGCTTCATTAATCTCTTCCATTCCTACTTGAATAAATAGTGAGGGAATTCAGCGATGCACTATGATGATGAAAATTTCATCCTATTTTGGATCATGCAAAGCTGTATCAGCATTTTACAGTCTATCTTCAGGGGCATTCCATGATCGTTGGATGTGGTTCAATGTTCGTTTCAAGGGGAACTCCTCCATTAACCGTATTTCATAGTCTAGTAGGGTAATTAACTATTATTTTTTGATATCATAATACCCATGGATATGTTTGATTACCAACTCTGAATCACCTTTCACCTCCAGGTGGTCCACTCATATTTTGAGTGCCAATTCCAGGAACACAATGAGGTCCTAATATTCCAACTCATTGTTAGTAAAAACTTCAGATAACTTGGAGTGATGGAAGACTTCTTTTTATAGAGAGATAAGAATGATTCCTAAGATGAATTTGTTGAAATTAGGGTCTTCCATTCCTCTCCTTATTGGGATCCTAGATGCACCGTCAAAATACATTTCCCACATTTGGAATAATTACTAAATAGAAAAGATCTCTTCATCTCTAAATTTGGTATTTAATGATAGTGTTTCTATAAATGGTTGTTTCCCAAGGAAGTATACCAAGGTCTAGCCTTTCACTACTTTCTGAGGCATGATTTGTATATTAAACTGCTACAGGATAACCACCCACCATGACAAACATCATATAAACATAGAACGGTTGATGATGTATTTGAGTGAGTTATTACAGGAGTCCAATTGAACCTTTTGGTGCTTCATGTAGTGCCTCAGTTTCTAAACTGTGAAGACTAATTTCAGGCAGCTCTTCTTGATATCTGAATAACGAGTATCAGTGTAGAGAATGGTTCGACTGAGATAATAAAGGCTATTTATATTCTCATCATCATTATTCTGTGCAAGGAAGGATCCCAATGATCTCTAAAGGTCCATCACATATAGAATGAGATTATTTACCTCAATATTTTCTTAAATATTGGTGGACACAATAGGTATTTCTTGAGTTTTTCAAATGCTTCCTGAAATTCACAAGTCCATTGATATGTGACCCCCTTCTTCATCAACTTGGTAATGGAAAAACACTTACGTACAAGGTTGTATTTTGAAGAACCAGATGTAGGGAAAGTGTCCCTGAAGTCCTCTCAATTATTTATGGTTTCTAGGATGTGAAATTTTAAGGATAGATTTTGTTTTCTTAGGGTCAACGTCGATGATATGATGGCATACAATGAAACTGAAAAAACTTTTACGAGGTTACTCCAAACGAAAATTTTAATGGTTTCATCTTTAGGCTACGTTGTCATAGATTGTTGATGATGGTCTCTAGGTCATCTAGGTGGTCAGAATGTTGTCAGGACTTAAACACTATATTGTTAATGTATAATTCCACATACTTTCCCAAAAAATGTTTGATGATGCTATGCATGACATGTTGGTATGTGGTACCAATATTCTTAAAGAAAAAGTGCATTACTTGATATAAGAATACTCTTTAGGAGGCTTTGAAGGTAGTGGATTCTTCATATTCGAGGTCCATATGGATTTGGTTGTACCCTGAATTGCCATCCATGAAGGAGAGGGATTGATAACCAGTTTTCGCATCAATTAGGAGTTCTATGATTGAAACTGGGAAGTCATCTTTCAGATAGTGGAAGTTGAGATATTTGAAGTCAATGAAAACTCAGATTTTACCAGTATTCTTATTCACGGGGATAATTTTGGCTATCCATTTCAAATACTTCACTTCTTGAATGAATTCTTCCTTGATGTTATTATCCACTTCAACCTCAATTTTGGAGGTGTTTGTTAGTTCTTTTTGTTTGGATTCCTATTTGTATCCTCGGTGGTATTTTAGAAAACCCAATTGGTGGGTGGCCACCTTAGGATTAGGGCCTTCCAAATATATGTAATTCCAAATAAACATGTCTTGGTTTTTCTTTAGAAAGGATGTATATAAATTAATTTATTTGGAAGTTAGGGCCATACTAATCAAAGTGGGTCATGGATCCTCATTCATAGCCAAATTTATTTATTTGAATTCATCAATAGTGGTGGAGATACCTTCTTCAAATACTATAGGGGAATCCCTGATATATTCCTCACCTTCCACTTCTTCATGCTTTAAATCTTTTTAATATTCTTGGGAATTAGGTGATAAATCATGTTTCTTAGAGTTAGGGGAGGATTTGAAATTTATAAATTCAGAAGATGAAGAAACTATTTCCGTCTTTATTTATGGAGTGTATATTTTTTGGATCTCTAAAGGGGAGATGAGGGATAGAGACTGAGAATATTTTGTTTCTCCCATTTACATGATTAATTCTTCCATCCTATCTAATGGGAAAATTATTTTTTAAGCTTGGGGGATGTAATTAAGACATTTTAATCAAGTATTTCACTATTGGTCTGAGAGTTGATAGCTTCTACAGTGATTCCAGGAATAGTTTTCATGACTGAAATCACATAAGTTGTTGGATATGTGCTCAAATTTGGGCCCACCCCTTCGATTTGGTTTATGGGAAGAACTTACTCTGTGTTGAGCTGGTTGAAGGGTTTTCTAAAATCATCTACAGACCATTCTGGGCATTTATTTGAGTGACATTTTTAGGCACAAACTATTTCCCTTCCCTCTGGTATTATCTTTCTTCAATGTACTATGACTCATAAGATTTTAATGGGGGCTTTTTCACAATGCAATGTCCCAGTTTTTCCATTGATACAATATTTGAGACATTGGTGGTATGAAGAGGGGATAGTTATATTCTGATGTAGATAAGGTATTCCTAGTAGAATGTTGAAGGCCATATAATGATGAAAAACCATGAATTCTATGTCATACTCGAGATCCCCAAATTGAGTTTTGAGTTTTATTTCACCAAGAGTATTTTTATAATTCTTTTCACAACCCTATATCATTAAAGTGGATGGGGGAAAGTGTATTCTTTGAAACCCAGTTGAAGAAGTGTTCAGATTGGAATTAGGTTGACTCCTGAGTCATTGAAAATGAAGGCTCATTAGAAATAAATGTCATTTATCCTTCAAGATGCATACAAGGGTCTGACATGTCACTGTATGATGGAATCCCCATCCGGGTCTTTGATAGTGATGACCATGTGGCATTTCATAGGATCATTCTCATCACGGTACACGTTGGAAGTGTAAATTTCAAATTAAAATTCTCGAGGTATTGATAAGTACTCTATGAGTGCTTAACTGAGGTATTTTGATAGACTCAAGGCATCCATTATTGAAAACATAGCGGACACCAGTGCTAGTTATTTCAAAACATCATACTTTTGGTCAAAATTTGGTGCTTCCTAGTATGGGGATTCTCTTTCACAGGTTATTTAGGAATTGATGTACTTGTTATGGATGAATTAGACCTTGGAACAAGAACTGAAGGTTCTTCTTCTCTTGATGGATTAGGTCAACTAGGTTTACATCCACGTTGAGGCTGATTTGGTGACGACATATCCTCTAGCCAATCTTATAGGATGATTATGTCAGGGAAGACCCTATCATGTGTGGTAGAAAGTCTAATTCCTTATAATCTCATTGTAGATATCTCCAATGAGTTTCAACCATGTAAAAAGTTCAAGACGGGATGTGGTTTTAGTTGTGACTCCCAAAACGACTATGTATTCCCATGTATCCCCAACTATGACAACCTATTTTGCCTAATTTCCCAATCAAATGTAGGGAATTTTGGTTTTTAGTCGCACTCATCATCTGAGAAGGGATCTATCAAGTGAATAAAATTAATGGAACCGAAGATCAACTCTTCATCTGATGGAGATTCTATCTGGTGGGTAGACCCTTGTTGAACCATTTGGAGAGGCTGTTCCCATTCTTCTATAACTGTAGGCATGATGGATGCAAAATTTAAAGAAACATTTGTCCTGAACACATACTAATCTTCATGTGTTTCCTTTTTTCTCTTTTGTACATGTCCCTTTTTGTAATACAAGACTTTAGAGTATTGTGACACTGATGGGGTCATTTATGTCATAACATAAGTGGTCTAGAGCACAATTGGTTGTTTCAACTATGCTTGGAGGATAGAATGAGTCTGATTGATCATTTTCTGACTATCCATTTACTAAAATTATGCATACCCTTGATATTAAAATCCTTCCATGCATTATCCTCCCTTGTATGGGTTGTAGATACATATTCTACCAAAGCAGGTGTATTTCTAAACTTTACTTGACCGAAGCCAACCATATTCTACAGGATGTCTTTGAAAATGAATAATTCCATGATGTCATGCCCCAATACATTATGGGAGGGGATATTGTTTGGTATTTATTCGTGAAAATATTTTCTGAACCTCTTGGGATTTGAAAAATTGATCGAGTTGTTTTCTAATACCGAGATGATGTAGTAAGGGATTTAGAAACTTTGAAAATAATATACCTTATTCTTCATCTCCTTGTACAGTTTTATCCTCTTATTTCATTGGTCTTCCTAATGAGGATGTCATTATTGATAATTCTTAAGAGGCATAACTTCATGATATGGATTAGGATTTGGATTAGGAGTGGGTAGAGGGGCCTGCCCATGTGTACCAGTGGAGGCCTCTACTTTCCCTATTCTCTTTCCCTGATCTAATGGAATTACTTGGGACTTAGACTTGGTTTGTGATATGGAGTCTTCCAATCTTTGAGAAATATTAACAAGGTCCTAAAACCGTCTTGTGTATTTCACTAGGATGAGTGGTGTGCACAACTCATCATGAAGATTCACTATATAGATGGGGAACACAGATTTTTGAGGAAATTCCTTTTTAAGGAGTATGTGAGCACTTTCCACCTTGAAATGAAAATAGAGAACCTCTAATTCTCACATTGTTTTCAGTTTTAGAGGTATAGGACTATTTTATTCTATAATGTTGAGATGAATAGGAAGAAAAAATTCTGACAGAGATCTTCCCACCCCGTAATTGACCGAGCCAGTAAGCAAGTGTACCATACAATGGCTATCCCCTAAAGTGATTTAATAAAGCACCTAAGTTTCACTACCTCTTTTTATTCTTAATTCCTCATTATGGGATCACATTGGGACATGAAATGTTTTAAGTTATTATCAAGTTCCCAAGAGCTGTTGAAAATTTGGAATGCAGGATTCCCAAAGTTTGATGGTGGAAGATTCGGATCAACCCATTCGAGGTAAGGATTCTTCTCTAGTTTCACCAGCACACACCAATCCTAAATAGATTCCAATAGATCTATTAGAATCTCAATATTATTCATGAGTCCTTGAGGTATGTTTTTCTGAGAAAGCGATTTAACATGGGAAGTGGCCGGTAGGGCCATCTCAGGAGAAACTACTAGTATTTGTCGTGGGTAGCCTATAGAGGTAAGCTTGTAAAGATGTGCCTATATTTGCTCTATGTGTGCAACCAACAGAGGGAATTCATGATCTACTATTGTGGGATCCAATTATATTGGTGGTCAGTATCACATGTTAATATTATGTTCTAAATCCATTTTTGTTGTGGTGGAAAACCCTCTTTGTTGAGGCACACCTGCTGGGAGTTCAAGTTGAAGATATTATTGCAGAAAATATCTAGTAGGATGGCTACCTCAGAGTAGTTCTACATTGATTCTCCTCAATTATTTCATCTATTATTCTTATTGAGAAAATATTTCCTCAACCACAAGGGATCCAAACCCTTCATGAGGTGGGTAAGGGACAATATTACCATTACCCTTTTCCTTATTGGATGCTCTATGAGGATGTAATGTTAGATTGTTTGAGGGAATGGACAAATTTAGGGAAAGCCTCTGGTTTTGGGTATACATGCATCCTTTAATCATTTAAGTTTTCACCCTATTTTGAACTGAAATTTCTTTCTCTATATCCTCCTATAAATTGGTCTTGTGTCCTGCAGGGTCTATAGGGGTGGTGTTAATGACATTCACCGATTCTTAATTCATTGTATTCATTCTATAAATGTCTTCTCAAGATTTTCTTGTTATAAGACCTCCATGATGCCTTGTCCTCTACTTCACTTATTCTCTTGGAGTTGTTTGGTGGATGATAATCAAAAGTGAATATCTAGATAGTTCAGTCACACACACCCCTAATGATAATATCAGATCACTGGATGGGATGATCTAGGATGATCCATTATAAAAAGTTTCCACTAATCAGGAGAAGACTTATATCCACTAATGAAGACATTGTTGAGGTGAAAAATCCCCTATCCTTGAGGGTTGGGGCTTCTCTCATTCCACTTTGACAACTATTCAGGCTTGGTTTGCTAACCTAGATGGTTGTGTTGAAAAATATCCTAGCCGTACAGGATGAGGTGGATCTTGGACTATCGTGGCTACTACTAGATCAGTTTCCCTTCTGAATTTATGTTTTTTTTTGAAAATGGTTTGGGTGCATCATTTAGTATGAACCCAAATCACATACATCTGAATATTTTTGTTCTATTCATGAAATTTTCACTATCTAATGTCTAACTTCGCCTAAGTGGGAGTATTGCTCGATATATTTTAATGCTTGATGAAAAACTATATTAGTATCCTTCTCTCTTCTGAACTGACATCACTGAGAGTCAGTCATTGCCTATTTTTTTGATCATGTAATCATTTGTTAAGAGATTTTGTTTTTTGATACTGGCCTAAAGCCATGGAATTACTTGATACCACATTCAAAGTTCTTTACTAGTTGTGGAGCACGGTGAAATTTAATTCTCCATATTCACCCTATCCTATGATATGAACACCGTATGGGGAATTGACGATCAGATATCATAATATTTATAATGTGATGAGTCATGAATGTTGAGGGGATCCTTGCTGATTCTTGAACATTGGATGTCATGTAGCTAGGAGATATGGAAAATCAATTTGGCATTGCATCCCTTTTACTAACTTGACGTGACTTCAATACTAATTGTAGGGTAATAATTTTTCTCTCAAGTGATTAAGATTTTTCCATATATTTATGTGGATTTCATGCACAAATTATTCCAACAAAACTTCTGGAATGTTGTATTGACTAGTGGATAAAGGCTAGAACCTGATAGAAACGTCATCATTAGAAAGTTTTTTCCTCATGTTTAGCATGCAATTTTTTTCTTTTTCCAGAGGCTCCTCAACCTGGTCAGACCAAAGTGGAAGTTTTACCACTACATTATCATAAACAACAAGATTGTTATAGACTTCCTCTATCATGATTGAAGGAAAGAAATCCAAGGGGGTTCAGATAATGAATGTTTCCTTAATATATCTTCTAGTTGAGAAAGTATTTCACCTCTCAATGATAACGAATAAGACATTACTTGCTATATTTTACCAAGTTCCTTATGTTAGGAGGTATTTATCATCATTAAACATCAATGGAAAGTCATTTTTGATGAAATTAAACACTACTAAAGAGATAACTTTCACAGTCAATTCCATCACATATAGGAATAAAATGGTAGATTACAACAAGGGGAAAACCCTTTATCTCTTTCATGTTTTGGAAATGTGGAGGGTTTTCATGAATATCATTGGGAGATGAGCTCTTGAGACCGATCAAATTATGGTCTTGAAGAAAGACATCATGGTGATGTGTTTGAAGAGGACCTTCATAATTAAGAATACTTCTCCCATAATTTGGTAATGGGAGATTAGGATCTTGAGATATCATTGATAAGAATATGAGGGCTTAAAGAACTCCATAATTAAGTATAGAGGGATAATAAATCATCTATTCATTTTCCAGTCACCTCAGGTGAGTCTTATTTTTGAATTCCTTCTTACGAGTGACAGGGGCCACTTACTGGGGGAAATTGTTTTCATGTATGGAAGATTTCTTGATTAGCTCTCATGTTGCTACTGAAATTTTCCAGTATGCAACTATAATTTTGGTAGGGTTTTTTCCTACCTTAGAGTGTCCATTAGAATGGGACGATTACCTCCTATTTGAACATGTGTATGTTCCTGATCCAATTTTCCATATATCATAGGGGTGTTTTCCTCATGAACCTCCTAGAAGGGAGTTGATGTGAGTGTCTTATCTGGGGTGAAATGATGATGATCCACCATGTTTGTGGGGATGAATCTGTGTTTCCATATCTTTGACACTATTTTTTTCATCGATATGATGTCATGATAGGTCTGTATGATGTGGGTAGGAATATTCATATTCCATTTCATCAATTTCAAGATATGATCGGTGACTTCTGTTATTAGAACATGGATATATTCCAATTCAGTATATGGGGTAGGGGTATTTTCCTTCTCATACCCCCCATTTTTTACTAGTGTATACTGATAGTACTCTAGTGTGGGGGCAGAGAGTTGGTTTTGTCCCCTTTTCAATACCGATACATTTCTACTAAAATATATGGGTGCTACTGGCAGGCTTGATAAGTGTGGGGAGGTGTGTATGCCTAATCATGGTTCACCACCGAATTTGACTGGGGAACTTCTCTAGGCACTTCCAAACAAGGCTGTTGGTAGGCTTGATTGATGTGGGATGGTATTTGTGCCTGCTCCCAACTTTTCACCAAATTTGAATAGTGGGATTACTTTAGTGTTTCTCCAAGAGTCTGTTAGTAGGCTTGGTTAGTGTGGGTAGGTGTTTTCCCATTCTCATTATGTGTTATCAAATTTTAATGGAAGGATTATTGGGATGTTTCCATACAAGTCTTCTACCCTACTGAATTAGTGCGAGTAGGTGTATGTTCCCGCTCATGGTTTTCCACCAAATTTTATTGGTGGGCTTCTTAGAAGAGGACATAGGTGTGACCCTAATACCTATTGGCTGGTTACTTCCCCAATAGGACATTTTACCTATTCTGGTCTGGATGAAATAAGCCAAACTTCCGAGGAGGGAACCCTCATCACATCAAGGGTTCATTATCTTGAGGCGTTGGCAGTGGCAACTACTGGTAGGATCCCCTTGGAAGGACTCCTTTGTCTTCTGGATGAGGTCGTATGTGGCCTCTTAATCCACCTCCATAAGATAATAAAGGGACTATTTATTGTTTTTTATGGATAATATATCAAAATGTTGAAGTCAACGATGGGCGTCGTCCACTTCTGAACCATCAGTTATCACTAATTAGATGATCGGTGGGACTTTGTGAGCTAGAGGGCCTATCAGGTGGCCTCCAAGGTCGAAATTGTAACTTTTTGGTGATACTCTAGGACTAGTGAATTCGATACCCAATGTTGAAGATTTTGGGTTGGTGATGGAATTATATGCTGGGATGAAGACCCTACATTAATAGTAGCTAGGGTATATTTTGGAGAGAGTTGATTAGATGCCATTTGGATTGAAGGGGGATCCTGTTGGAAGTGACTGGAAAGTAGGTGAGAAACACAAAAAAGTAATCCCCATCAAAGAATCATAAAATTTAAAAGAACACATGGAAAATTTATTTTTTTGTTCAAATATATTTCATTTTGAAAGAGAAAGGGGCCTGATAGGTGGTTGAAACTATCATCTTGGTTAAGGATTTATGTTGGGTTCACCATTTTTGTCTTCGCTGAAAAATCAGTCGCCCGAATTTTTATTGTAGGGGGTTGAATTTTGTACAATCATTCATGTTGGGCTCACTATTTCATAAATAATTACAACAGGATTAGTTAATTTTAATAGAAACACCCAACATTTCTATATCCATGAGTGACATTCTTTCCAAAGGATGTCGCTTGTTGGGATTTTTGGACAATGATACATAAGAACACACATTGGTCGATATAATGGGAGGTTGAGCTCATCACAACCTTTTTCGGGGAATTTTTTTCCTACTTCATGAATCTATTATAGATTTAAAATATGTTCATGAATCCTTCATTAATTCCCATATATTACATGGGTCACACTTGAATTAACAAGAAATTATTAGCATTTATGGAACTTCGAATCATCTATATGTATCTGAGGTTCTTCATCAAAGGAGATATCTGTATATATCCATGGTTGTCCATAAATGTTATCCTCTTATGTACTAATTAGATATTATTTTTTCATTATTGCGATGATGTTAGTTTTTATCCACATAGTGGGGCTCTCAAGAGTATATCATCATCTAGGGATATATGGGTTCTTATGATATTTGGATCGAACCCATGAGTGGCCTTCCTATACATCTTTGTGTAAGGAATCATAACCAACATAGTTTGGTTCCACCTAATCATGAATATCATACCTTTTAAGGTAATGTGATAAGGACCAAACCCTTTAGTTTAATTTCATGTGATAAGGATGTCTAGGTGAAATATTCTTAGTCAAATTTTGGTGTGGGACTTATGCCTAAGTCGAATAGGGAACCTAGAAGGGATATGAATTCCTAGGTTGAATAAGACCCTACTGGAAGTGTGGACTGGAGAGAATTAGGGTTGATTTGGGGTGTTGGGTTTGGACCTCAGGAAAGATTCCTATGTATCCCACTTGAACAGGAATCAAATCCCGCATAGTTCAATTGTGAGGACACAAACCTATGGAGGCCCTCTAAAGGTTTTTCTCGCAAAGTAATATGTCCCTTTGATAGGATTAAGTTGGGAATTATTCTTGAAAAGGATTCCCAAATGGTTTGAGATATTTGGTTTGGACTTAATCCTAAGGAGTATGCCCTTGGATTGAGTTGGGGATTACACTTTGTATGATTACCATCAGTTGGATTTTGGGGCTTATTATTGAGAGGGATTCCCTGGTTTGGTTTGGTATTACACTTGAAATGATGCAAATTGAGCTCATGCCTTAGGTAGGCATCCTAGGTATCCTGATTATAAAAATAATCAGAGTTATTTTAGATCAAATAATCATGGATTCCACACTAAGGTTGCCTTTAGGTGTGAGATCATGTAGATGTCATGATTACTGATAACCTATAAGCCCACATGATTCATGCTTGGTGTGATAAAAAAAGGAAGTGGTAAATCTGATAGACCATACAATCTTCTTTGTCCACTGATGGACAATGAAAAAACCCAAAGGGATAGGGAAATAAAGTAGAATATTATGCCCATTCCCTCCCATATTAGAACCCTGGGCCCAAAGGGATAGATAGAGGGCCATGAGGTGCCTGTATCCACTTTTTTTTGGTATCCAGGATAGTCACATCTGACTTTTAACTATGTTTGTGGGTATGGATAAGGATGAAAGAATGAATTAGGAGAGGTTCTGCAAGAATGGTTAGGGGATTAATCTAGGAGGGATGCCCTAAAATTGGTTTTAGGGGGAGGATATCATTCCCTATCTAAGGGAAATGAAAGTGTGATCCTCACCCTCCCCATTTGGAATCAGGGTCTCTAGGTCTTAGAGATAACTTGGGAAGGATATGGTCCTAACCATAGTACTTGAGACCAGGAGTTCCCTGAAACTACCCTGAGGTTCGGGGTCCTCATGTTTGAGGGAATTAATACTCACATGCACCCCAAGGACCTTTACCAGTTATGTAGGACAAGTGAGGTACACCTTAGACTGAAGGAATGCATATGATAATGGGTGACACGATGGTGTACCTCTTTCCATGGTTTTTAAAGTATGAAGGATTCATTAGAGGTTTCAATTTAGTCCATCTCAGACAATGGAGAAAAAGGAAGATATGTCATACCATTTGTGGCTTAGAATGGGTACCAATAAGTGGGTCACATAGGATAGAGTATTGGGAATTATAAGGGGGTATTGTGTAGGGTATGTCTGCACCACATGGAATGCTTCGTACAAGTAGGCCTCTGCGAGCTGAAGTTACTTTGGGAAACTGACCACCTGGGAAACAACACTTGGGAAAGGATTTTCTCAAGGCTTAAAGGGTTTTGACAAGTGTTCCCAAAAGTTTCTCATGTAGGTCCCTAGTTAGGGAAGGGGACCTCATGCTAGTGTTTTTCAACCATGGTGAGAGGGTTCCTTGAATTGGTGTTATTGTTTTAGACATGGGAGGACTTTGGTTCCACTTATCCCCTTAATTCACTCTTATTTAGGATTTGGAGGGCTACCTGGAAGGTTTTTGAGGGACTAGGTGAAGGAATAGGGTGATCAGAATGTTGAGAGTTCTTTAGGATTTTTTTTTTGAAAATGAAGATACCCAAGGCCCTATTTATAAGAAAATAAGGGACATTGGGTGAAGGGGATGGCTCACATAGGTTTGTAACACAAGATGATGTGAAGGTCCTTCATGAAGGAAGATGTGGAGGGCCATCGCATAAGATCATGTGTAGGTACCCTCTGCACTGACACTGTTCTGTGGGACCTGTGTGGAGGGCCTTCAGAGAAGATTCGATTATTGGATTTCTTCACTTCTCTTATTTTATTTTCCTTAGGGTATTTTTATTTAAAACCTTTTCATCCATGTGAGAAAATGGAGTGTCAAAACATTCATGTATACCTCAACCTGTAGACACATATGGATCTATATAATAATTCAGAAGTAGTTCCAATTCCCCTGAAATGTTTGTAGTCATATAAATCATTAGTAAGGAAATGATTCATTACCTATTATAGTGCCATATAATGTGAACTACAAAGGACTCATGTACATTTCATTTATTGCACACATATTTCAAGAAATATAAATGAGTGTATGGAACTAAATAAATGACAAGTAAAATCTATGATATTTCCTTATTACATAACCTTGAAATACCATAAAGACTAAAGATTCATTATCCATTCATCTGATTCATTAACAATGAGAAATCAATAAAGACTCAGTTTCTCAACAACATGAAATAAAAGGTGTTGAAAGTTTATTTATACTACCAAAAATTAATTGCATCACTATCATATATTGTAAAAGAGGCATATACATGCACAAAAAATGAAATGTTATTTCATATATCTTAATGAGATTCACAAAACTTCAACAGGTAGAAGATTATAGAAAAATATATAAAGGTCATTCTAAGGGGACCACTCATGTTTAACTAGATCCATTGAATTCATTTAAATTATATGTTTATATCATGATAATATAAATAATATTTATATAAATATTTTCCCTCGATTCAGGTAAGGTTATTATAAGGGTCAAACGAATGTAAAATGTAAAGTGAAAGAGAGATAAAAAGGGTGGAGGTTGACTCACACTCGTTCTCTCTAAAAAACTGGGATTTAAAGAACCTAATAGAATAATGTAGAACTATAAGGGGAGTGTGTCAAATAAAAGTGATCAAGTGAAAGAAGAAAATTATCATGGATCCATATTAGAAGGTTGAGAAATATAAATGAGATACTTTATATCTAAAGTTCATTGACCGAAGGGTGGTTTATTCTATCCAGCCCATTCTGATTCATTCCTTATTCATCCCATTCATTTTTATTAATTTTTATTCACATTATATTCATTACACTTCATCCATAATTCAATTGTTAGGAGTATTTTTAGACTATATAATAAGAAGGGGTTGAGTTTCATGATAGAGAATAATTTTTACTCTATATTTATACATTTTTTTTGTCTTATAAACTAGGAACTCTTGTGGGGTTTAAATGGGATTTAATTTAATGATTTTTTCATGTTAATTTATATCTATAAAAACAAAATTCAGGATATTTTTATTGAAAATATAACTTATTGATCACTAGTTAATATATTTTAAGGTGAGGGTGATGTATAGAGAGTGGAAGAATAAATCTTGGAAAATATTTATTATTAATGTTTTTTTTGAATGGAATTTCAGGGACTGTAGTGGAAAAATAATCATAAAAAAATGATTGAACCACTTCTCCTAAGGAATATTCATAATTTATAGGTACTCATGAACTTTTTATTAAGTCCTTAGATATCCTAATATATAACATTATGAAATTCAGGATGCTGATAATTGTTTTTATTATAAATTCATTTAATATGAATCATAAGTCCATATACTACAAGGATTACCCTACTTAAATATTACAAAATCAAAAATCAATTTTTTTTCCCTTATGCTAACTCATTTTAAAACTTAAAAAATTGATACAAAATAATAAAAAGATTTACATTCTTATCTTGATTCCCAAAAAAACAACCATTAATTCTTAGTTATAATTCTTTGTACATAAGTAAATCAATGGTCTAATCAATATCCTATTCTCATAGATATGGTATTGTCCTTAATAGTTATTAAACTACTAATACCGTATACACTTGTTGGATTTGTGTAGTTTACTATTATATAAATACATTAAGAGATAATTGGAACTATATTCAGCAATATGAGGGGAAAAATAGTTTCAAAGATATATTTTAATGAAATTAGGGAAGAAAGATTGGTGTTGTTACTATAGGATTTTTGTTAATAGATTAAATCATTACATAAAACTTCATATTCTATAATAGCCATCATATTATTAAGTAAAATATAAGAAATACATGGGGAGTTATGAGAGACATCCTAAGAGAAGTTATCTATTCTTTATTGTATATAATATTTTTAGAGGGATCATCATGTCTCGTTAGGGAGGTACCAAGGAAACTTAAATCAAACTATAATTTAGGGATTTCAAGGGAAATTACAATAATTATATCAAAGTGTATTATAAAATGGGATTCATGTGAAGAAAACATTCATTTACCCTATAGAATAAAAACAAATGTAATGAATTTGGAGATTTTTTTATAAAATTCAATCTAAATTATCATGGAATGAATATTGAATATAATTATTTATTCAGAAAACTCAAACCCACATCCAATGTACTCAATGAAAATTTTATTTAATAGATAAATGGATTGACTAATTTTCTTATAATACCAATGCATGTATACGATACATTTAAATCCATGTAGATAAGATGAATAGATAAAATAGTCTGAGGGATAAAGGAAGAATGATAATTAATGATATATTTAATCCAATGTAGTGTGTTATGGAAATTATTATATGAAATAGTAATGATACATAGTAATAAGGTCCAAAAAATTTAAACAATTCATTAATAAATGAGAAATAATATATACTATAATTTAATAAATGACACAACCTTTTATTCGAAGAGATGTTATGGAAGAGAAATAGTCATGAAGTAAAGGAAAAATGAGGAATGAATTTTGAAACATTTATTGATGATGGGATAGAAAAATATGGACACAAAATACCATTCAAAAATGGAGAATTGAAAATAAACTAATGAAGGGACATCATTCTTATTGGGAAATCTCTATATCATATGATAAATTGTAAATTTAAATTTCAAATAGGATAATATTGAAAGGAGACATGTTTTTTTTCAAGAGATCAAATAGGAATGGAAAATAGAATATGTTCTCATGGTTGCCATCATAATATAGGAAAAAATCATTGTTTAAGATAAAAAATTCCACATGTATTTTTTATCAAAAGAATATATTCATGTTCAAATCATAAAAAATAAGTGAAAAAATTACATACCTGATCGGGTCTTATAAGAAAAAATCTCAAAAAAACATGTGATTGATTTAGACAGAAAGGAAATATAAGGAAAATCATTTGTTTAAGATCCACTTGGGTTGCCACTAAGGAATCTACAACTACCCATTGACTATGTATAATCATATGGATAAATAATAATTGTTGAAAAATTTAAAACAAGTGCCCTTGGGTGGAAAACCAATCATTTGAATTTTAGTTTATTAATTTAATTATTTTTTTCAATAAAAAGATAATTCATACCATTGTGTTTGTTACATTGTTTATAAAGGAATATCACTAAGAAATAAAAAAATAAACATCGAAGAAAGACACAAATCACTTGGAAATACCACAAAGTAATTGGTGTATTCTACCCAACCATTATATCTCACATTCCTAATATATTTATTTATTTTTAAATAATTCAAAACATCACACTTGTAGAGTATATTGAATATAAAAAATAATTGAGTTGTGAGTACATGTAATGTAATTTGTGTATGAATAAAACTTTTGAGAGAATCTTGTCTATCAAAATCAAAGAGAAAATATCACATGTAAATCATTGAGTCACATGTTCTCAGCACATGGGGATTAAATTTATTTGAATGTAATTTTTGTGAATCAACATTTATCATAGATTAACTAGATTAATAAACTTAACATGGTGTTACTTGGGTGTTTTTCATGAGTAGCACTTCAATTATTCATTCTAAACAACTAGGTAGATAAAGACATTTTAATTTTAGTAAGAGGATAATTTTGGAACATAACATTAGGTTTATTGGGAAATCATGGCCCTATGTGTATGTGAAAAAGTAAATCCATGAATAAGTGTTAAGAGAAATCTAAGAGATTCTTATCATGTAAAGATTTCGTGCCCTAGTTACCAAAATTAACCTCAAGTGATGTTTTATATTTGGAATGGTTTAGTTCTATATTTTAATATACTCATTACATGAATAATTCTTATGCATAATAAATGTATTAATAAAAAAATATATGAATGTTGAAAATTTGCCTTGTTATTAAAGGACATGTTGAGGATGGGTAATACTAAACTCGGATGTATTATAGGAAAATGAATGTACCTGATTAATTGTGTGGTGGTGAATCATTTATTAGTGTAAATTGGGTAGTAGGGTGAGAATCTTTAATGTGAAGAAATTGAAAATGTGTTGTTATATTAACACTAGGATTCAAATAATCATTTCCAATTAACATTTGATGACCCAATCCTCATACATTTGATGAAATTAATTCTTAGTGAAACTTTTTATTATAAGAAATTAATTGAAGTGAAGTAGTCTCTTAATTTTAGGGGGATAAGGTTAACATATTTTTGTTATTAATTTCTTACCATAGTTTACATATATTTTATGGTTTTATTTGTTTTATTATATAAATATTATTGGAATTTTTTGTATTTTTCTAAAAAAATTCCTTTAGTTATTTTTACTCTAATTCATTTCATTTTTCATGAATGTATATATCAAAGATAGAGACAATAAATACAAAGAAAAAGTTAAACAGATCATGAAAAGATAAACAATTTTAAAAAAGGGTTTAAATTGAAGAGTAGGAAAATAATAACACCATTCATTAAAGATGAATATCAACCATTTCACCATCAGCAGTCTCTCTAACCCAATGAATATATTTTTCATGTTGAAATATAGTGTGTTGATCAAGCTATTTCACAATAAAGGAAATAGTCTTGGGTTCATCTCATTCAATTAAAAACACTCCCACCTTGAAATTTTCACATAATCTTTCCAATTTGGATCATATGGCAAGGTAATTAAGAAAACTTATTCTTTTTGTTATTCCAAAATGAATGGTTCACTACTAACTCATTCATCTCTATATAACATACTGTTAAAGTTCACTAATGTAAACTAATATTGACCGACTTTACTTCCACAAATTGGACCAACCCAATTACACTCTAACAACATGTATTTGAACTTGTGTGCATATACAACTTCAATGATATATTTTAATTGATCTTAGTAATAATCGGAATTGATATATTGACAATCAATGCCACTATTTTGTGTTACTCATTTTTCATTGACATATTTAATGAAAAACCGAAAGTTATTAGAATCTAAACCTGTATAACAAAGAGCCTTTAGAGATGGACTCTTGTCTAGTGGGATAAATTCCTCAGTTAGTGAAGGTTCACCTAAATCCCACAGGTTATAGACCTATCTATTTAATAAAATTTAAAAAAAAATTATATAGAACTAAATTTGTTACTATACTTCAATCATAATGAAAATCCATTTTTACATACAAAATCCTTGAACTAATCATGAAATGATGAATAATGGAACTATTGAATTTTATAATCACTCAAAAGAGACATATATTTTTTTAGATCATTAATGTGTATCTTTTAGATGATAATTCCATGTTTAAATGTTCAAGTTTTATATGAAAAAAAACATATAAATTAAAATAATAAAATTATAAGATGTGTACTGCATCAATTCCGCAACTGATAGAGTATTGAATAAGATATATCAATGAGCCTGTACCCACTCAATGTTTTCCATGTCAAATATAGTTATTTATCCATTTGGACTATCATGAATCTGAGAGATATTATCTAATTTTGTTTCAACAACCATATTATATTTTTCACAAAATGTAGTGTACTCATCCATCAATTAAACATTGGCTATTGATGCCTCTAGATGATCTATGTTATGTACAAATCGATTCAATTTATTTATATACTACTCAATAAGATACATGAACTTGCATTGGACTCGACCAATATCAATTACTTAATTGTTTATGTGCACTGTCATGTGAACCATGACATAGAACAATAAAAGAGGAAATATTTTCTCCACATGAAAAATCATAAGTGAAATTCTATCAGGAATTTTTTTTAAATCACCAATTCGTTGTTTTCTTAAATAAAGTTTTCCAAAAAAATACTCTTCTCAATCAATGGATAAAAAAAATTAGGTAATAAAAAATCATGAAATGTGATTGAAATCAACTACTGAAGTCATATGTGATTATCACAACATTTCAACCCTTGAAATTTCATTCTCATCACATTCACAATTTGAAATATTATGAGAGTAATGATTAGGAATGATGATCATCTTTAAAATGGAATGAAATGTCTCTTTCTCTTTATTACTCATCGTATACTATAAAATAGGAATGTATTCATTGATTCCCTCGCTCAAATGTTAATTAAATGGATTCCTTAAACCCGTTTCTTCTAAATCACATCGTGCATTGACATGGTCCTTTGATTTTCCACCAACACCTAAAATGGTCTCCAATATATTATCACAAAAAAAATCAATGTTAATGACATCTAGAATATGGCTTAGTATATTAGTTTTATTGTAATGGAGATTAAAAAAATACTTTTCCTCTTTTAATTGTGACTTTACTATCTACCTACACCATAAATATTGGGTAATGGATGAGCAAATAATTCCTAAAATTCATATGCTATGTGGATGTTTTCTTCCTCAAATTTCGATAATATTTCTACTCCTATCATGATCATTTGTTTTAGGTTTAAATCTCAAGAACCATTCAATTCAACTCTTTCCTTTCTGAACTTGTGTGGAGGGGGAAGAAAAAATATATGGACCATGTATTCCCATTTTTAGTAATTTATAAACCATGCATAAATTTTACTTTTATTACAATAAGGGAAATTATATTCCACTTTCATACTCTAACCTAACAAATATTCATAAGCCTAGAACTCAGGGATTTTCCACAATAAAGCAGTCTGTAGTTTGAAAATTTCATTTGTTTTACAGTCGTAATTCATCACACCATCACCCCAAAATTCCTTCAACTCATCGATCAATTCATTAAGGTAAACATTAATCTTATCTCTCGAACTTCTTGGTATATGAATAAGATTAAAAACTAATTGAAATTGTTGTTTCATAAAAATACATGAAGGAAGATTATATATAAGCAACACCACGATCCATGTGCTTAGAGTTGCACCAACCATACACCTGAATAGAATGGAACCATCTACTACCAACCCCAATAGGACATTACAACTATCTTTAGCAAATTCAGGGTGTCTCTAATTAAAATACTTCCAAGCAAGAGAGTCTTTCAGGTGGTTTAGAATGTGAATTTAATTATTTATTTCCACATTACATCTTATTAATTTAGAATATTTAGATGAAATAAATAATATTTTCAACCATGAAATCAGTAGAAAGTAACACATTTTACTTACAGTAATTAGTTTCCTCTATTTCATAGTCTAACTTTGATGATTTTGATTTCCCCTATTATCTTTCCACCTAAAAGAGTCACATTCCATAAATTTATCCAAATGGACAGTTTCCATTATAAATAACATAAATATTATTCACATGTTTCTATTGTCACATATGTTAAACCTAAGTTCTCAGTCAACTTATGATCATGGTAATATGACTCAGGAATCTCAGCGTCAGCAGGAAGTACATTTCTCAATAACACTAACAACATGTCGAATGATGTATATGACCATTGATTCAAAGTCTTCAAGTGAAACAAATCCATGATAAATTAAAATATACTATAAGTAGTTCCCCTAAAATATAATTTAGTTTGTGTATCATCATTTATTTCAAAAAAAACTCAACGAATCATGATCTTCACCATAAAAAATACTGATCTCACCGATCTCAACATTCCATATTTTAATGCCTTAATAAGACAACCCACATAGCATTTCAGTAATAATTTCATGCATTATAGAATTCTTCCTCAAATCAAAATCCATATAATCTATTTATTTATGATGACAATGAATATATTATTCCCCATGGCTAGTCCAAGTCTTTTAATTTTTCAGAAAATCATTCAATAATAAGTGCTCCCTCGCGATATCTTGTATAAATTTATATTTGTATTAAAATTTTATTCATGTAAATCTAATATATTCACTTTTAAATCCTCTAGTGAAATTAATAAATTGCATAATTCCCTCAAAATATTATACAGATGTTCCATTTGGAAGATCAATCTAACTCTTTTCCATTTTCGTATCTATACAACAAGTAGTAAGATTTACACAAGACCTCATAATGAATTAATTTTTATAATTTTATATCACAAAATATAGTTTAAATAAAGACTAAAAAATATCATGTGGACTTAAATTCATACTCATCTAAAATAAGAAAACAATTAATAAATGAAAAAATCATCACATTTTATGTTATATTTGATTATTTATACCTTTTTATTTTTTAAGGTTTTATTTTACACATGACTAAATATTTTTTAGATAAGTAGTTATAAATAAATGGATGACAAGAAAATTTAAAAAGTGAAAAATAATCAGACATATATATTAATATATCACAAATGGTTATTTTATAATTTTAGTTATCAAAACACTAGACTGTATAAAATTATGTTATTTGAATATCGTTGATATGTTAGTGTATCAGTAAATAAAATTTATTATAATTTATTATATATTTCTTATTTATAATAAATTATATTATTTACTAAATATTTTATATTTAAAATTACCATTATAGAGGTTTTTTGGTAGAATTACCTTTTTGTTGGAAAAAATAATGAAGTATATGATAGAAAATGTGGAAGGTTATATGTCACGAATAATACATAATAAATGTTGTTGGTTGGTTCAGGTATAAAATTAATTTCTTTAAATTTTTTAATGATAAAAAAGTATATGATTGGTAAAATTGTCAACATAATTATAGTTATAACATTATAATATAATAATAAATAGTAGGATAATGAATCAAATCTTAATAAATATTATAATGATGAATATAAATTTATTGAAAATGTAAAAATAGAATCTCAAAATTATAATATTTATCAAATTCATAATTATAATTATCATTAAAATGATTTTAAAATGGGTTTTAAGTATAATAATCATAATATATGATAAATAATAATATTTATCATCATAATTATAATCATCATTAAAATTAAAACAACTTTTAAAAATAGTCATCACTTTCTTCAAAAAAATATTAATGTTTTTCATCATTATCATAATTATAAATATGTGTTTTGAATATATCCATTATCAGTTTTGATAAATAATAATATTAATTATTATCTTCATCCTTTTTAGATGGTTGTGACCTTGACTGGCCAACTAGGAGGTCATAGGTTCAACACTCCATGGGTACATACGTGTGTATTTTCATTATATTTCCACCTTTCCTAATACATTTGAATTATTAGAATGGTTTTTATTCATCTATGGAATAGAAATTGGCTTTTTCTATGAAACATGTCAGGATAAAACAAACATTTTTATGAGAAATTTTTTTTTGATCAAATAAATGTTGAG